>JAHRHZ010000267.1:12901542-12967812 GCA_024137785.1 Ginglymostoma cirratum
GCTGCAACATGGCCTCCCAGCTCCTATACTCAATGCACTGACCAATAAAGATAAGCATATCAAATGCCTTCTTCATTACCCTATCTATCCACAACTCCACTTTCAAGGAACTATGAACCTGCACCAAGGTCCCTTTGCTCGGCAACATGCTCCAGGACCTTACCATTAAGCGTATAAGTCCTGGCCTGATTTGCCTTTCCAAAATGCAGCACCTCACATTTATTTAAATTAAACTCCATCTGCCACTGCTCAGCCCATCTGATCAAGATCCCATTGTACTCTGAGGTAAACTTCTTTGCTGTCCACAACACAATCAATTTTGGTGTCACCTGCATACTTACTAACTATGCCTCCTATGTTCACATCCAAATCATTTATATAAATGACAAAAAACAGCGGACCCAGCGCCGATCCCTGCAGCACACTGCTGGTCCAGGCCTCCAGTCTGAAAAGCAACCCTGCACCAAAACCCTCTGTCTCCTATCTTATAGTCAATTTTGTGTCCAAATGGATCGTTCTCCCTGTATTCCATGCGAGCTAACCTTGTTAACTAGTCTACCATGCAGAACCTTGTAAAACACCTTACTGAAGTGCATATAGACAATGTCCACCAATCTGTATTCATCAATCCTCTTCATCCCTTCTGCAAAAAAACTCAATTGAGTCAGTGAGACCTGATTTCCTATGTACAAAGCCATTTTGACTACCCCTAAACAGTCCTTGCCTTTCCAAATACATGTAAATCTTGTCCCTCAGAATCCCCTCCAACCACTTGCCCACCACTGATGTCAGGCTCACTGGTCTATAGTTCCCTGTCTTTACCTTACCTCCTTTCTTGAATAATGGCAGCATTAGCCAACCTCCAATCTTTTGACACCTCACCTGTGGCTATCGATGATACAAATATCTCAGCAAGGGACACAGTAATCTCTTCCCTAGCTTCCACAAAGGCCGAGGGTACACCTGATCTGGTCCTGGGGATTTATCCACCTTTATGCATTTTACGGCAACCAGCGCCACCTCCTCTGTAATATGGACATTTTTCAAGATATCATGATTTATTTCCCCAAGTTGTCTGGCTTCCATACCCTTCTCCACAGTGAGCACTGATGAAAAACGAGGGAAGGCAATAGCTGGCGGTATTATTGCTGGTCTGTTAATCCAGAGACCAAGATAACATTCTGGGTTGAAATCCCGCCATGGCAGATGGTGGAATTTGAATTCAATAAAAAATATCTGGAATTAAGAATCCAGTGATAACCATGAATCTGTTGCTGTGTGTCAGGGAAAACCCATCTGGTTCACTAATGTCCTTTAGGGAAGGAAACTCCTATCCTTTCCTGGTCTGGCCTACATGTGACTTTAGACCTACAGCACTGTGGTTGACTCTCAACTGCCCTCTGGGCAAATCGGGATGAGCAATAAATGCTGCCTAAAAGTAATGCCCTCATCCCGTGAATTAATTAAAAATAAACACTTGTTTACTATCTCACCCATCTCCTGCGGTTCCACACGTAGGCGGCCTTCCTGATCTTTAAGTTTGAGATTAAAATGGATACAGAATGTCATGCACATTTTTGAGCTCACTTGCATCTTATTATGGGTAATTTACATATTTTTCCATATTCTGTTGAACCTCAAAGTTAGAAACGAAGTGTTAAAGCAAAACTCAATATGTAAGGAAAACATAAGAAATGCAACTGAAGAAATGAAAATGAGCAAACAGTAGAAAAAAAGGTTGCGTGACAGTGGATATAAATGGGTTTGAAATGTTGATCTTGTTATTTCTAAGATACCATATTTTAGAATTCGACTAGCAAGTAAATAGTGCAACAACTTTTGTCAATCCTCTCTCACTCTGGCTCCCTGACATGGATGAACCTGTCTTCACCATATGCTGTAAGCAAATGAAGACTTTGTAAGTGCTGGTCCCAGACTTGATAACCACGTGACTCGTGCATTGCTTTTTGCTACCTTTTGTTTTACTTTGCCCATTCATATCCGATCCTGCTGTGCTGGTGGGTGCATTCAGATTTACAGGCCTGGAAGAGCAGCTCCTCCACAAACCATAGGATAAGGCTTTAGATAATGATTAGAAGAAAATCCCAGAGAAGGATGTCCTCTCCTTCAATTGGAGAACACTGAAAAGTCACCCATACAGTGCATTAAAAACCTTTGCATCAACCTACAGGCAGCTTTACTATTGGTGCATGAAACATATGGACCACGGTGATTTAAACGTCACTGTTGGTTACTTTGCGTAATTGTAGAGGTGGAAATTTACTCTGGGCACTAGTTGACATCATTGAGGCTTAACACTAGGTGGAGAGTTGCCTGATCTAAAATCACAAATTTTGCGCTACCACTTAAAATGGATTTCTACCTCCTCAGCTCTGAGTTAACCCCAAGATTATCTCAAAAGCACATAGAGGAACACATAGATAAATCATTTGGTGAATACATGTAGCAATCATTTAAGACAAATTGATGTCGTGTTGTTTCAAAGTTTTCCTTGTAACGATCTTTTCTTACAAGGTGCAAGACAACATGGCACCAGCAGTGGAATTTGATTTGACTAACATGCTGTGGTGGTATGAGGGTAAGTTGTGGTATATTTGCCAACTAGTTGCATGTTAAATACAAGATAAATTCAGGATTGGTATATTCCAGCATGAGCACATTTTTAACCATGTGTTAACTCTTGATTATTGCTAAATTCTCTGGTACAGAATATTAATATTTAAAAATTTGGATTCTCATTCCTTCAGAAATTTATTGGTGTTGGAGCTTTTCTTTCCTATCTCTTTTACCCTCTCTCTTAACCATATGTTTATTTTCATTGCTTTACTTTTCTTGCTGTACATAATTAATTGAAGTTGTACTTCCGGATTTACACTTACTTTGTCTCAGAGCATTTTTGAATGAGACCAATGTACACAGCAAGATCAAATTACAAAGGGAGACTAATTTACACATCAAGGCCAGTATTCATATCAAGACCAGGGTACACAGCAAAGTCATTGTGTTGTATGTTGTCTTTCCCAAACATTTGGTTTCATGGTATACATTGGTTTCATCTTGTACACTGCTCTCACTGTGAGCTTCTTTTCTGTAAATATGCTATTTTCTCAGGAAAAAAAGTCTCTGGGGTTTGGGGGTACCAATTTTGATTTCCTCCAATACTATTAGTCACTGTAGATGTGGAAGTAAATGCATAAAATCAACCTCTTGTCCTATTTTCAGCAAGCTTAAAACTATTACTCTATGTATAGCTCATTATGTGGGTGCATACGATCTCTTAAGGCATATGTTTTGAGTTGTTTAAGGTGCTAAGCTTATGTGCTAACCATGCGAGACTCTGAATTAGCCAGCTGAACTGTTTCAGGATCAGTGGAAGCATGATTCATTGCTTGAGTTGATGGTATTTCAATATTCTCTGAATTAAAGCCATTTGTAAATTGAGATGTTGTGTTAGGTACAGAATCATTACTGTATAGAGAGCCATTTAACCATTGCAGATCATACCCAGTCAAGTTGTAGATGCTAGCTTGCAACAATGGTTGATTCCATTGAGTGTAGACCTGAAGGAGTAGTGACAATTCTCCTTGTTATTCGTCCGGACCACAAGCAGCAAAAGGTTTCATGTCTTATATTACTGCAATGACCATGAGAGTCATCATAAATAATATTCTTTCTTGGTGGCAGAGTGAAGTTTGCATCTAAAGTAGCCACTGTCAGAAGAATAGGGTTGAAATATTGCATATCATTTGATGGAAATCACTTTGATGGCTATTTGCATTTGTGCTGAAACATTTCAAGAAAGATAGTCTTCATCCATTGTCCACTTCTGAGCTGTTAGCTCTTTTCTATCGATTAACAATATTTTGAGGTGCAGGCATCGATTACTCAGTCTTGAGATCGCTTTCACCTGATATTGTAACTCCATGGTGATGTGAGGGATTGGGTGTGACCTAATCTTCATCGTGCTTTGCCAGTAGACCACAGCTTTTGTTCAGTGTACACCAATTCCTAAAAGGCCGCAGTTTCCAGTCAAAGATTGACATAGACTTAATAAGGCAAGCAGCTAGTTGAACTCTCTACTTTTCTAAGGAGTGGGAGGACATCTTTCCACAGAGGAAGTACAATTGTTCATGCTTCTAATGGATTTAAAATATGTTTTGCTGCTTTCGTAATCTCTAGTGCCACTCTTCTTTACACAACTGAACACTCATTTAGCCTGTGACTAGATAACAACCAAAACTTTTAGACAATCCATGTTCATTCCTGGGTACAGGATGTCCCCGGGCTGTGAACAGCTTCCGTCCTGGACTCTGTTGCAAGTCAATTTATTTGCCAGTTAGAGGAGAATTCACTCCAATAGAAAGCGGCCATTTGTAAGTACAGGAAATGTTCACATGTCAGGCCTTTAAATTGTAAAACCGTGTATGGAATCATGTTTGTAAGTACGAGTGTTTGTAAGATGGATTTTGGTAAATCAGGCCCGCCCACCCAACCCCCATTTATAAGACTTCCACACCTTTACTGACTTATGCCTTACAATACTGGTTTGTGACTTCTCAATACATATTTTCAAACATTACATATCAGGCTCTAACATTGTCATATAAAGGTGAAAATCTCTAATGTGCCTTACTGAGGGGCAAGTTGGGTGGACTAGTGGTTATTTTCCTGTCCATCATTTTTACATTTCTATTTGCTCTTGATCGCTACCACCAGGATCACAATTTTTACCTAATTTATGGATTAAGCTCAACAATCATTGTACTCCAGAGATAGTAAGATCTGCAGATGCTGGAGAATCTGAGATAACAAGATGTAGAGCTGGATGAACACAGCAGGCCAAGCAGCATCAGAGGAGCAGGAAGGCTGACGTTTCGGGCCTAGACCCTTCGTCAGAAACCAGCCAGTTTCTGAAGAAGGGTCTAGGCCCGAAACATCGGCCTTCCTGTTCCTCTGATGAATCATTGTACTCCATTCACTTCTCGAGAAGGGAAACCTTGTTCCGAGTCTGGACAGAACTGTGGTCAATATGCTGTGTGTTACAGCTTGCTTGTGTTCTTGATCAGTGGCATGGCTCCTCACATTGAATAGAACTTCATATATCCTACAGAATCCATCCATTATGAAAAAAACAATTGGATCTGGTGAGTAAAGCAACTTCTTGTATCCCATGCCATCATTTTGTTAACAGCATCAAGTGTCTTCAGTACGGAACTGAACTGTAAATTCTCTTTTTTTCTACTTTATACTAATTGATGAGCTTGTTTCTTGCTACACAGGTGTGATGCTGAGAATCACAAAGATATTCCCTGCAGCTATAAATTTTAGCAACCTGCATTTGCCCTGGGTACCACTTTGATGCTGAGGAAAAGAATGAAGATGAATATCTGTGTGCCAAAGATACAGAAATTCAACTTGTGCAGCTCCTTTCATAACCATAGAATTTCCTAAAGCTCTCTACAGCCAATAAAATATTTTTAAGTGTAGTCAGTGCTGTAACGTGAGAAATTTGTACACAGCAAGATCCCATAAACTGTAACAAGACAATGACCAGATAATCTGATTCTTCATCATATCAGTTAAGAGAGAACATTTTGGCTGGGCCACTGTTTTTCTTTAAAGCAAAATTGTAGGATCTCTTACAACCAGCTGAGAGGGCAGACAGGACAATGGTTTGACATCACATTCAGAAGGTAGCACGTTTTAGTATATTGCTGGAGAGTAAGCCTTTACTAGGTTGTAGGCTTGCTCAGCAAGCCGGTGGGTTTGATTGCAGATATTTTGTCACCCTGCTAAGTAACTTCATTTGTACGCCTCTGGTGAAGTGTTGGTGTTCTGTCCCACTTGTTACTTATATGCCTTGGTTTGCTGGGATGGTTGGTATTACTTCCCGTTCTGTTTCTCAGTGGCTCGTACACAGGGTCCAGTTCAATGTGTTTGTTGACGGAGTTCCGGTTGGAATGCCAGGCCTCCAGGAATTCACTGGCGTGTCTCTGTTTGACTTGTGCTATTACGGATGTGCTGTCCCAGTCAAATTCTTGTCCTTCTTTGTCCGTGTGTATTGAGACAAGTCAGAATTGGTTGCGTTGCTTGGTGGCTAGTTGGTGTTTGAGTATCCTTATTGTGATTTTTCTTCCATTGTGGCCTATGTAATGTTTCTCACAGTCCTTGCATGGTATTTTGTATATTACATTAGTTTTATTGGCTGTGGATATGGGATCCTTTGTGTTCGTCAGTAGCTGTCGCAGGGTGGTTGTTGGTTTGTGGGCTACCTTGATGCCTAGGGGTCTGAGTAGTTCTTAGTCATCTCTGATATGTCTCTGATGTACAGTAGGGTGATTAGTGTGTCTGGCCATGTTGTGTTTTCTTGTTGTGGTCTGTCGCGGACGTAATGGCGGGTTGTGCTTTTTGGGTATCCATTCCCTTTAAAAGCTCTGTATAAGTGCTCCTGTTCTGCTTTGTAGGCCTTTACTTTGAGCTCAGATCCCTGGAGTGCAACCTATAGGTTTCTCACTCAAATGAAAGATTCCCAGCCCTAAACCATAACTGATACATTCTGTATGTTTTTACATAGAACTACTTCACAGGGGGTGGAGCATGTGTTTGGGCATTTTAGATCTGAAATTTGCACATACAAGAAAGAAGCATTCTGTATGAACCCATATGTTCCTTTAATTAATTTGAGTCTGTAATCGCCACTCTTCTTAATTGTTTTCTTACACTGACCACTTTTCATAACTTTTCTTCACATTATTTTCATTTTCTATCCTGAAAGCGTATTGGTATTTTACTCTACCTTGTATCAGGAGTTGTACTAGATTGTGTTTTTTCTCTATTTTTGACATTGTGGCTGCATTGCTTGTAAGCTGCAAGCAGAACATCTGAGGTTTCTGCTACCCCAGTGTTTCTGATTCAGCACATGGAGATCAGGGATGAGTATCTTGCTCCATTGAATCCTATTTGATTCATGTCTGGCAGAGTGCATCCTTTCTGCTACATTTTCAAAAAGAAATATGTTGGTTTTGCATATTGCGAACAAATAGTCATGCAAAAAAAAACTGCTTTTATAAATGGTACATGGCCAGAATAGCAATGATTTACTTAATTTTCTTTAAGCAAGTAGAATGTTTTATACATTGCTCATCATTGTCAAACAATTTAGATTAAATGTTGCCTTGTAATCTGCAATACATCATGTGGTTACCAGGTGGAGCCTGATCCTCACCACTGTCATAAGCTAACACACATCTTCCTTTTCCCAGAAATTCTGCCACATGATCTTGAAAAGACTTGTAGCAGTGCTTTGTGAAATCACCAGCTGTTTCCTTTTTCCCCATGAGACACATTTTAACCAAGAAACTTTTCATCAGAGGTGATCATAGATATGGCACAAGAAACAACACAGGAGATAGGCCCCATAGAAACCAAAAGAGATAGATCGAAGAGTATAGGAGCTGCTTTTTGTTATGGTAAATTGTGAGACTCTCGGTATTGAAAATAGTAGCATATTTTAAAGCATTGTAAAGAGGAAAACCTAGTTATTACAGGAAGATTTGGATATGGGCTTGAAACTCCAGGGCACCTGAAGATATTTGGATAATTTTATGTTATGAAGATTGACATAGTGCCATAAGTCCATTGTAAATTTAATACCATGCGACCGTGAACAATGAGCCATAAGCAAAACAGACTTGGCATCTAGTTGACTATTCACAGGGTAGAAAACAATGATTTCTGAATTAGGTCATTGAAGTTTTACATTATTGACAGGGTTGAGGTCCTCTGGGATATTTTCTACCTCACGTGAATTTGGTCAACACCTGAAGATCCTTTCAAAGACAGGTATTAACCTGGTTGATTTTTAGGTATCACTCATTGTTAAAATTTCTTGCACTATAGCGTCAAACGCCATTCATTATTATATCATAAAATTGTTACATTAGCTTTGTCACAACAACACTGACAATTTGCCTTTTTGTAACAACTTTAACATAGTAAAATGTCTCAAGGTATTTCACAGGAGCATTATGTTACAGACCAGACCAAACCCCCTCAAATATTCAGTAAGAAGATAGCCTAGACCACAACTTCTTTTTATTTTTAAAGGCAAGAGTCAGGTGTTGTGTTCCCAACGCAATTTGTTTGGCCAAACTACCAGGTTTGAAGCAAAACACACCTTATTCTTACACTGTCATTAAAACACAAACAAAAGAAAGAAGAATTGGAATGATGTAACTCTCTTGGAAAATCTAACAAAATAATAAATTATTCAACTAATAAACACCATCTGCTCCAATATAGTAACATTCCATTGATACACCCATGGCAAAGGCAAACTCGGTAAAACAGGTTGTCTCAAATGCAATTCCAGCCGCAGGAATTGAATGTAAACTTTTAGCTGTAGCAGAGAGAAGAATGGCAGCTTCCACATCCAGCTTCAAGACCCCAGAAACTGCTGAAAGTTAAAGTAAAATCCTGCTTCTGTGGGAGCTTGATGCCATCCCTTCACACTGTTTCTATTGTTCTAACCTTAAAAGAAAATCCAAGGCCTCTCAAGCAGTTAATTTTATTGCATTGGAATAAACCGCTGTACACATCTGCCTCAACCTCTCTTCATAAAAAAAAGGCAAAAATATAGCTCTTAAAGCCATAATATTGTCACAATTATCAATCCAAATATAACACTGATGGCTGCCATTTTGTTGATCATAGCTATGGTAGATTTCTGAACAATTTTTTTCCTTTATTCATTCACAGGATGAGGGCATCGCTGATGAGGACAGCATTTATTGCCCATCCCTAATTGCCTAGAGAGCAGTTCCGAATCAACCGCATTGTTGTGGGTGTGGAGTCACATCTAGGTCAGAACAGGTAAGGATGGCAGTTTTCTTCTCTAAAGGACATTCGTGAACCAGATGGGTTTTTCCTGACAATCCAGAATTCATGGTCATCATTAGACTCTTAATTTCAGATATTTATTGAATTCAAATTCCAGCATCTGCCGTGGTGGGATTTGAACCCAGGTCTCCAGAACATTATCTGGGTCTCAGAATTAACAGCCCAGCAATGATACTAATGGGCCATCACCTCCCGTTATTTGTTTGAAATTATTCAGTTTGTTCCATTCCATAAGGTTTTCTCTGTGGCTATGGGAAATGTTCCTCTTAAAATATTAATCCAGTTATCTTCTCAAAGTTACTGTTGAATCTATTTTCACTCCCTTCAGGCAGTGCCTGACAGCTCACAACAACTCAAGGCATAAGGAAAAATAACATTCATATTCTGTCTGCTTCTCTCCCCATTTACCTAAATCTGTGTTCACTGGCAGAACATCCAGGCAGTGGAAGCAAGCTTTCCTCACTTACTTCATCAAACCCACTCATAATTTTAAATACATCAATGAAATCTTCCCTTATATTTCCTCGATCTTTGGGAGCTGCAGTGATGCAAGCATATTGGAGATCTCACAGCTTTCTGCCTCCTTTCATGGTCCTCAAGTCAATTAACACTGGTTGCTATGAGACGAGGGCTACCCATTCCTTACGCCTGTAGAAAACCTTCAGATAGACCCAAGATGGAGATACAATGCTGCTTGAGTTTCTACCAGGGCCATAGTGGAATAGACCATAGGCCTCCTCAGGGTGAAGTCTCAACGCCAGAACAGCTCCAGCTGGGCTTTGCAGCATTGTCCTGACAGGATTTTCCACAGTTATTACGGCATGTTGTGCCCATTATAATCTGTTTCGATAAAGAGGGAATATGCTGGATGCAGATGGAAAGGGGAATTGAGAGTAATCTCAATGCATATCAGGCAATTGAACTGGTGACCTAGGGACCATGAATGAGCTCTACACTGTCGAGTGTAACAGACAGGAAATATTATTGAAATCTGCTTTCAGCATGGATGAGTTGAGTTTGGACTTACAGAGTTATATGGTAAGCAATCCCAGGTCAGTCCACTGTAAACATAAATCTGGGGCTATCTGTACTTCTTGAACATTTCTGTTGATGAATAAATGTCTTCTTATCCATAAAATTGTATGTGTGCTATCTTCAGCTGAGCCCATTTTAAAAGTATTTGCAGTTTAAAGGATCTCCTTATTGTTTGGAAGCAATCAGCAGTTAGCGGCAGAGAACAGTGACATGGCATGGCATTGAGGGAAGGTAGGTTTTATGAGGGAAGGTAGGTTTTAAGGCTTCAAATAGCGTGCGCTATCCAAGTGCTGTGCAATCAAGATAGCGAGCAGGTTGAATGTCCTCCTGAGACACCTCATTACAACCACCCTATCTAGTGCACCTCCAAGTTCATGTTGGCAAATTGAGGGGTAACTTTACTTTTAAAGCTGTGTCCTCAGTGATGAGAGTGGAATGGTACACTGTGAAGGGCAAATTGTGCCTGGCAGGGTATGTGAAGTGTGGTGAAAATGGGCTTTAAATATGGTGCCAGTGGTGTGAACAAGCAAAATCCCAACAGCAATGACCACCTCCGCATCTCACAACACACCAGTTGACTGCTGTACAGGCCAGTCGTATAATTATTGAGCTGGAGGGTGGAAAATTGCACGAGAAAAGTCAACTTGGTCGTTACAGACTGCCTGCAAAGAATCTCACCAAGAAAGCAGTTTGCCAAAATAAAGATTGGAAATTTCACCCATAGTTCGAATTCTGTACTTACCGATCTTACTGTACCTGACATACTTATGGCTGAAGACACTGAACTGATCCCATTATATGGAGAGAGTGCTTGAAACCAAGGCAGATACCTTTATACCAGAATGTGACATATGGTACATCTTATAGGTAAGAGCTGTCTGGGTTGGATTCCACGCAACGATTTACTTCAGGATCTAGGAACCATCTCAATGAGACTGGGTGACCTTTCTACTTTGAATAATGCTAAGTTTTTTTGGGGTACCTACTCTTTATCCATTTTGATTCTACTTAATTTTCCTGCAATATCTTCTTTTATTGCAACATTGATGCCATTCTTTTCTTTAGTGAGATAGACTTCAAGTCTTCTTTTGTTATCTTAGCCATTAAATCCCACAAGCACATTTTAATTTTGATCTCCAATTTGCTCAATTCTTCTTTTGATTAAAAAAACAATTGGGGTTCCCTCTTCTTTTTCCGCTTAAACTATTTTCACACCCATTCTTTGTCCTTTTATTTTCAGTTCTCTGTACTTTGCAGAGTTAGCTTGGTTTGCTACTGTATAATGAGTTTGAAGTTAATCTTCAACTTCTGTTTCCTGTATCTTTAATCTCTATATCTTTAATTCATCCAGGAAATTATGAGCATTCCTCCACACCCATCTCCTCTCCAAGCCTTTGTGGTAACATGTCCTGGCAAACTATTACCTTGTTGCCAGTACTGTTTTATCTGCCAACCATTTTCATGTTTTGTTATCTAATTTACCTCATTTGTTTACCTTGTTGTTATTTACAAAGTGTAATGAGCTTTCGTCATTTCATTGCTCCTGCAGCAGTTTGTAAACTGCATTGCATTGATATTTGTTAGGTATTATTAGCTGACAAGCCTGATGATGACAGAAGTATAATAGAGAACTATTGCAAAGAAAGACCTTGCTTGTTTGTTCACTTTTTGTACAGCATTAAACTTGTTGCAGGAAAGCATCAATGTGCATGCAAGGCACCACCTCAGTAGTATTTGCATACTGAAAAAAATTCCTTAGTTCATATCGAATAAATTCAATGGCAAAGTAATTTGTTCATTGTCAAACACCAAGAGACTCTAAACAATTGTTAAAACAAAATATAAGTTTGGTCTCTGCATGAAAAACATCTTCCTGATATCTCATGTAAAATTATCATTTACTATTTTAAAAGTTGTGTCCTCGTGTCTTTAATTAGAATTATTGCATCATTGAGTACAAATTGAAAGAAACCGTTCGGCTTAATGTGTATGTGTCTGTCTCTTAAGAATGATCCAATTAGTCCCACTCTCCTGCTTTTTCCCCATAGCCATGTAGATTTTCCCTTTTCAAGTATATAACCAATTCCCATTGAAGAGATTTGCAGCACCATGAAGTGCTGTTGAGATTGGGTACCCTCTGTTCAATGTCTTTTGTGAAAAAAACTTGGCATCGCACTGAATGCATTTAATTAAAATAGAAAATAATAAGGAAAATGCACAAGCATTGAAAAGAGGGCCCAAATCTCTGTTTTTTATCTGGTTTTGTTTTAATTCACGCAAAATTATAATTATAGACAAAAGAAAAGCTATAATTATTGAATACATGAGTACAAATATTGATGCAATAAAGGACTTCTGTTGTACGAACAAATGGTAATGATCAAATCTTTATTAAGTCAGGATTAATTTCCTTCGTACCAACAAAGGTATTCAATTTTGGCAATTTCATTTGTAAAGGAGAAGTGATGCCATTTTCCTTTGCAGCTATATATTATCACAACCAGTCTACAACTTTGTAACCTTGCTCTCTGCAGCATTAAGTACTGGCCACTGAATCAATGGTTCCAAAACAAAATACAGGTCACTACACTTGCAAGAGTGGACAGGGTGTGTACACTGATTCCCCACTGTCAATGTAGCATCTAACTTTGATTTTTAACAGCAGTGATTGTACTTCAGAAATAAACACATTATCAATCAGTAAAAGGACAGGACAAGTTACTATTGCCTTACCTGAAAATATCCATTTTTTCTTTTGTCGTAGAAAAAAATCTGTTTTTGATGGCAATGTAGCGAGCTGTTGCTAAATATATAAATTTTAAGAAAATTCTAGGGTAGCAGTGATTCTCTGAGTAGTCACTGTAACCTACTATTCCTCACGGTTTAACCATAGTTGAATTGCATTATTCGGAGGAACATAGGGCAGTTTGAATCTATTCTACTCTTGGTCCTGCTATAAAGCTGAATTTGATCATTAATGATCTGAAACATAATTCCACCTACCCACCTCAGTTCCACAATCCATAAAATCATGAGTCTATAACCTTTTGTCAAAAAATACTTTAATCTCTGTTTTGAATTTTTCAAAATCGGCTTTTATGAACAGCTGTTTGGAGGATGGAAGTTCTAAATTTCCAAAACTACTTGTGTGAAGTAATTTTTACCTCCTTACTTTGCCGCTCTAATTTTTAAGATCATGTTCCTTGGCTCCCTATCGCTGGAACTAGTTTCTGTCTATTTACCATGTCCACTTCCTTTGTTTTTTTTTCTAAACATCCCAATTAGGTTTTTTGAAATGTTATAGACTGAAAGGAATACAGTGTTATTCCCTGAAACCTATCTTCATATTTTCTGTTCAAAACCATTCTGGTGAATCTGTGCTGCACTTCCATCAAGAACAGTCTAACCTATCTGAGGGCTGGTATCCAGAACTGAATTTAGTCCTCCACCTAGTGTCAAACAAGAGCTTCATATAACAGTAACATATGCTCCAACCTCCATATTACACCTTTGTCAGATGAAGACCAGGATTTCAATCAGCTTTTAAATTATTTTTGAAATCTATTTTATGGTTATCAGGGATTTTTCTGCTTGAATTCTTAAATCTTCCTGTTATTCCATTGTCACTAGTTTCTACTCAGTTAAAACACACTCTGATTTATCTTTCAGCGAGCAAAGTGGATGACATTACACTTCCTTGTATTGAACTCTACATGCCACAGTTTTGCTCACTCACATGTACTATCACTATCTCTTGGCAATTTTCCATTGTCATCTACATGACTTACTGTGCCATCTAACTTGGTGTAGACGGCGAACTTAAAAACATGTCTCTTTATTTTCTTCATCCACGTCATTTATAAATGTAATGAAAAGCCGAAGTCCCTGTGCAGATCATAAGGGGATCCATTGGTCTCAGGCTGCCAATTGGAGAACTGACAATTTCTTATGTCGCTATAAAAACTAGGAGTAGGTTCAGGCCATTTCATCATGGTTGATTTAATTGTGGCTTTAACTCCAATTTCCTATCTGTCCTGTGACTCATGACTCCCTTGTAGATTAAAACTCTGTCTGATTCAGAAAATATTCAATGACCCAGGCTCCACTGCTCGAAGTCAATTTCAGAGATTAATGATATTTTGAGCAGAAAAGTTCTTACTCTACTCCATCCTAAATGGGAGACACCCTTTTTTTAAAAAATTGTGTACCCTTGTTCTTGATGTCCCCATATGGGAAAATATTCTTTCAACATCTACCTGGTCAAGCCATATCAGAATCTTATATATTTCAAAAAGATTACCTCATAATCTTTTAAATGTTAATAAGTGCAGATACATCTAAGACCTGACTTTCTGTAGACTGCAAATAATAATACTACTGCTGTCATGAATTTCTCTCTTTCTCTCTCTCTCTATCTCCCTCTCTTTCTCTCTCTCTCTATCTCCCTCTCTTTCTCTCTCTCTCTATCTCCCTCCCTCTCTCTCTCTCTCTATCTCCCTCCCTCTCTCTCTCTCTCGAGGTAGTTCAGTAAATATCTTAGCAATTATCTTCCTGTGGGGCATGCTTGTTTTTTTTTAGCTGAAATCACATGACTTCTTGTCAATGCTGTTTGAACTGAATGCTCAAAATAACGTTCTGATCTAAGATTAGTTTTGCCTTCTGAGTTGGAACGCAAGTTCTCAATTATTATTATTATTAATAATATCGTATTATGATGCCTCATAACACAACACAAACAAATTCTCCCTTAAGGAGAGCAAAACTCTACACAGAATTTGGTGTGATTTCACCAACGTCATGCATAGTTGTAGAAAAAGGTATTCACTTTTTAATATTGAAATCAACAATGGGTATATAGCTATTTAGAACTTTATTTTGTTTCATCTCAGGATGGGCCCTGATGTTTATCCATGATGCACATTGGATGAACTGGCATGAAGAGTGCAAGGGCAAATGTTGATGGGTGGGAAGGCATGGGTTGGCACAAGTTGGTACTAAGTTGGCAAACAGGCCATAAAGGGTCGAGGGGTATGTGAATAGATGTACATCAGTTAGCATGGAGGGTGTGAAGAGACAAGAGTGTGCGTGGAAGACATGAGGTGCCATGTGTTGGCATAAATAGGGCATGGGAATTTGTGGACAGTGAGGAATTGTGTGTTGTGAATGTTTAGAAGGTCTAAGCAAACCTTTCACGCAGCCTGCCTGAGCACCTGGCAATCATTGTGGCTGCCTTGGCACTGTTCCTGTTGGCAGCAGACCTGCTGCCCATTCACCCCAACCTGGAATGAAAATTGTAATAGCTGGGCACTCTCTCCTGAGTGGGATTCATAGATTGGGAAATTTTCCTGATTCTGTGCCCTGGATTTGAGGTTGAAAGTTAAGACCTATATGTCCTCCTGACAGCTTGCTTTCTGAAGCACCTTTGCGTCTTCAATACATTTGGTCCCTTCAACAAAGTCATTAATATCCTCTGCCACTTCATTAATACAATTTGTCAACCTGAGAATGGCCCTTTATCCCAACTCTCTGTTTCCTGTTATATTAGCCAGTCCCTTATCCATGATAATATATCATTCCCAACACCATGCACCTTAGCTTGTGAAGTCACCTTTTTTGATGCCTTTTGGAAATTCAAATACACTGCATCTAATGTTTCCCTTTTATCTATCCTGCTCAAGAAACCTAATCCATTAGTCAAACATGATTTTCCTTTCAAAAAATCCATGTTCACTCTGCTTGAATATATCATGATTGTTCCCCGACTCTGATCTCCTGAACAATTAGCTACGCTGTGGACCTAGTTGTTTCAGTAAAATTAAAACACTTACAGCTACCGACATGTGGACAATTGTCCAGGTATGTCCTGACCACAAAATCTAACCTGGCCAATTACCAGCCAATGGTCTACTCTGGATCATCAGTAAAATTACAGAAGGGATCACTGACAGTGCTATCAAGTGGCACTCGCGAAGGAATAACCTATGCATCGAAACTCAATTTGAGTGCTCCACCAGGGTCACTCAGCTTCTGACCTCATTATATCTTGGAATCAAAATGGACAAAAGAGTTGAATCCCAATGGTGAGGTGAGTGTGACTTGGTCTAACCAAGCCAGCATTTGTCCGAATATAGCATGAAAAGTCCACAGTAAAACTGGAGTTTGTGGGAATCATGGAGAAAAACTCTCTGCTGGTTGGACACATACCTAACATAAAGGCAGATCTTTTTGATTGTTGAAGGTCAGTTATCTCAGCTCCAGAGCATCAGTGCATGAGTTCTTCAGGTTTGTGTCATAGATCCAACTATCTTCAACAATGATTTTCCTTCCATCATAAGATCAGAGATGGGGATGTTCTCTGATGATTACATAATGTTCAGTAGCATTTGTGACTCCTCAGATATTGAAGCAGTCTGTATCCAAATGCAGTACATGCAAAGGCTAATAAGTGGCAAGGAACACCATACAAGTGGCAGGCAATGGTCATCTCCAAAATGAGAGAATCTATCCATCTGTGCAATTCACCAGTATGTTCTTGAGTGGAATTAGGGATGGGCAATAAATGCTGGCCTAGCTAGGGATGCCCACATCCAGTGAATGAAAAACATTTCCTTGCCCATGTCAAAAGGTTGCCTTCAATTCCATGCACTTCTTTTTCCCTATAGTCTCCTGTCTGCAGCTTAATCAAGTGCCACAGAAATATATATAAATAAGGTCTCTTGGTACATTAGCTATGTCCTCAAAGAATTCAACTAAGTTTAGTAAACTTGACTTGCCCTTTACAAATCACTGCAGCTGAAATAACTCCCCAGAATTTGGTATCCAATCACCAACTCACCCTTTATTTACACGTGCATAGTCCTTAACACTGGTCTGGCTTCCTCTGAGAGTGAACAGGACCTTTGACAATCCTGTTTATACCTGTCAGCCAGGGCTCCCTGATTGGACCAGATTAACAGCCCCAATCCAGGAACTCATATTTTATGAGGCCCACCTGGCTGACCTCATTACAATCCCTATAGCAGCCTATCACTAATTTGCATATGCTTGTACAAGTGCTTAGACACTCTGCTACAATTATAGATTCCAACAGCACTTCACAACAGTCATTAGACGAATAGATCTATAGTTTCCTATCTTATTTCTCTAACTCAACTTAAAAATAGTGAAGTGACTTTGGCAATTTTCCAATCCAAAAACAACTTTTTGTATGACATGCAACCACGCATACATATATTTCTTTAGGGTGAAAATATCACACCTATATAGGGTGCTAGCACTTTTATACTGCCATTAGAAAGGACATAAAAGCGATGGCCCTGAAATTCCTTTTAGCACACAGAACAAGAAGTTGCTTTTTCTACGTCTGATCTATAATCAAGTAGGGTACATCATATCAGGATTTCGACAGTGTCATGATTATGTGCTTGATTTAGTAAGAGTGGGTGTTTTATTTTGTGTCCACTTCTCATGCCCTATTTGCCTGATTCTCTGTTGATCTAGCCGATGGATATTTTACATAGCCATTTCTGTGTTTTCTAGGGAGTTCCTGGCTAAGTTATCCAATTTGAAGCATTAAGGCAAGTGCAGGAATACTGAACTGATATACATCTCATGGTATTCCAAAGGCCCATTAGTCATTGAGCAGAGTGGACTGGGACTCTGTGGATTCCAAGATGCAATAGATCCTGCGGGTATTTCCTGGGAAACTGATGACTGTTGAACCCCCTTAAAAATCCCTTAATAATAGAGAAATCAGAGGCATCCACTTAGTTTAGATTAAATGTTCTCCAGAAAAAAGTTATAAAATTAAACAGATACCACAGTCTCCTTACCAGCCACATCTCAACCTGCACCACCACTGACCCCACAGCCTCACCCCAAATCCCCCCCTTCCTGACTATTGTAA
Organism: Ginglymostoma cirratum; assembly: GCA_024137785.1. Taxonomy (NCBI): domain Eukaryota; kingdom Metazoa; phylum Chordata; class Chondrichthyes; order Orectolobiformes; family Ginglymostomatidae; genus Ginglymostoma; species Ginglymostoma cirratum. The sequence continues at coordinate 12,919,403 of JAHRHZ010000267.1, forward strand.
AGACTTCATCACTCACTTGGCACCGAACCAAGACAACACCTGGTATCCAACCCACATGGCACCCTGCTTACCTTGCACTTTACCCATCTGGCACTGTACCCAGAGATAACAAGGTTCAGAGCTGGATGAACACAGCAGGCCAAGTGGCATCAGAGAAGCCGGAAGCCTGATGTTTCGGGCCTAGGCCCTTCTTCAGAAGGCCCGAAACGTCAGCCTTCCTGCTCCTCTGATGCTGCTTGGCCTGCTGTGTTCATCCAGCTCTGCACCTTGTTATCTCAGATTCTCCAGCATCTGCAGTTCCTGCTATCTCTGGCACTGTACCCACCTGGCCTCTGACATCTTACCTTCCTACTACCTGATCCTCCTGATATCCCGCTCACCCTAACCCATTAATAAAATTCCACCCTCTTAACACACTTTCCTCACATACTTGCTCCTCTTATGCCAACATTAGAAATTAGAAATTTAGAATGTCAGAAATCTCAGAACACAGCACACTGATTGCTGCCAAAAGGACTACAGTTTGACATTCCCTGTTATCCTGCTCCACTGGGGAACTGTGTTGATTTCAGCTAAGCTCCACATTTCTGAAGGAGTTGAGAGCTGGTGGGGAGAGGTAGAATTCTCAGCTAGAGATGCAGAGCTCAATACTAGTGTAAAAAAAAAACGAGCAGAATAGGAACCTGACTGTGATTGCCACACCTTGGAACATTCAGGCCGTTATTACCATGTGCAGTGAAGCTGACTCACTGATGTTTGGCTGGAATTACAATTCATTCATCGGAATTACAGAAAAGGCTGAATTTGAGCTCCAAATATTATTCACATGTTCAGACACATCAAAGACTCTGTTACAAATGTAATGTCAGTTCATTGTTAACCTTCGATTTATCGAGCTGATAATCACTGTAGTCTATTGTGAAACCTCATTTGATTGAGGAGTTATTACATTCATGGATGTTAAACTGAAGTAATCTGTTCACATTATGTTATATGAAGCATCTAATTAAACTGTGCTAAACATAACAGTGAATGAGAGGTAGAGATGATGTAATGGCAAACCTAGTTTGGCTGACTATTGTATTTGTTTCTAGCTCTCTAAAATTCAAATTTCAATGTTACCTTGAAACACAAAATAATGTCCATACACAACATTGACCCTTTAGCAGGTTATTTCTGATCATGTAAATAAGATGGCGTTCTGGCTGTAATTACTTTGTCTTTCCTTGATTATTATATATATATATATATATATATCAATATGATACACATTAGATAACCACACAGAATCAATTACCAGTGTGGTTCTTTTGAGTGAAAATTACACACAACCCACCCTCTGCCTGTTTCAGTTCAAACATTCATAAGTGATTTAAGGCCTAAAGAGCATGTTTAGATGCAGAGACAAAAAAAGACTGCAGATGCTAGAATCCAAGGTAGTCAACCAGAAGGCTGGATGAACACAGCAAGCCAGGCAGCATCTGGAGGAAAGGAGCAGTCAACGTTTCGGGTAATACCTTTATACTGGACCTGAAGAAAGCATCATAACCCAAATTTCAGTAGGGTATCTCCGTTATTAATGTGACATCGTTCCATGTTACACACTGTCCATATAGTTGCCTTTCAGAACAGGATTGCTAATAAAAAAAACTACATTTATCTAGTGACTTTTCTATCTACTGGATGCCGTGAAGCTATTCATACGTTGTCTTAGTTTTAAATGTGTTCATTGTTGCCTTGTAATTGAATTTGCCGAACAAATTTCACAGTGCTAGCTTCTACCAGCACAACTGAGATCAGTGACCAGTTGGTTTGTTTTTGGTAGTATTAGTTGCTGAAAGCTGCATACAAAGGAAAGCAGAATAACATATCAACTAAAGGTCAGCATCTCCAACAACATATCGTCAGTGTGCCAGTGAAGTGTCAGCTTAAACTCTGCTGAAGTCAACCAACAATTCCTAAAGTAGAAATGAGTCTACTTATTTATAATAACTAAATACATCAAATTCCATTGTTGTTACTGCTTGAAGATAGGATATTGCATTGGTTGGTGTGAGGGTTTGTGAGGGAGAAAGGTGCTCCCCTTTAGGGTTATCAGAATAATGATGATAAAGATTAAGAAGCAGCAGCTAGAATCACATGCACGGTGCATGAAACACATATTTATATCACTGATTTCTTTGCATATTGAGTTTATATTGAATTACATGTTTTTCATAGATTGTGCATTGAAACGTCCTGGCTAAAATCGCCAGAATCCATTTCTGAATTTTCAGTAGGCATCTGAACAAAATTAACTCCTTTTAAGTCATGCTGTAACATTACCACAACCCATTAGGGCATAGTTTCAAAGTGTTTCATTGAAAGCTAAATTTAGCACATGAAAAGGAGTTATAAAGTTTATCCCTTGAAGAGAATCCTAGTTTTAGTGTAAATTCACTTAATTTGTTTGTCGTGTTATGCGGTCTACTCGTACATATTGAAAACTGGGACAAGATCTACTCAACATACTCCTACATGATTCATTATACTGAAATTGACAGGCAGAGGATTGAAGACTTCCTCCATAAAGCTTCTCTTGATTGAGTTAGAATCACATTCCCAGATAACAAGGCAATATTGACAACTTCAGCTGCTTCAGCAACAAGTTGCCAATCTATTGTCCAATGTCCAAGAGCTGGATGCTCATTTGGCAGTGACACAAGTTGATATCACCGAACACAAAAATTCCAGAAAGAAAATGATATCAACTAATTAGAATACCACTGCATAAGACTAAAGGAGGCCTTTGACCTCACTAATTAAAGACCTTTAACTTTTCACGAAGTTTATGAAAGCCTCCCTCAAATTACTGCTCATCATTTCATCAAGTGACTGAAACCGCCTTGAGAATATTGGCTTTAAAAGGCAATACTTCCCTAGACGATGAAAGTCTCAAGACATTCTCCCAATCAGATTGCCATGCCAATCAAGGTAATTGGCAATGTGATAACAATGAAGTGTAATGGACTCACGAGGATAGCATTATCTCATACCCTGTTCCATAAGAGCAAAAGCAAGCGGAGCGTTGGACTGCTCCACGCAACCATAAATACAATGCAAACTTATGTTTATAAAGAGAAGTGTGGGTTTGGCTTATTCAAAAGTCTCCTTTTGAATGGTGACCATAAGAGGTCAGAAGCTAGAAACAAGTCCAATGGGATTAAGGACATACTAACACACTGTGTGATAGGCGCCGGCTTTCCGTTCCTACTACCTCATCATTAACTGTGATCTGTCTTTACACCATTCAGTTTCTCACTACCTAAACAGTTTATAGTATGGGTTTCTGGACTGACATTTGTGTGGCTGGAAAGTCTGTTGAGTGAATGGATTCTCATGTCCTTGACAAGTCTCCCTGGTGGGTGCTGACTCTTTCAGAACAAGAAAAATGAGAGTGGCTTCATAGCTAAGCATTTTTCTAGAGCACTGCAATATGTGTACAATGACTGTTTTTGAGTTCACCTTATACTCAATTTAAAAAACTACATGTTGCCACAATGAGACAAGCCCTCATCAGAGACAGATACTCCAATCTCTTGTCTATATTTATCAAAAGAAACTTGGATTGAGACCAACTGTCCATTAGATGTTATCACCTCATTTCTGCAGCATTATTGAAGTGCATTTACCAAGAGAATAGTTAAAGGTTGGTATGTTCAAATGTTACAGAACTGTAAAAGACCATTTGTCTCATCAAGTTGTTGTCCATGCTTTTCTGTGCATAAGTTACATTGTCAAATACCACTTTTTAGCTTACTCCTCATATTCTTTTAAATGTACACTTGTACAAATAGAATTTGTAGATTATGCTTCACCAATGATTTTTTTTTTAGAGTTTCACATTTAAACCTTTGCCCTTCCTTTGTTGTATTTTCCACAGTAAAAAGCCTAAACCTATGTACTTTGAAGGAGGATGAAGAGCCTCTATCCTCTTTGCACTTTGAACTAAATGTTTCTAAGTGGGCCTTTGAGTATAGGGATAGTTCTTCCACCTCTCATTTAACTTGAGGACTGGCTCTTTCACATCGCTCTCTCCCCATAGGAGTATTTTTTTTAGAGGAAATAATTATTACTTTATGCCTGCAGTATATGCTCATGACTAATTGCTGGATCAGGAAACACTTGTGTTTAATGTCAACAGTTCTGTCTTTTCTCAGTTGGGAATATTTTTTAAAAAAAGCTGTTCCTACTGATTAGGTTTCTCAGAAAACATCCCAGATGATGTGTTTTAATAGAACTTTAAGAACTAGTACGGTGGTTTAGCACTGTTATTAAAGGAAATCTTTGCTTATTCCAAAAACATTGTCCCTGAGTATCCATGGGTTCTTGAGGCATGGGTTATAATTACAGAGTAGATGCAAAAACATTTAGGACTGAGATGAATAGAAACTCTTTTGGTAGGTGAACTCTTGGAATCTTGGGCCATGGAAGTTAGTACTAGGCATAGATTGATAGATTGACAATTACTTATGACATCAAGGGATATGCTGGCAGTGTGGGTATATGGCATTGGAGTAGATCATCAGCCATGATCTAGAATGGCAGAGCAGTCTTGAGAGGGTCATTGGATAAATTCTGCTCCTTTGTTCCAATTCATTGATTGCGGGATAATTCTTGATGAGATCATCTCCCCTTCTGTTTTTTGGATCGTAGTGTTAGAAATTTCCATCTCCGTAAACAGGCAGGTGGTTCTCCACCTCAATAATTTAGTCAAAAGGTAGCACTTCCAAAAATGTGACACTACCTCCGAACTATACTGAGTGAGCAACCTAAATTATGCACTCAAACGCGACAGTGTTTATGAAACTACAACCTTACTATATGAAATACAAGTGCTGCCAACTGTGATTATTATAATGTTTCTGGCTTGTTATTTTACTACCTAAAATATGTTAGTTTATGAGTTCAAGTGCTGAAGTTGTAGCTCAATTACTATCATAGCGACGAAAACAAAGTTGCTAGAAAAGCTCAATAGGTCTGGCAGCATCTGTGAAGGAGAAAATAAAGTTAACGTTTGGGTCCAGTGACCCTTCCTTAGAACCGGACCTGAAACATTAACTCTGTTTTCTCCTTCACAGATGCTGCCAGACCTGTTTGGCTTTTCCAGCAACTTTGTTTTTGTTCCTGATTTACAGCATCCGCAGTTCTTTCAGTTTTCACTATCGTAGCAAGTTCTGAATTTGAATTCACTAATCTGGCAATTTGTGGGATATGACAATGGAGGATGTTGAATTGTCAAAGAAACACAACTGATATCCATCTGGGAAGGAAACTGTCTCGTCTGATTCATTGCTAATATCTCTGGAACAATTAGCAACGGATAACGAAAATTACCTTATGAGTGTTGTCAGTCTTTCAAAACCAAGGAAAGAAATTAGCAAAAGGCACATGGGCGTCACTGGCTGGGCCAACATTCATTGCCCATCTCTAACGGCCCTTGAGAAGGTGTTGGTGAGCTGCCTTCTTGAACCGCTGCAGTCCACGTACTGTAGGTTGACTCACAATGCCCACAAGGGGGAATTCCAGGATTTTGACCCAGCAACGGTGAGGAAACGGTGATATATTTCCAAGCCAAGATGGCGAGTGGCTTGGAGCTGATCTTGGTGGTCACATTTATCTACAGCCCTTGTCCGTCTAGATGGAAGCATTTGTGGGTTTGGAAGGTGCTGTCTAAGGATCTTTGATGAATTTCTGCAGTGTATCTTGTAGATAACACACACTTGTTATTGTGGATAACAAACTTCAAGCATGTGTATTTGGTTGATGAGGAAATGGAAACATTTTGCCCCAACTTGTTGGCACAAGACCCAGGACTGAATTGCATTCAGACCTATGAAAAATGACATGGGTGTTAGCAGGCAAGAATGGGAAATACTGTGACTAGAGGATGCCATAAGAATCTCAAGCAAAGGCTTCTTGGCACATTAAGAAGAATCCAATCAGGACTGCGATGGGGGTGGAGTTGGTAGCCTGCAGCAGGTGGGACCCTTGTTGATACTCAGGATGAGTGAATCGACTTCTGCTTCCCCACAAGATAAATAAGGAAAAAAAAATCAAGCAAGTAACCTTATTACTGTCCACTGGGTTCACTCCTATCAGGAGCCTGTTCAGGCTGGTGCCAGGCGCAACCACTAAATTTGATTTGGAGTCTGTATAACCAAATTGGATCTGACTTCTGAAATCTGTGAGGCTTTACGTTCCTGTGATGAGAGGCTCACACGTCCTTGGGAAAAAAGGAGTTAAAAGTATGGCTTTGCAAAAGAATTGTGTCAGACTAAAAGTCATGGCACAGCCTTATTTAAACTCTGACATGCTTCTTTCTGATCGTGCATGAGATGTTAACATTGGCCTCATGGTCACGCTGTCTGACCAGATTTAAGTGCTCCTTCATTAAATCAACATAATGAATCTACAAATTAAAGGACGATATCACATGACAGCTGTAGGTCAACTAAATGGCAATCTGATCTGACAGCAGACGCCACAGACCAATAATTCCAATGATTTCCAGGCTGCAAGACAATATTATTTATAGAGTGTCTTTAATGTAATGAAACATCACAAGGTGTTTTGCAGGAGCAGTACAGAAAGAAAATTATAAGATCATAAGGAATCAAAGCAGGAGTTGGCCATTTTGTTCATTGAGCCCGCTGTGCAATTTAATAAGTTCACGGCTGATCTGATTGTGGCATTAATTCTCTTCCTGACTGCTCCCCACAATCCTTCCCACTCTTGTTGAACAATAATTTGTCTATCTTGACTTGGAATATATTCCATGACTTTGCCTCCACAATTTCAAGGACAAATGGTCAACTGAAAGCATACATTCCTCCTCATTTCTGCCTGAAGTGAGAGAAGCTTTATTTTGAAACCACACTCTCTTGTTTTTGACTCCCGTCAATGGAAAACATCCTCTCAGCACCTCATATTTATCAATAAGCTCACAACCTATTCTTCTAAACTTCAGTAGATATAAGCCCAACCTGCTCAAAACTTTCCTTTTTTTATCCCAGGAATCAGTCTCTGACTTGTTTCTAATGGTCTCTGAGCTGCTTCTAATGCAAGTATGCCTCTTCTTAAGTAATGAGGTCAAAATTGCACACAGCACTCTTGGTATAGTCTCACCATTGCCCAGTACAAATGTATGAAGGCTCTGTAATTTACTATTTGATTCTGCTTGCAGTAAAGCATAGCATTGCATTTGCAGTCCTTGAATGTTAATACAATAAACAACAGAGCAGATGTTAGGTCAGATGACCAAATGCTTGGTCAAAGCTGTAGACTTTAAAGAGTTTTGTAATGGAGGAAAGTGAGATTGACAGGTGGAGAGGTGTAGGCAAGGAATTCCTGAACTTGGAGCTGTGGAAACTGAAGGTGCCAATTTTGGAGCAATTCATATCATTGATGCTCATGAAGCCAAAATTAGACACTATAGGAATTTCGAAAGATTATGTGGTTGAAGGTAATTCCACAACTAGAAAGTTGCAAGGTCATGGCAAGATTTGCAAACAAGAACGATAATTTTAAAACCAAGACTTTGCATAATTGAGAACATGACCTCTGACTGAGATCGATGGACATGGTGACAAGAGAATGAGATTTGTTGCAAGTTGACAAATGAGCAGTAGTATTTTGGATGACTTCCATATTTATTGAGGCTGCCAAGGGTGCATTAACATGGTCAGATCTGGACGTCATAGTGGTATGAATATGGGTTGTTACATGGGCTAGACAGTTTCAGGTATGAAGAGAAATTGGATAGAATGAGGCAGTTTTCTTACAGCAAGGAAGACTGAGAGTGGACATGTTTGAGAGGTATGAAATTATGAGGGACATTGATTGGGTAGACAGGAAGAATTTCCTCTTGATGGAGGGATTAATGACCAGTAGGCATAGATTTACAGTAAAAGGCTGAAGGTTTAGAGGAGATGTGAGGAAAAACTTTGAAACCAAGAGGTTAATGGGAATCTGGAACTCACTGCTGGTAAGAGTAGTAGAGGCAGAAACCTTTATAGCATTTATGAAGTATTTAGATGCAATGCCAAGGCATACAGGGCTATAGGCGAAGTACAGGAAAATGGAATAGGAATGAGTTAGAATAATTTTTGACCTTTGTGGACAGGATGGGCTGAAGGGCCTCTTTCTGTGCTGTAGATCTCTAAGACTCTATCAGCAGATGAGCTGAGACAGGGAAGAATTGTTGTTATGGGGAGGGAAATAGGTGGTCTTAATGATGGAGCAAATATTTAGTCAGCAGTTCATCTGAGAGTTAAATGTAATATCTCTGAATGGACTGGTGTGCTCTTAAATGGTTGCCGGGAGTATCAGTAGTTTGTTAATATAGTCCAAAAATAATGGCTTCCATCTGCCAAATACTTAATTGGAGGAAATTCCTGCTCATTGAGCTCTGAATGTTGGGGAACCGGACTGATAATTTTGGTAACAGTGGAGGAGTTGGTGAGGAAGAGCTGGCAGTCCTTGATGTACATGTGAAAACTAAGATTGTGTCTTTGGATGAAGTTGGCAAGAAGAAGAGTCATGTTTGACTTGAAAAGTAAACTCTGTTTTTCTCTCCACAGATGCTGCCAGACCCGCTGAACTTTTCCACTATTTTCTGTTTTTGTTTTAGGCATCCAGCGTCTGCCGTATTCTATATTTATTCACCAAGTGGGAAACATGAATTAACATGAGGAAACAAGGATAGATCCTTGGAGGACACCAGAGACAACAGTGTGAGAGCAGAAAGAAAAGCAAGTGAATCTCTGGTTGCAATTAGATAAATAAGAATGGAACCAGATGAGAGTAGTCCCACCCACTTAGGTGACATTCTGCAGAGAGGTCTGAAGAGGTCGGTACATTCAGCCATGTCAAAAGGCTGCAGTAAGTTGAGAAGGATGAGGAGGGAATGTTTACCTTTGATACAGTAACACAGAATGTCATTTGTTACTTTAAGAAGAGTTTTGGATCTGAAGGATTCAAACACAGTGTTCCAGGAAAGGTGCAAACAGATTTGGGAGGTGACAACACATTCAAAGACGTTTGAGAGGAATGAGAGATTGGAGATGGGACCGTCTTTTGCAAGAATGGTGGAATAAAATATTGAGAGGGCTGAGAATGGCATTTCAAAACAAGAGAGGACAGCAAGAAATGTCGATAGTCACTGATGAATATGGGGACAAGAAGGGATGTCAGGTAGTGAGCAGTTTAGTTGGAGTAGGACTGGAGGAGCAGGAAGTGGGCCTCAGAGCCAGAATGAGCCTGGATAGGACACGAGGAGAGATAAGAAACAGGTAGATAGGGACAAAATAGGGAGACCAAATTTCCTGGAAATTTGGCCAGATGAGCTTGTGGAAGAGATGCATGCAACAGAGGCAATGGATTGGATGCTCTTGATTTTGGTGATAATGATGTCCATGAGCTGCTCGCATTTACTGAATTAGAATTATGTTTTATTGTCAAGAATGCTCAAGTACATGAATACAGGAGTGCACTGAAAAGTGTTTCAAAGTCACCATTCTCTGGCGCCATCAAAAAAAACAGAATTAACAGAGATAATCATCTTAAACACAAAAAGCAAGATTTTAAAAAAATTTGAAATACAAGAAACAAAGCTGAGAAGAAAGGGAAACATTTGTATCTTAAAGTCTTAAGCCCGATTTCCATATTGTTGGTGGTGATGAGATGTTAATGGGATAACATCCCATTAATATTTATGCTCCTTATCTTCCTACACAGGGCTATGTGGGATTTATGCTCCTTATCTTCATACACAGGGGTATGTGGAAGCTGTCTTAAACTTCCTGCCTGAATAGGATTGGATGAGAGATGTTTGTAAAGGTGAGACATCTGTAATTCTGTAAGGGGATGAAACTTCTGTAAGAGGGTGAAACTTCTGAAAAGGTATGAAACTTCTGTTTATACTGAAGTGGCCAGGTCAGTGACCTTTTGTTCAAGCCAGACACTTCGGTGGCTTGAAATCACATTCTGTTGCTTCGGCGACTTGAAAACGCATCCTGCCGTTAACAGTCACTTCGTGAACGATCAATGTTGTATCCTGTTCTCTTTATGTTCCGAATGTAGTAATTTTTTTTTGTATTAGCCAATTCACACATACAGTATAAAAAGCGGGGACGGGCTGCTGTCCGGGGAGAATCGCTTATGGAACTCAGCACTCTGTGCCAGGTTGTGTACAGCGATCCTCCACAGCTTGTACTTGCTTAATAATAAAGGATTGTGTTTTGTAGCCAGGTCAGTTTCCTGCTATTGCATCAAGTCCATGAGGGTCTCCGAAAATGAACCTAACAGTGAGAGAGGAAAAGATAGGGATGGGTGTTTAAGAAAGTGGTTAGCAGTCAAGAGAAAAGGCTGAGATTAGTTTTACACTCCATGATAATCCCACAGTAATATGTGATTTCGACAAATGGGTGCAAGACCTAGTAATATTTGAAATAGTCCAGCTATATTTGGCAATCATGCATGAAATAGTTGTTCACTATTTCCTTTCAAGTCTGCTCCTGTTGGATTCAAGGCAGTGGAGATGAGCGTCATAACCAGGGGATACAGCCATGATGGAATTAATGGTTTTCATGGGGACTGGGCCATCAAAGTGAGAGGTGAGGATGAACAAATTAGTGGTGCCAGAAATATTGTCGTCAGAGGCTAGACAATTGAGATACTAAGGCATAAAGACCTCAGCAGAAATAGCTTCTTTTTAAAGAAAACCATGGCAACAAAAAAAATATAATGAGTACACTGGATATCAAGTATTATACATCCCTAATGACTTAGATAGATGTATTTTTAAGATTTAATGTCAGGGTTCAAAAAAGCTTCACCCATGAAGTATATGAAAAAAGAATTACGAAAGTAGAAGTGCTAAATGTGATAGGTTGTACAGTACTTATATGCAGCCCATCCTGATATCATTGATTGGAAAAGAAACAATTTTCACAAAGCATTCCTTTCTGTCCTTATTTAGAAAACAATGTCAGAACTGGCAGGAGTAACATTCGGAACTGGATAGCCATAAGGTCTAAAACCATTTTTTTAATATAAATAACAGAGAAACTGCAGAATCTGTAAATCAGAAACAAAACCAGAAATTGCTGGAAAAGCTCAGCAGGTCTCGCAGCATCTGTGGAGAGAAATCACAGTTAATGTTTCGGGTCAAATGGCCTTTCCTCAAAACTTGATAGCATGGAGTGCAGTCATTTCCTGGGGAGATGGATTGGAACAGGTAAGGGCTTGGGAAGAAATTGAGACAACTAATGTCAAGTCAACAGTTCTCAATGAACAGATCAAGTGCAGGTAAAAAGCCAGTGGGAGACATCCAGGTGGAGAGAGAGTGTTGGAAGTGGGCGAAGGGGTCTGTGAGACTGTGAGATGCTGTAAATCAGCAACAAAACCAGAAATTGCTGGAAAAGCTCAGCAGGTCTGGCAGCATTTGTGAAGAGAAATCAGAGTTAACATTTCAGGTCTGGTGAGGGAAGGCGACCGGACCCAAAGCATTAACTCTGATTTCTCTTCACGATGCTGCCAGACCTACTGAGTTTTTCCAGCAACTTCTGTTTTTGCTGTGTATATAATTCATAGATTTTGACATAGCAATGATGCTGCAATATTATTGCACCTCCAGCGATATGAGAGAAGAGTGAAGGTGGTCATTATCTAGCTATTACCTATTGCTTATCAGCCCAGGACTGGATGATGTTCAAGGCCTACAGTAGACTGCCATGGGGTGTTTCCATACAGAATTGCTGCAAATGTACCTAAACAGTGTGGAACCATCAATGAGGAGTTCCGATCTTTACATTATAAAAACCATATGAGTTTCAAGCATTTGAAGAAAGTAATTTCGCTGTACGTGTGCTGGTTTCTTTGATCAAGTAATTTAAAACTGACTCCACTGCTCCAATCTTCCCCAATGCATCTCTGCCTCAAATAATTATCTACTTTTTGCTATTAGACAGTTATTTTGCTTCAACCTTTGCTCTTTGCAAAATGTTGCACATGTACAGGGAACAGCAGTTTAGCTGTAATGTAACTGAACTAGTTGTCTAGATGTTTGGATCAATGACCCTGAGATATGAGTTTAATCCTAGCAGGCCAGTTGGGGATATTTAAATTCAGTTAATTAATAAAACTGGGAAGAAATCTAGTCACCATAATAATTATGGAACAATTGGATTGTCATAAAATTCCTGGTCTGTTAATGTCCTCACTGGAGGAAATCTGTCAGCTTTCATGTGATTCTAGATTGTAAGCAAATCACTCAGTTTAAAGGCAATTAGGGATTAGCAGTACATGCTGGCATTGTCAATGATGCACACACCCCAAGAATAGCTGGGAGAAAAAAAACTCCAACAACTTTTATATAAAGGAATTACATCATTGTCACCCTGTTGCAAGTTAATTACCTTTCTCAATTCACGCCATCAAAACTTTTTATCATTTTAAAAATTTTTATTAAATCTCCATTTCTCTGCTCCCAGAATCTTATTTTGGTTTCCCATTCCAGTGAATCTATGTCGAAATCTGCGTGGGTAGATTTTTATGCTCCCTTCAGCAGCGTGGGCAGTGGCAAGAAAGTTGGGAAAATACAGTGAGAGTGAAAACTACAGATTCCTAATGTTGAGAAAAAAAGGTCTCCGATTTTCACCTTGAAGGCTTAATTGGTGAGTTACGAATCTCCACAACAAGAAGTGACTACCTTATTTCCATAAACTGCAGTTTATTAATACCTCATCTCACCTCATCTCTATGCGGCTCCCAGTTCTTCCCTCCCTCCCTCCCTGAGAAATTAGATGGTGTGTATTCCCAACATGAGACTTGAATAAATTACCTGGCAGCTCGCTGTTTGCTGCTTCAGGCCTTTAGATAAATCCATTTTCACCATGATTCAATGCATGCTGCAAGGGCACTGTCCACTTCCAACCTTCATTCATGCAAAAGAAAAATGACAAAACACCATTCTCATCATATCATTTAGACCGACTCACATAACACCGCAGCCTATCAGGATTTCACTTTGCAGCTCAGAGACACTTATAGCTTACAGGTTTCTGCCAGGTTGCCTTTCATGTAGGGGCACACATCTGAAGCATCTGCTATTTACGTGTCTTAGCTTACTTTCTTAGCACACATTTTGCGCTGACTTGTGGGCTGCATTCCTCTATGGCTTGCATTGTTTTTAGCACGTGAACTCTTTGGTCCTAAGTTACAAGCTGCTAGCCTCTCTGGCTTGCATTGCACTTTGGTGCAGAGGGACAGCAGGCAGCTTATCACCACTCAGAACACCAAACATTTTTCATACCTGATACTGGAAGGCAACATTTCAGGGCTTTCATATTTGCACACTGCACTTTAAATATGCAATGACATGGTCTGCGATATTCAAGGACGATGTTACTTGGAAGGGTGTTATTAGGGTGGTTATATGTCTGAATGAGTACCAAATGCCAGAATTTCACTCCCGCAATGAAGCATTAGATCTTTAGATCTGCAACAGATTACTGCCTAAGGTAACATAGTTCAGAGCTTCATATGGAAACATGGTGGTGGCCTTCTTGCAAAGCTACGTTGTGTCGGCGTTTCACATGGTGCACTATGCAGACTGATGTGGGGCTCAGGAATACTATTACTGATAGATTGTTTAATTCTGATATTCCTCACAGATTACCTGCCTGCGCACCAGGCATGGCTCCTGTGCTTGCAAGGTTCCTTGAGTGCTCATTGGAAACACAATGACAGCATGGTAGAATACAGCAATTGCAAAGATGACAGCAAACCCAGCAAGAACAGCAACCGCCAGAGGGGAAGCAGCAGTCAGTGAGTCAGGGCAGTCACATGTTTTGAATCCAATCTAGGGAGAGAGCCCAGCAAAGTGAAATTCTCTGAGTTGGAGGAGGCTGCGGGGGAAAGCCTTGTCTGAAACCTTCTCAACCCTGAGGGTTGAGTGGCTCCCTCCTCAGAGGTAGAAGTGAAGTTCGGGATCTCTGGTGCTGGTCTCTTTGTCAGAATTGTTTGCTGGTTCCCACTGGTACCTGTATAAGAGGAGAGAAGGAATCAGTTGTGTGACAGGGATAAAACATTATGCAGGCTGAGAATGAGTTAGCACTGGCATTATAGAGGCAGCAGCTCAGAGCGCACAATAAAATTCACTCAATTGTTTGCCCATGGAGGGGTTAGATATCACTTCGCTGATTGGAGGATTGTTCCCTTGATCTTCAATCATCTCCATTTACGAGACCTCCTTGGTTCCTTCACAATTTTGTGCTGTCTTAATATTGAAGACATCCACTTATACCTTTCTACTGGAATTAAACTCTTGTATCCAAGGCTTGGTCTGCTTGGTTTGTCTGTAGAGGTTGCTTGTGTGGTGGCACTGTTATTTTAACCCTTACTATAATTTACTCCAAATCCCACACACTATTCCTGCTCCTGCTTCAAGCTAGAAATTTTCTTTGTAGTTTGCCCATACCCTGAGAATCACACACAGCTCACAAAAAGTGTCAGCTTGGTTCAAGCATTAATTATCTTGTTCCCCAAGTTAAAAGATCATGGGTTCAAATCTCACAATAGGATTTTAACACTTGACTAACACTCTCTTCAGTGTGGAGGAGATACTGCATTGTTGGAGCTGCTGCCTGTCAGCTATATCATTAAATCAATGTTCCATCTACCTTTTCAGGTGGAAATTAAAAAGCTAGTACACTAGAGGAGCAAAACCTGTTTTCTTGCTGTTCCTATTGATATTTTTGCCTCAAACCTCCAACTCATAGCTGTCTGCAATGTGGAGCTTTACATAAAATGGCTGCTATGCTTTTGTGTGTAACAATATGCACTGTGTTTCCCATTATAAATGATATAATTTGAGATATTTAGAAGGGATGTGAAAACATGGCATTGTAGTATGAACAAATCTTTCTTTAAATTATTAGCTCCTTATAGCACGAGGCCCAGGTGAATCAGAAATCCCAGCCTTTGGATATCTCACACTGCATACAGTCAACAGCATTTAAATTTTAGTGTAAATTTTGTACTAATTGAACATAATGCCTGTAAACACAAATAACACTGCAAACAGGTAAACTGGAAAACAATTAATGCTCACTTCGTAACAAATATAACAAAGATGCTGTTAATGGGATGAGTAGAAGATGGCAAGTTACAACCCAGGTTAATGTAATGCCTCAAACATTGGAAACATCTTAATGCACTCTCAGAGGGAGAAAGCAATAGAGTGCTGTGTAAGATTGTTAGGAAAAATAATCAAAAGTTTTGTTAAAGGGATAGGTTTACAGAAGACCTTTTGAGACATGAAAGGAGGTGGATCGGGTGAAGGAGAGTGTTCTAGGTGACTGAAGACTCCATCATCAATGGTAGAATGGAGGATTTGGTGATGGAGTACATACAAGTATTTACTCTTTACTCCTGAAAGGGAGTGGAGATAAAGTTGGAGAATGAGGCGGGGATTCACAGAGGAAGAGAATTTTAAATTCAGCAATTTTCGTAGTTCATTAAATATACAGTCATGAAGGCTAACTATTGAGGCATTGAAATAAACAAGCATACTGGTGAGAAAAGCCCAGTGAAGAGTCTGTGAAGAAGATGGCCAGAATTGTGTCCTGATGCAAATGTGACATAACAGGTTAAGTAATGGATCCAAAGCTGCGTCAAAATTTAACTTTAAGAGCAACAGGTAATTGGAAAGTTGAAACTCCCATGATTATGCTCACAGATGGAAGTCATTTAGTCCGTCATGTTTGTGCTGGCTCTGTACGAGAGCAACTTAGCTTCTCCAACACCCCCACCTTCTCCACATGGGCCTTCAAGTATTTTCTCTTTGGGTAATTATCCAATTCTCTTGAAAACCATACTTGGCTCTGCCTCCTGCATACTCTCACACAGTGCCTTCCAGATCCTAAACTGGTTTTCCTCGTAACTCCATTGTTTCATTTCACAATCACTTAAATCAACATCCTCTGGTTCTTGACTTTTCTGCTACAGCCCCAAAAGATCAAAAAGTTAGAGTTATGTCAGGCCACAAAAAAAGCCATTCAGCCTATTGAGTCTGTTTGACTTTCTGAAGAGCAATCCAATCAATCCCATTCTTCAATCAGTCCCCATAGCTTTATTTCCCACAAATGTGCATACATTTGGCTTTTGAAATCATTGCTTATCTCTTAATACCCAGCCTCATACAGTGAGTCTCATGTCATTATCACTGACTGCATAAAAAGTTCTTCCTCAAGTTCTCCCTGCACCATGTGACAAAACTATCAAGTCTGTGTCTTCTAATTATTCTCCCATCAACTGATGAGAAGAGACGTTCCCTATTTATGTTTCAGCCTGTCATAACCTTGTAAAGCTCTGTCAAATTTTCCCTCGATCTCCTTTATTTAAGCTAGGAGAACAGTACCAGCTTTTCCAACTGAACCATTTTTCTAAAACTGCTCATTCCTGCTAAAGCTACTCTGCACCCTCTGTCCATGCCACTCATGAGTTTGAATGCCTCTATCACATCTCCCCTCAACCCGTTTTTCTCCAACGAGAACAGATACAGCTTCTTGAAATTAACTATTGAACCTAAGCCCTTCATCCATGATATCATTCACAAACATTTTCTATACCTTTTCTGACCTCTTCATGCTGTTGCTGAAGTTTCCAAATTTGACCCAAACTTGTGTTTTACAAAGGTTGTGTTTTACAAAATTTATTACAAATAACTTATTTGCTTTTGCATTCTATGTCTTATTTTATAAAACCTAGGGTTTCCTATACTTAACTATGCATATTTTCCTGCACTTTCATTAGAATTCTATCCTTTATAGGGTCATAGAGTCAGAGATGTACAGCACAGAAACAGACACTATGGTCCAACTCGTTCATGTCGACCAGATATCCCATATAAATTTAATCTCATTTGCCAGCATTTGGCCCATATCCCTCTAAACCCTTCTTATTAATATATCCATCCAAATGCCTTTTAAATGTTGTAATTGTTCCAGTCTCCACCACTTCCTTTGACAGCTAATTCCATACACGCAACACCCTGTGCATGAAAAAGTTGCCCCTTAGATCCCTTTTAAATCTTTCCCCTATCACCTTAAACCTATGCCCTCTATTTTTGGACTCCCCTCCCCTGGAGAAAAGACATGGTCTATTTATCCTATCCAAGCCCTTTGTGATTTTATAGACCTCTATAAGGCTACCCCTCAGCCTCCAATGCTCCAGGGAAAATAGCCCCAGTCTTTTCAGCCTCTCCCTATAGCTGAAACCCTTGAACCCTGGCAACATCCTTGTAAATCTTTTCTGAACCCTTCAAGTTTCACAACATCCTTCCTACAGCAAGGAGACTGGACTTGCACACAGTATTCCAAAAGTGGCCTTGTACAGCCGCAACATGACCTCCCAACTCCTATAACTCAATGCACTGACCAATAAAGGCAAGCATATCAAATGTCTTCTTCACTATCCTATCTACCTGAGATTCCACTTTCAAGAAACTATGAACCTGCAAAGTCTATTTGTTCAGCAAAATTCTCTGGGGCCTTACCATTAAGCATATAAGTCCTGCCCTGACTTGCCTTTCCAAAATGTAGCACCTCACATTTATCTAAATTAAACTCAATCTGCCACTTCTCAGTCCATTGGCTCATTTGATCAAGATCCCATTGTTTTCTGAGGTAACCTTCTTTGCTGTCCACTACACGTCTTATTCTGGTGTCATCTGCAAACTTACTAACCATACCTCCTGTTTTCACATCCAAGTAATTTATATAAATGACAAAAATCAATGGACCCAGCACCAATTCTTGTGGCACTCCACTGGCCACAGGTCTCCAGTCCAAAAAGCAACCTTCCACCACCACCCTTTGTCTTTTATCTTTGAGCCAGTTCTGTATCCAAATGGTTAGTTCTCCCAGTATTCCACGCGATCTAACCTTGCTAAACAGTCTACCATGAGGAACCTTGCTGAATGCCTTACTGATGTCCATATGAATCACATCTACCGCTCTGCCCTCATCCATCCTCCTTGTTACTTCTTCAAAATGTTATGCATCCTCACTTCAATCTCCTTACCAAAACGTATCACTTGGCATTTCTCTGCATTAAGTATTGTTTGCCACCGATCTGTTTATTCCAATCGACCATGTTCTCTTGATGCCTATTATAATCCTCCTGAAAAATTGCAATAGGCTGAATTTTTTTTTTGGCCAATCATCAGTTTTTTCAAGTTTCATGTAGGGATTAATGTCTGAAGGGCAAGGTGCAAAAAGATAAGGCAAGGCAGGGATGCTGTGACCATCCAGGTAGGCTCAGAGTCAGTGAGCACGCTGAGTGCAAGCAAACAGCCCAGAGATCCACCTGTCCAGTCCATGAGCTGGGTCTATGTCCCTGAGTACAAAAGTGTCCTTGCTGCAGCATTACAATATGGTGGCAGTTTTGCCCAGTGGTGCAGCATTGATGTCCAGAAGCTTATGGTAAGTTGATTATAGATGTGCCATGAGGATCTTAGCAACTAGCACGTGTCAGATGCCAATGTCCATAGACATGGGATTTGCAGTGCCAGTGCTCATGGACGATGCCCTGAGATGTTTATGCCCAGTGTCCAAAAGGGAGGTCCTTTGGATCAGGGAGTGAGCTAAAGTCACCAAACACAAGGCTCTGATTTCTATTTTGAGAATTCTCAGCGTCTAGTTTGCCTGCACTGTGAGGTAGGATATGAAGTTGCATGTTAATGAGATGAGATGAGCAGCTAGTAAGGTCATTATCGAACAGTAACCTCCCTTAATAGGTATTTTACTGCTGCCTGACAAGAATCTCACCTCAGCAACTGGAACTTAGTTAAAAGATGCAATGAGTTGCTCCTGAGGTTTGAGATAAGCCTTGTTGCATTTCTCATGTGATTCTGCTAAATTTCCCAACACAGCCCATGTTGTTTAGACCCTAAAATATTCCAAGCTAGTATTTCCAAGTTTTGTGTGATGTCCAAATTTTGAACTTCCGAGCCTAGATCATTAGTATAGACCAAGTAAATTGCCACTCCTAGTGCCAATTCCTGGGGAATAGTAACTTACTCCCCTTTGCAATCTGCAAAACACCCCTTCACCATCACTGTCTATTTCCTGTCACTTTGACAACCATATCAACATGACAACTGTCCCTGTTGTCCCATGGGCTTCAGCTTTGCTAACAAGCTTGTTCTATGACACCATCAAAGATCATTTGGATATCTGTGGAAATCAATTCTACCACACCATGCTATAACCTCAGTAGAAGATTCTGCCATTTATGCTGTTTCATGGTCTTTCTGCAGATCCTCCAACAAAGTACTCCCATAAAATGAATTTATAACCAGTCTGATTCAGCCTACAATCTAAGGGAAGGACATAATTGGATAGGATATGCTGATTTATGGCAATGCTTAAAAAGAGGTGTTTTGGTCTTTGCAATCCAATGTTTTAACTGATCCATAATGTCAAATTAGCAGAGAGATAGCACACAAGAAAATCTAAGGAATGAGGGAAACGGTCTGGAATTACTGCAGGATGTTGTCAGTACTGATATGATCTGAATCTGACAGGACAAAGTCATCAAAAAGCAATATATTAATAAGGAAGAAAAGGGGTCAAAGACAGAATCTTAGGGAACTCCAAAGAATACAGTGTAGGGTAGGAGAAGACAAAGTTACTGGAAATATATCAGTTAGTATATCAATATACTAACTGACGTGAAGCTAATCACAAGAAATCCATTGAGCTGAAATACTGAAGAGAGATGGTAGCGAAGAATAGAATGGTTCACAATATCAAATGCTATTTCAAAATAAAGGAGGCATAGGGGGATAATATTCTGTGGTTACAGAAAATTACAGCTAACATGGTCCTGAATGATTACAGCGCATTGAGCAGGGCACAAATTGGATCGAAGGATTTACAATCGAAAAATGGACCAGGTGTGCTCAAGGATTTTTGCAGAACCAGGAGGAAGTGTAGCGCACTTTGAGTCCTGCAACCACACTGTTCCCCAAGATTTCTGCAAAACATGAAGCACAACTGCTCGTGGCTTCACGATCTTTGTGTACTTTGGGACATTATAACTGAACCGCCAATGGTCGCAAATTCTTTCCAAACTCAATTCCATCTGAAAGTTTTATTTTACTTAACTTTTGTCCTTTGTAGCTGGGAAACATTTTGCATTATCTTGCGGTCTCAGAAATAACTAAATGCAAGTTATTTTATTTCGAGAGACAGACTCTAAATTGGACACAAAGACATGGGTCAGAACCTTAAGGTTTCAGTGAGTATGGGGATGAGAATGCCAACTTGTGATTTTTGTAATTACATAGCACCATAACCACATAAATGAGCAAAATATCCCAAGAATCAAATCTCTTTGCCAAAACGCATCATCAAACAAAATTTTACGCTGAGATATAAGTGAGTGTTTTCTAAACCTGAGACCCTACCCTTGTAGGGCCTCCCACCCATCCACCTCCTCTAACCTTATACACCAGGGACAAATCAGGTAAGCTTCTCTTCTTTCTTTTTTACTTTCTGATAAGGGGACTAGCGGGCATGTGCAGGGAGAGGAATGTTCCTCCTGCAGGATGTTTGAGGTGAGGGACGCCATTGGTGTCCCATCCAAGTACATCTGCAGGAAGTGCACCGAACTCTTGCTCCTCCAAGACCGCGTTAGGGAACTGGAGCGGGAGCTGGATGAACTTCAGATCATTCGGGAGGCAGAGTCTGTGATAGATAAGAGTTGCAGGGAAGTAGTTACTCCTAGGCATGAAGAAAGCTGGGTATTTGTTAGAAGGGGGAAAAAACAGTCAGTGCAGGGATCCCCTGTGGTCGTTCCCCTGAAAAACAAGTATACCGTTTTGGATACTGTTGGGGGGGATGACTTACCAGGGGCATGCACCTTACCAGGGTCTCTGGCACAGAGTCTGCCCCTCTTGCACAGAAGGGAAGGGGGGGAAGGAGGAGAGTGTTAGTCATTGGGGACTCAATAGTTAGAGGGTCAGATAGACGGTTTGTTGGGAACGAAAGAGACTCACGGTTGGCGTGTTGCCTCCCAGGTGCCAGGGTCCGTGATGTCTCGGATCATGTCTTTGGGGTCCTGAAGGGAGAGGGTGACCAGCCCCAAGTCGTGGTCCACATAGGTACCAATGACATAGGTAGAAAGAGGGCTAGGGATGTAAGGCAGGATTTCAGGGAGCTAGGGTGGAAGCTGAGAGCTAGAACAAACAGAGTTGTTATCTCTGGTTTGTTACCCGTGCCACGTGATAGCGAGGCAAAGAACAGGGAGAGATATCAGCTGAACACGCGGCTGCAGGGATGGTGCAGGAGGGAGGGTTTCAGGTATATGGATAACTGGGGCTCATTCTGGGGAAGGTGGGACCTCTACAAACAGGACGGTCTTCACTTGAACCAGAGGGGTACTAATATCCTGGGTGTTAGTGCTATTCGGGTGGATTTAAACTAGCTCAGCAGGGGGATGGGAACCTGTGGTGTAGTTCCAGTACACAGGAGGATGAGAGTAGGGAGGACATGGACAGGATTTCACCGTCACAGGAGTGTGCTGGCAGTCAGCAAGCTGGTTTGAAGTGTGTCTACTTCAATGCCAGGAGTATCCGGAATAAGGTAGGTGAGCTTGCAGCATGGATAGGTACCTGGGACTTCGATGTTGTGGCCACTTCGGATACGTGGATAGAGCAGGGTCAGGAATGGATGTTGCAGGTTCCAGGGTTCAGATCTTTCATAAAGATCAGGGAAGGTGGTAAAAGAGGGGGAGGTGAGGCTTTGTTAGTCAAGAACAGTATAACGGTGGCTGAAAGAACTTTTGATGAGGACTCGTCTACTGAGGTGGTATGGGCTGAGGTCAGAAACAGGAGACGAGAGGTCACACTGCTGGGAGTTTTTTATAGGCCTCCACAAAGTTCCAGGGATGTGGAGGAGAGGATCGGCAAAACGATTCTGGGCAGGAGTGAAAAGAACAGGGTGGTCATTCTGGGAGACTTTAACTTCCCCAACATTGACTGGAAATGCTATAACTCTAGTACATCGGATGGATCAGTTTTTGTCCAATGTGTGCAGGAAGGTTTCCTGACACAGTATGTCGAAGGGCCGACAAGAGGGGAGGCCACACTGGATCTGGTACTTGGTAATGAACCAGGCCAGGTGTTTGATTTAGTGGTAGGTGAGCATTTTGGAGAGAGTGACCATAATTCGGTTACGTTTAGTTTAGCAATGGAAAGGGATAGGAACATGCCACTGGGCAAGAGTTATAAATGGGGGAAGGGCAATTATAATGCGATTAGGCAAGACTTAGGAGGGATAGAATGGGGTAGCAAAATGCAGGGGATGGGGACAATTGAAATGTGGATCTGGTTTAAGGAACAGATATTGCGTGTCCTTGATAGGTATGTCCCTGTCAGGCAGCGAGGAAGTAATAAGGCAAGGGAACCTTGGCTTACAAAAGAAATTGTATCTCTTGTTAAGTGGAAGAGGGAGGCTTATGTGACGTTGAGACAAGATGGTTCAGATGAGGTGATGGAGAGTTTACAGATTAGCGAGGAAGGATTTAAAGGGAGAGTTAAGAAGAGCAAGGAGGGGACACGAGCAGTCATTAGCAGGTAGAATTAAGGAGAACCCTAAAGCTTTCTATAGGTATGTGAGGAATAAAAGGATGACTAGGGTAAGAATAGGGCCAGTCAAAGATAGAAGTGGGAAGTTGTATGTGGAGCCTGTGGAGATCGGAGAGGTGCTAAACAAATATTTCACATCTGTTTTCACTCAGGAAAAGGAGAATATTGTAGAGGAGAAGACTGAGATATGGGCTATTAGACTTGAAAGGATTGAGGTTAGTAAGGAGGAGGTGTTATCAATCCTAGAAGGTGTGAAGGTAGATAAATCCCCTGGGCTGGATGGGATTTTTCCACGGATTCTCTGAGAAGCTACGGAGGAGATGGCGGAGCCTTTGGCCTTGATCTTTGAGTCGTCATTGGCTACAGGTTTAGTACCAGATGACTGGAGGATTGCAAATGTTGTGCCCTTGTTCAAGAAGGGCAGTAGAGATGACCCAGGTAATTATAGACCAGTGAGCCTTACATCTGTTGTGGGAAAAGTTTTGGGAAGGATTATAAAAGATAGGATTTATAATCATCTAGCAAGCAACAATTTGATTGGAGATAGTCAACATGGATTCGTCAAGGGCATGCCGTATCTCACAAACCTCATTGAGTTTTTTGAGAAGGAGACCAAGCATGTGGATGAGGGTAGGACAGTTAACGTGGTGTACATGGACTTCAGTAAAGCCTTTGATAAGGTTCCACATGGTAGGCTATTGGAGAAAATGCGGAGGCATGGGGTTGAGGGAGATTTAGCAGTTTGGATTCGAAACTGGCTTTCTGAAAGAAGGCAACGAGTGGTGGTTGATGGAAAATATTCAGCCTGGAGTCCGATTACTAGTGGTGTGCCACAAGGATCTGTTTTGGGACCGCTGTTGTTTGTCATTTTTATAAATGACTTGGACGCAGACATAGGTGGATGGGTTAGTAAGTTTGCAGATGACACTAAAGTCAGTGGAGTGGTGGACAGTGTGGAAGAATGTTGCAGGTGTTAGGGAGACTTGGATAAACTGAGAACTGGGCTGAAAAGTGGCAAATGGAGTTCAATGCAGATAAATGTGAGGTGATTCACTTTGGGAAGAATAATAAGAAGGCAGAATACTGGGTCAATGGAAAGATTCTTGGTAGTGTGGATGTGCAGAGGGATCTTGGTGTCCAGGTACATCGATCCCTGAAAGTTGCCACCCAGGTTGATAGTGCTGTTAAGAAGGCATACGGTGTGTTAGGTTTCATTGGTAGAGGGATTGAGTTCCAGAGCCGTGATGTCATGCTGCAACTGTACAAAGCGCTAGTGCGGCCTCACTTGGAATATTGCGTACAGTTCTGGTCGCCCCATTACAGGAAGGATGTGGAAGGATTGGAAAAGGTGCAGAGGAGATTTACCAGGATGTTGCCTGGTCTGGAGCAAAGGTCTTATGAGGAAAGTCTGAGGGACTTGGGTCTGTTCTCATTGGAGAGAAGAAGGCTAAGAGGGGATTTAATAGAGACATACAAAATGATCAGAGGATTAGATAGGGTGGACAGTGAGAGTCTTTTTTCTAGGATGATGACGTTGGCTAGTACGAGGGGGCAGAGCTACAAATGCAGGGGTGATAGATTTAAGACAGATGTCAGAGGCAGGTTCTTTAATCAGAGAGTGGTAAGGGCGTGGAATGCCCTGCCTGCCAATGTAGTTAACTCAGCCACATTAGGGGCATTTAAACAGTCCTTGGATATGCATATGGATGATGATGGGATAGTGTAGGGGATGGGCTTAGATTAGTTCACAGGTCGGCGCAACATCGAGGGCCGAAGGGCCTGTTCTGCGCTGTGTCGTTCTATGTTCTATGTTCTATGTTCTGTAAATAAGGAAATTGCAGGATCGGTGACCAACAGCTTTGTCACAAGTTAGGTTTTTAAAGAGGAGAGAGAAAGCTTGACTGTAAGGGAGGTTAATGGTAACTTTAAATTTGAGGAAGACAGCCTGAGTATAGGAAGTTGCTCACTTTTTCAACAAGCTTTAAGATTTGCAAAAGTTAGTGAGCAGCACACCGAAAAGTTCATGACAATAAAGCTACATTCTTTGAAAAAACAAAATGTGAAATGAGCACCTAGAATTAACAACAGGATAATTACAAAAAACAAAATTGAACGCTGTAACAAGGAAAAGACTTTGAGTAAATGACAATTCAGTAATTTGACAACAAGATGAAAAGACCTTTAAAAGAACAGTGGACTAAAAGTCAACAGGAAAACCATGAAAAGTGATAAACCATCACACGGCAAAGAAAAATCATCAGAAGGCAGATTAAAACATTTGCTTGTTGATGAAAGGATTCACACATCTCTCAGAAATGCAATGACACAATGGGATGCTGATAAGAACTTCTATCAAGCTAGGTGTTTGAATTTTATTGCAGGTGATGGAGGTCTAAGATAGCTGTCTAAATCATAGCGTAATTGACAGAAGGTGCATCCAAATAATTTGCATATATTAAAAATATATAAATATCTGATCTCATGGTAAGCAGATCAACTAACTGCAATGTCTGATGAATGATCCATTTTCTGCCTTCTTACAAGCTGAAGGCTGCTTCGAGCTGATAACCTTTTGCCTGTGGTGACTTCCCAGGTGCTATACACCTCGGTTCAGTTCTGATTCCTCAGCATGAGAAAGCTGTAGTTAAACACACTAGGTCTCCAAAAATAATCATACATTTCAGTGCTTATAGAATTGAGTAATCTGCAACAGTTAATGGTGCATTTGCACTCTCGCAGTCTGGCATTATGAGAAGCAGCCAGAAAAAAATATAAAATGTTAGGTTTTTAGTGATGGTGCTGATGCACTGGAGAATTACAAACATTACAGCTTTGCCCACAAGATGTTTCAAGATAGAGCCAGCAATTTCAGACCAGTCAGTCAGTTCAATTTCAGTTGTATGAAACTTCCAGAAGTAATTAGTCAGAATACAATTAATAATCACCACGATAAAAAAAAGTGACTGAGTTTAGAAGAGTCAGCATGGATTTGTTAAAGGAAAATTACGTCTAACTAACTTGCTAATACTTTCTGAAGAGGTAATGGAGATGGTTGATAAGGGCAAAGTGGTTAATATGGTACACATGATCTTTCAAGAGAGATTTGGTACATGTCTCAAAAAAGACTTGTGAGGATTGTTATAGATCCTGGAATAAAAAGGGACAGGAACAATATGAATACAAAAGTGGCTTAGAAGTTAGATTTGGGATTTTTTTGGAGGAAGAAGGTTTGTAGTGGTTTTCCCTGGGATCAATTTTGGGACCCTTGTTTCTCCTGATACATTGACAAGATCTAAACCTTGCTGTGCATGCGATATTTGCAAAGCTCGCAGATGACGCAAAGGTCGGAAGAATTATAAACTGTGAGGAGGACAGTGTTGAACTTCAAAATGACATCAAGTTGTGGACTGGGTGGATGGATGGCAGATGAAGTTCAATGCAGAGAAGTGTGAGATGATGCACTTTGTCAAAAGAGCATGGAGTGTCTTTATAAAACAAAAGGCACTATTCTAAAGAGTGCAGGTGTAGAGAGAACTGGTGTACGAACAAATTACTGAAAACAAAAAAATGCCAGAAATCACAGCGGGTCAGGCACATCTAAGGAGAGAAAGCAAGCTAATGTTTGATGACATTTCCTCAGTGACTTGGTGTATATGTACATAAGTCATTGAAGGCTCAGGACAGGTAGAAATATTAACGATAATACAACATTCTAGGCTTTATTAATAGGGATATAATGTAAGAGCAGGGAAAATATAGTGAACTTACATAAGACACTGGATTGACCTCTGTTGGAATCTCATATGCAGTTCTGAGAACGACATTATAGGAAGGATGTGAATACATTGGAGAGAATGTAGAAGCAGTTTATCAGAATGGTTTCATGCATGAAACACTTCACTTATGAGGACAGATTGGATTGTTTTCCTTGGAAGGAAGTTGATTAAGAGGAGATAGTATAAAAGTTTGCAGAAACAGGAGGTAGAACTGTTCCTGCTTGTAAAAGCATTGAGAACCATAGGGCACAAATATAAAGTGTTTTACAGTAGGAAGATGAGAAGAAAGATTTTCACACAGTAGGTGGTTAGGGTTTGGATCACACTGTCTGGAAGTGTGTTGGGTTTGGGTTTGGTTGTGCCATTCAAGAGGGTGATGGATGATTACTTAAAGAGAAACAATGTGTAGGGTAATGCAGAAAAGACGGGAGATTGTCGCTAGGTTAAAATGCACAGGGAGCATTGCAGACACAGGGCTGAATGGCCTCTTTCTGCACCATAATGATTTTGCCATTCTGCACACGTTACAACAAAACCTCCTGGTAAGAATCTGTATTTACAGATTTATAGATTCTATCAAGGCAGGAGCTGCTCATTTCTGCACAAGTTGTTTATCAGCTGCCTTCTCTTTTAAATCAACAGTTGGTCAAATTCAGAGGTTTTTCCTATTTCGTTCTGGCTTTCACAATTACAAATGAATTGGTGAATGACGGGAGGGTTCCAAAGAGGTGAAGAAACTTGGCATATGTAAGTATTTGGAGTTAGGCCAGAGAGATGATGGGTCTAGTAGTATTGTCACTGGACGAAGAAACCAGGGACTCAGGCTAATGCTCTAGGGACATGGTCTCCAATTGTATCACCGCAACTGGTGGAATTTGCCTTCAGTTCATGACCCTAGAATCTAAATAAAGCTTGACTTAATGATGATTGCAAGACTATCATTTGTGGCAAATACCCATCTGGTTCATTAGTGCTCTTTAGAGGAGGAAATCTGTCATCTTTAACTGGTCTGACATACTTGTAATTCCAGTCCCGCGGAAGCGCAGTTGACTCTAAGCTGACCTCTGAATTGGCCTAACAAGCCACTCAAATTGAGGGTAATCAGAAATGGGCAATAGGTATTGGCCTTCTCAGTGATACCTACATTCCATGAAACAAGAAAGAACGATCAGTCATGACCAAAGCAGATTCTGACATGTGTGGTGAAATATGCTTTTAAAAGGGATTTGGTCTGTGCAGTTTCTCTTGAGGAGAGTGTTGTAAACCTGGTACCAAGGTGTCCGCACAATAGAAAGCAGAGTAAATAGCTTTTTTTTTTTTTTAAACGTTGGACATAAGAAGCATGAGTGGATGGAGTCAGGCTCAAACAGACCCAGGGATTGAGTTTTGTTTTCAGTTGTTGAAGCTGCTAGATATAGCTCTGTCTCTCTGTTGCTACAAAAGCGTGAGTTCTCTCTCTCTGGTGCTAGATTCATACTTTCGATTTGTCCTTTCTCCCGAACTGGGGAAAATCAGAAGTGAGGGAAATCTGTTTTTCTGAATTTGCCTTTGCCAAGGGTGCATTTATGGGATGCTGCTATGTTGGAACAATTGATGGGTAGTAGTTAAACAATATATTATTTTATTTAGCCTTTAAGAGAGTTAAAATTATGCCTTTTTTTTATTCTTACACCACAGTTAAAATATAAACAAAGTGTATTTTGTTCAAAGCCTAGTGGTTTAACTAATTGAATCACATCTAGAATGTAGTGCCTTATACTTGACTTTAAATAAGATAAAAGTTAGGGTCTAGGCTATCTCCTTGATGTATTTTGAAGGGGGTCAGTCAGTGTATAACATGTGGAATCAGAGACTCACTTCTTCACAAATGGCTACTACTGTTCACGCTGCTCAGTTCTGCCCTGATAATCTGCCGCAGATGGGTTTTTACTTCAGCGTGGCATTTCAAACCTGACAATGTCAACTCTCATACAAACTGAATCAAAGTCAAGTAACTCTGAAAGATTCATCAGATGTTTACTACAACTCCTGATATCTAGTAAAAGCAGAGTTAACAAGTTCAGCAATAAAAACTTTGACACAAGGTTTAGAAGGTTTAACAACTCATCCTGATTTGCTGATTGTAAACATGTCTGGAGAGGTATATATGTTATTCTTAGTTACTCTTAGCTAATAACTTGGTGGCTGTCCATCAGCTTTAATATACAATCATCTTCTTTCCCACTGTCTGTGTGCGTGATTGATATGTCTGCTTTGGGCTGAGTTGGTTTCTGTCCTTTCACAACATAGCATCACAAACAGTAACAACTTTGAATGGGCTGGCTGCATTTTCAGAAAGTTATCGAGGTATTTGTGATTGGATTTCTGACTCACAATCTCTGTCCAGTGATCATTGTGGCGGTCAGACAATTGTCTGCTTGGCAAGGTCATTTGTATTTGCCTTCCAAATGGAGATTGTGTTAGGGATTGTTCACACTTTACTTCCTTGGAGTATTGATGAATTGGGTTGCATCATTATTGTGATAAATCATTATTGTGATGCAACATTGTATAACTCTTAAAACTGCCGAATTGTTACATCTGTCTGGGTGCATTTATTTGAGAATATTGACTGATTTAATTGCTTTTCATTTGGTCTGTTCCACCAAGATAGGCGTGGTTTGGATCTCATGACTTTACGTTACATGTTATAACACTGATGTCTGTACTGACTGCAGGATCACTGGTATGTAACAAGTAGAAAATTTCAGGAATTCAAGATGAACTGTAGTGAGGTTGTGCCATTGACAATCTGTCATATGTAGTGAGATGATTTCTTGTGGGCTGTACCATGGAGTGCCAATTGTTGTCTGCGTGTCTTTTAGGATGTATAATGGCACTAAGTTGACATGAGCTCCTTTGATGATTTTCCTTTCAGAGAGTGTAGACTTGCCCTTTGCATGGAGACAACTTTGAAAGCTTTCAATTACTTTAAACTGTTGACATGTTGTGTGAGGTTTTCGTTATAAAATACGTAGTCATCTTGATTTGTTGGCTGTGCACATCATCAATATGTTTACATTTGTGGATATTTTAAAGACTGTTCTTACTGCCAGTGTTGTGGCACTGGACCATCCTGTTTGTCAATGAAGTCGCATTCTAGGGTCTAGTTTGGCTTTTGAAACCAAATGTTCTGCACGTGCATGGTCAATGTCATTTGGTATCACGGGATTGCAGATGTGAAGAAATGCTGGACAGCTTTTGGACAGTCGCTTTTGCGACAGATCTTGCTGGTTTAGTGCACTTTGCTGACTATAGAAATACTGTTGTCTGCTTCTAAAGCATGTAATTGACATTGACCTGCTACAATGGCTTCATCCTGATGTCTGTCTTCAACCAAGGCATCAATAGTAAGGTCCATTAAACTTTCCAGGAGATCTGTCCTGAAGGCTTTGTTCAGTGTAGAGATGATTTCTAAAAATTCATCCACACGATGTGGGTGTTCTTGGCCTTTCCAGAATTTACTCACCTTTATCGACACTGCTGGTTACTCCTTTAAAAAATTCCTGTAGATCTTTCAAGCATGATTTTCTTTTCATAAATCCATGCTGACCCTGTCCCATAATGTCACTGTTTTTTAAGCGTTCTCCCATAAAATCTTTTATTGTGGGCTCTAGCATTTTCCCCACTATCGATTTCAGGCTAACCAGTCTGTAATTCTGTGTTTTCTTTCTACTTCCTATTCTAAATAGTGGGGTTAATATTAGCTTTTCTCCAATCAAAATCCATCAAAACTGTTTGATGGTCTGTAGAATCTTGAAAGATGGCCACCAAATCATCCAATATTTCTAGAGCCACTTCCATAAGTACTTTGGGATGTAGATTATCTGCCCTGGGAGGTTTATCAGCCTTCAATCCCATCAATTTCCCTAACATCATTTCCCTATTTGTACTGATTTTCTCCGGTTTCTCCCCAATATTTTTGGGACATTATTCGTGTGCTCCTTTGTGAATGAAGAACCAAACTGTTGTATTAAATTGGTCTGCTGTCTTTTTTTCTACCCATCATAACTTCCCCTGTGAGAAGTTGGTTTTCAAGTATTTTCCAGGTCTTCTCTGGATCTTTCTTTTAACTGTCTTCAAAGAGTTTGATATATTCTTTTTGCCAAGCGCATCCTTGTTGATAACAAGGAAGATTTTGGAGATCTCCTTTCAGGAACATTTGTTGCTTGATCTGTGAAGTAAGGTTGCATATGTTGCCTGAATAGCAGTGAAGATGTCTATTGTCGTCCAAGCCATAATGAAATGTTTACCTTCCATTTCTTGCTGAAGGATATTTCAAATTGATGTTTCTTCCTTCACTTTACTTGGTTTGCTGTTCTGCCCTTTCATTATTTTCCTTCCTCCGCTTCTATATTATTTAATTTTTCATGGCTGTCACCATTCTTGAGAGTTGATATCTCTCGTATTGTATCTTTAAAAAAGAAAGGCATGTAGTAGTTGTTTCAGCCATCAGAGGGAGCGCATGTCAAATAAGGAGTGATGATGTCACACAAGGTTTGGTGCCACCTCGAAAATCCAAAAAGCCAGAACCATCAAAGGTAAGTTTCTTCAGTTCAGAAAACCACAGTTTAATGCTAAAAAAGTAGAGATCTGTTTGACCAGGAGAGTTCTTTGTTTAAACTGATAGCACTCTTGGCTGTTGATTTTAGTTTTTAGTCTCTAAGTTGCCTTTTGACCACAATACGCCAACTTTTTGATTGGGAAGCTAGCTGATACTTCATTTGTTGAAAAATCAAGAAAAGGACTTATAGCTTGACAGGGCTTGCACTTGAGTAGAAATGAATGACTACTTTCTGGATTTTACTTGGTCTATCTGTATTCACATGAAGTTGTTGCTATTGGCCTTCCAAATAGTTTGAAGTGTAGAGCTATCATCTACTTGATCTTCAGTGATGTTTCCAAGGATCTGCAAATAAGGTCTTGGAGTCTTTAACTGCTGCACAGCACTCCACTGCTACCGCCGCCATGATGTAATCTCCAAGATCTGGGAGTTGTTTCTTGATCGTTACCACTGCTGTTAAGATTGATTTGTGCTGAATGTAGTGACAGACTATTTAACTTCAGCAAGATATTCCTATCTGATGAGGTCATATTTGTGTCACTTCCTGTAACATAAGAACTCAATGTGTGTCATGTTATTACTGAAAGATATTATACATAAAATATATTTTCTGGATGACTGCTGAACAATGTTGCTACAAACTGTGACACACTTTCCGCTGTATGTTGTGCTGCAGCTGACCCTAGTATAATGGAGACTAATATCTTTCTATCTTCAGGTCACATGCTGCTTTAGGGTGATGATATCATGGGTATGTTTCTCAAAAGAGTCTTGCCTACTGACTGTGTGAAAGAAACAAAACAGGCTCAAAAGGGCTAAATGGTTTATTCCTGAATTATTTCTATGGACTGAACCTTATTATTTTTGGCTAAGTACAAGTTGCGACTGATTGTTATGGAAGATTTCTCACTGCGACACCTAACAAGATTTCTCATCGTATCTTAGTGAACTCATTAATTACCTACCCTGCCGTTATGGTGCCCCTCACACCCAGTTCTAGCCCTGCCTCACCATGTGCCATTCCCAAAACATGTTGCTACTCACCGGTTGAAAAACCAGCATAATTTGTGCCTGCACTGCCCTTGAACTGTTATTGTGCACATGGGCAAGTGTTGGCAACCTGGCATTGCCCCTCACAGCTAGTGTAGTGGCACCACAGCCACACAGCCATGATGCCCAAGGCAATCGGCTGACAGTTCCTTATACATGAAACCCCATTCTCTCACTGTAGATGCTGTTTAGCCACCAGACCACAACTCACCTGTCCTTAGATATATTGCATCTAAACACCTTCTTTGAGTCCCCACTACTCTTTGCCTAGTGCCCAATCTGGACAAACATCTTGCCATTGACCAGGAGGGGAACATCACAGGAAGGAAAGGACTTTGACAAGTTCAAACATGAGACTTTATTGATAGCTATCAAAAATGAACACAAAGGGAACAAATACAGCCTTGCTGATTGCTCACAAATGCTGGAATCTTGATCTTGACAATCCATGACATTCTTCTGCACCCAACTGGCAATATTGATGTTGAAGCACACTCACTCCACACACATTGGATATGGGCAAAGGAATGTTTGCAAATGAAATGTTGCTGGGGTTGGCAAACCCATGCTTCATGCTTTTGCCCCTTCAATGTCCTAACATCTAGCAGGTGTGGATTGTGTGCTTTTTCCCAGTGAAGTGACATTCACTGTGCCCAATTTGGGCCATTATCCCAGCTATTTTCCAATTGCACTCCGCATCTAGAGAATGGCAAGTGGTGACAGGAAACAGATTTCCTCGGATTGCTGCTGTTGCGCTATAAGTTGGACTATTGCCCTTTTCCAGCACTGCCTGTGTGTCTGCCCAAAAAAAATGTCACTGTTGCAGAACCAATGGCCTTTTGCACTGGCAGATGCACCACTGCGCTATAGCATGACGCAACAAGACAAGGTAAGACATGGACAGTACACGCATACAGGTAGCTACAAGTGTGTGAGTGCAAAGAGAGCAAGCAAGCAGTCCTGAGATGTAGTCTGGCCCATTAGGTGATATGGATGTCTATCCATGCATGCAACATGTCCCTACTGCAGCCTTTCAATACCAGATGGCAGTGCCCCCTGGAATGTAAACCTGTGCTTCCTAAGCATCCTACAAGTGGATTGGAGAGGTACCATAATGGTAAGTGAAGGGTTGGAAAGTGTCAATGCCAAAGTCTGTGGATGATGGCTGCATATGGCTGGCACCCGTGGATCGTGGTCTGAGATGCTGCGGGGCTTCTTGAGCAACATGCAGATGGTTATAGCCAACAGAGAGCTGAAGCTATCAGGTACCTGCTCTGATTTCCATGCCAAGATTTGTTGATGTCTGACTTGTTTGGTAAGATACAGGTATTTCTGCTACGCGTGTTTTGTTAATGCAAATTGGCTGTATTGCGATTGATGGACAGTGGACGCTGTTTAGATAACACACATTTTCTGCTGTACAGGTATAGCAATTTTCCACAGCAATTTCCCTATAACGTGATTTTCTATAGTGCAAGGACACACAAGAATGCAACTATTGCATTATAGGACAATCACCTGTAGAATGCTGAATACTAATAAAGGTGAGTTGTGACGTTAATAAAGCATTTAACAAGCTGTAAACATTCTTTAATGGTAACTAGTCCTTGCCCAGTGAGAAACCTGTCTTGTTGCTTATTAAAAAGGTGGTGTGAGATGGTTCCACCATTGAGTCAGGCCTGGCTGGATTTCTCGTCAGATGTTGCTACATTGCTCAGCCCTCTATGAGATTCTGCCTCATGTTTCTCATCGGGACCCATTTTGATATGGCAAGGGGGTAGAAATTATTTCGTCAAAAGATATATTTCCCTCACTATTCCAGCAGAAACAGTGAGGAAATCCATTACCAATATCCCCATTCAACATCATCTTCTCCCTTTGACTGAACTGAACAATGAGACTCAGTAAAGAATGGCACAGCTGAAACTGACAAAATGAATACCAGGAGAGATTATGTGAAATCGCATTAGCAGCACATCTGAACATATTTTACCTTCTCTTCTAGAGTGAGCAGCTTTTACTTCCAACTGCCTAACAGCGTTAGCACTCATTACGATTCCCACAGGGAAAGAAAGACAGTAAATAGCATTTTTGAGAATATCACCAAATGGCCTGTTATCAAGTAAAATAATGTGCAACATTTTGAACATAGATCTCATAAAAAGTGCACTGAACCAATCCAAAATATTCTTTCAATCAAGTATCAAAAGATTTGCTAATGTCACAACTCTGCTATATCTTTTCTCCACTTGGAAGGAGCTCAGTTGTCAGCATCGTTGCCCCTTAATTTGCAATGTTCTTGGTTCTAGATTCCCATTAGAACATAAGCACAACAATGAAGATGTTATGAAGGGAGTATTGCATTTTTGCAGGAATTTCAGATGAGGCCTTAAAACAAGATCAGCCTACTATGTCAGGTTGATATGTAAAGCTCCATGGTGCTATTTCAAAGAAGAGCTAGTATGCTGTGTCCGTAACAATACTTATCCGAGGGATATAGAGCGAGAGAGAGAGTGAGAGTGAGAGTGTGAGAGAGAGTGTGAGAGAGAGTGTGATAGAGAGAAAGAGAGAGAGAGAGAAAGAAAGACGGCATGTGAATATGTTTCTCTCCATGTGTGAGAGTGACAGAGTGCGTGCTGTTAGTCTGAGTGTGTTAATTGATCAGTCAGTTAGAGTGCGTGTAGGGGTCAGCTGAAGGTAAATCTCCAGCACACATCTCTGAACTCCACCTTACCGACCCTTCCCAGCTCACTCTGCACCATCTTGATTTGATTGTTAACCTGTCACTGCAGGATCCCAGGCTGGTGAGTGGCCCAGGGCAAGGCCCCACCTCCAGCCCAGGTACCCCTCTGACATCCAGATGCTGCTGGCTGCCATGGGCTTCAGCTCCTTCTCCACTGTGCTCTCAATAGGTGATGGCTATTGGGTGATGAGCGTTTGTTATCCCTCCTGTCCTGCAGCACGGCCCGGTCTCCAGTCACCCTGGATTTTCCCTGCCATTAGGTTGTGAGCTCGCTCTGTTGGGTCCGTGTGAAGGTTGGTGTGCGTGTTGAAAGAATGCGCACAGAGGTACCCTCTATGGCCAAGCTCCCTGCCCCTCCCCAACTCAAACGAATTTTGGATTTGCAAAGTCGGGACCCTTATGAACAACCATCACAATGATAGACCTGAAATGTCACACTGCTGCCTTAGGCTTGGAACACAAGAGCTGCAACATTGACATCACCATCCTGAATGAGACAGGATTGGCAGGAGAAAGCTAGCTTAAAGACCAAGACGGCGATTACGCCTTCCTCTGGCAAACCAGAAGAAGAAAGTTGTCTCTATGGTGTTGCCTTCACTAGAAGAAACAAACTGGTTGGGCATCTCAACAAATTCCCCAGTGGGGTAAGTGAGTACCTCATGACCCTCTGATTCACCATCACCCAGAAGCTGCACATCATAGTCGTCAGTGCCTACATACCACCCTGGACACACAGACAAAATAAAAGAGATACTCAACACTAGCCTTGACCAACCACTGAACCGTATCCCCAAAGGAGACATACTGATTCAATGACAGAGTTGGGAGGGCCACAAAACTTTAGAAAAGCACGTGAAGCCGAGGCAAGACAAACTCTAACCGAGTTCTTCTTCTGTCAAAGTACCCAGAACATGACCTCGCCATAACAAACACACTGGTCCACCACAGAGACGAGCACAAGACCTCATGGCAACACTTCTTCTCCAAGCACTGGCCCCTCTTGGACTACTTCACTATTTGAGTGAAAGACCACAAAGATGTATGCACCACTCCCACCATGACCAGAGCCGATGACTGCTGGACTGACCATCGACTAATCCGCTGCACTGTCTCCATCAATCTAGCCCCGAATCAGCAGAGGCAGAAAAATCTGCACTGCGGGACATTCAAGGTTGTTGGACTCAAGGGCCCTGTGAAGAAAAACCTATGTGAGTGTTTACTCACATCCAACCTGGCAATGACCCAATGTGCCAGAACGACAGAGTGCCTGTAGAGTCTGGGTCCACCTTAAAAGCTAATATAGTCAGCATCGTGTGGACACGCTCAGCCTCTTGACTAGGAGAACCAAGGTTGGTTCAACGAGAATGATCAGGAGATCCGGAATCTCCTAGACTGCAAGCACAAAGTGTTCCTGAACAGGCAGCTCCACCAAAACCTGAGCAAGAGGAATCACATCCAGAAGTAACTGAAGGCCAAGGTGCGACAAAGAAGCTGTGTCCTACACAATAGATGGTCTATGGAAAGAGTACAGGAGTCTCAGCCACACACCGGCCACTACAACGTGTGTGGCATTGTCAGTACGATCAAAACCATCTACGGTCCGTGTACACGGACCTACTCTACTGAGAGTCATAAACAGATAGTCACTCATCAAAGACTGAGAGGCAGTCAGCGCCCGTTGGAGAGCCCACTTTCAGGACCTCCTCTGTCAAGATACGATCTTCGTCACCCGGTCTCTACACCATCTTGCATCACACTACCCACCACCATCTCAGCACACCTCCAACCCATAGTGAGGCTGAGAGGACCATCTGATGGATGAAAACCCACATGGCCTCCTTTACAGACGGAACCCCTGCTGAAGCCCTGAAGTACAGTGCAGAGACACTCTTAACACAAATCCATAACCTCATTGTCCGAGTCTGTGTGCCACTAGATCTCGGAGACACCATAATTGTGATCACCTTTGAGAAAGGCGACGTCTAGCTGGGCAAATTACAGAGGGATTCCCTATTTGTCCACCATGGGAAGAGTTACTGCAAGAGTCCTCATCAACTGCCTTCTCCCAGTGACTAAACTGCTTCTTCCTGGATCTCAATGTGGCTTCTGTCCATCAAGAGGCACAATGGACATGGTTTTCATAGTGAGACAAATCCAAGAAAACAGCAGGGAACAACACCAACCTCTGTGCGCAGCCTTCTTCTACCTCACAAAGGCTTTCTCATTCTGTCAACCGTAAGGGATTATGGAATATCCTCCCCAAATTCAAACTGGGAAAGCAGGACTACATTATCGCACCAATACTCTTCCCCATCTTCCCCACCATAACACTAACTGGAGCTAACCTGCAGGCCAAAATGGAAACTGTTCAACCTTTATATTCAGGTCAGAGACAAGACTGGCCCAACTCCTGTGATCGGGCTGTAGTATGCAGACAAAACCTGTATGCACAGTCCACTTCCACCACATGACACTGGCCCAACCATCACAATCCACAGTGAGCATTTGGACAACATGGATCGTTTCCATACCTCGAGAGCCTGTTCTTACAGTGAGCAGGCATTTGATGATTAAATCTGTTATCACTTCCAATATACCAGTGCAGCCTTCAAACTCCTGAGGAACAGAGTGTTTGAAGGTGGGGACCTCAAACCCAGCTCCAAACTCATGGTGTACAGAGCTGCTGTGGTCCCCACCCTCCTGTATCCATCAGAAACATGGACCATGTATGTCAAACAGCTCAAATCCCTGGAGAGTTATCCAGACGTACCAACGTGAGCATCCACTCCCAGGTCAATAGCCTTAGTATCGAGGCAATATACAACTCATGGGAATCGCTTATCTTAGAGCTCTCAAATTGGAGAAGAAACGTCAGCAAAGGTGCCGACCACTCTGATGATCACCAAATGGAGCACATAGAAGCCAAGCGTAACCCCAACAGAGACAGCAGGCAGAATTTAGAGCATCCTACACACCACCTCAGAACATTCCACCTGCCCCGCCTATGGTAGAATTTGCAAGTCCAAAATCGGACGATTGAACCACCCAGAACCCCAACCTACCTCCTAGGAGTGGAACAAGTCATCTTTAACTCTGAGGGACTGCCAAAGAACAAGATTTATCCTTTAATTAACATTGCGCCAAAATCAGCTGTTCATTATCACATTGCTATTTGTGAGAGCTTGCTGTGAGCAAATTGGCTGCTGAATTTTCTACATTGCAACAGTGACTAGGCTTGCAAAATGTGATTTGAAATTATGATGGTTGCAAAAACTCAAGTCCTTCTTTGTTTAAATTTCCCTTGCATGCCATCCTCAGTGAAATCATAAAGCAGTCCTTTATATTTCAGCTTAAAGCTATATTGCATTCTATTCTAAATAGTTTTATCAATACTCCTGTTATTTCCATTGGCTGAAAAGTTAGACTGTTAATTGAGGCTATGAGCCATACAAACTCGGTTGGGCAGTCTCCTGTGTTGAGTTAATCACAGTCTGTTGTAATGATGTCAGAGTTAAAACTCATCATCCATGAACTGGGGGAGAAAGACCGCAATTCTAATTGCTAACTGGTCTGTGCTGCTCACTTTCATGGCCACATAGCTCCATATGTATTTACAGCCTTGGTTCAAGCCCAGACAGAAGACCTGAACTCAAGAAAGGAGGTGAGAGTAACTGCCCTTGACTTCAAGGCCTAAATAGACCAAATGTAACTTGAAGAAGTCTGAGCAAAATTAGAGTCAATAAGAACTGGGGTAAAGCCCTTCGCTGATTGGAGACATTCCTTGCACAATGGAAGATAGAGTCCTAAGACCTTCGGCTGCTTCATTTATGACCTTTCCTCCATCATAAAGTGGTAATGTTTACCAATGATTGCCCATGCTCAAATGCAACAGGAACTGGACAATGTCCAGGCTTGGGCTGAAAAGTGGCAAGTAACAATTGTGCCACAGAAATGTCAATTAATGACTCACAAGATATAATGTGTCCATCACCCTTGACATTCAATGGCATTGTCATTTCTAAATCTGTCATTATCAGCAAAAAGGAGTTACCATATAAATACTGTGGCTGCAAGAGCAGGTCACAAGCTAGGAATCATGCAGTAACTCTCCATCTGACTTCCCATAGCCTGTCCACTACCTACAAGGTACAATTCCGGAGTGTGATGGAATACTCCTGACTTGCCTGAATGAGTGAAACTCCAACAATACTCCAGAGGCTTGATACCGTCCAGATCAAAACAGCCTACTTGTTAGGAACCACATCAACAAGCATTCACTCCCTCAACCATCACTGCATCAGTAGCAGCAATGTATAGGCTATCCAGACAGCATCTTCCAAACCCACAAAGACGACCTTCCAGAAAGACACGGACAGTACAAGGACCTTCAAACTCTCTCCAAACCATTCATCATCCTGACTTAGAGATTAAATTACTGTTTGTCCACTGTTGCTGATTCAAAATCCTGGAAATTGCCCTCCCCACACTCTTTCTAGCAGCAGTGTACCCATTCCAAATGGATTGTAGCAGCTCATAAAGGCAGCTCGTCACCTTTTTCTCAAGGCCACCTAGGGATGGGCATTCAATGTCAACAAAGCCACATTCCGCAAATGATTAAACAAAAAATAAAATCCAGTGACCTTTACTTCATGTTTTTTTTAAGATGAAACAAGGACCTGTCTTTGCTGTGGCACCATTTTTTCAAAGAATTATTTGTCAGGACTCTCCGAGGGCAAAGTTCAACTTTGCTGGGGGCTCAAAATGAGCGCTGATGGCTTGGCTCCTTGTTAGAAACATCCCACACACTGATATTAGCATCTATTGATAATGAAAGAGAAAACTAACCAGGGTGCAAAAGAGTGACTAATCTGCTACAGCCAACTTTGTGCCCTTTAGAGACAAATTTTGTCTCCACTGGTCAGTTTTCCTGTGTTGGATGGATGAGATACCAATGGGTTAACACTGCTGATTGAGAATCTACCGTTGTGAAAAATTTAGAGAAGGGAAAACGGGTGATTATTTGCTTTCCTTAAAAAAAGACATCGTTAATATGTACAGCACAATGTTATTTTCAGTTTCTTGCTTTAATTCAGCTTGAAAATTAGTTCATTTGAGATAGAAGGTAACCCTGCATGGTATCTGTGATCAGACAGTATTTCATTTCCTGTCATTGATCCAATTGCTTAAATCACAGCGTTAGGTGATAGTTAGAATCAAATAGTTTATTCACACAAAGCCTAGGCTCCACAGGCAGTTCTCCCAGGAACACCAAAAGCAATTCTCCCTGCATACACGATCACACACAGACAAAGAGACTGGAGAAGCAGGTTCTCAATAATTGGACTGCTGGTCAGCAGGCCACCCACTACACCTTGTGCTATAGGCTTCAAAACTTACTGCTACTGCTGCTACATCCTCCTCACAAATTAGACTATCTCGGAGGTAATCTTCTGTTCCAGCTTTTCAGAGTTTCTTATTTCCCTAGTTGGCTTCGCCTGAGGCGATAATCCCTTGCTTACTCCGAGGTCATGATATTACTCAGAGCAGTCACCTCATTTTCTTTGTGTCACTGTCCGACACCTGAACAGCATTTGAGATCAGTTCCGCATTGCCAAACCATCCTGGAGCTGAGGTGACTGGAGAGAGGATTTCACATTCACTGCCTGCTGGGAGCAACAATAAGAATGAACAAACACATACCAAATAAGTATTTCACTACTGAACACTAATTGCAAACACATTATAAATAGATGGCTGCTTATCTCTACTCATTTAGATCATCAATACAAGAACATCGTTAACTTATAAGACAATAAGTGACACAGATTCATGTTGTTTTTTAATTATCTTCCTGTCATTCCTGTTGTAATTGATTTTTATTTCCTCCCGTTTCCTTTCTCTTTACAGTGTGAGAATCCTGTTGCAAGCACAGAATCACACAGTTGTTACATTGCAAGATGAGGCTATTTGGCCCATTGTGGCTGTCCAAGATGAATGAGCATTTTAACTTAGTTAAAAATAATCCTTTATTTATACTGTCTCACCATGTTCTTTATACCAAAGTGCAAAGCCTCCCAGAGCTCCACATTGAACTTCAACTGTCCTCTGTCTGTTCAGTCCATCCAGTTGTCAATGTCCTTTTGATGTTTTGTATTGTTATCCTCATAGATTACAATTCTGATAAGGTTTGTCTATCATCCACCAATTTTAAAATTGTCCATTGCACATCATGGCTGTGGTCATGTTAGGAAAAGCAAAAGGAAGCAATTACACCCCCTGCCTCCTCCTCATTTCCAAATACCATGGAAATCCTCATCCATGCCATTTTTACCTGTAGACTTGACCAATCAATATCATCATCTTGCACACTCCATAATGTCAGCTTTGGCTAACCTGTCTTGCTAGTATTTTGAATTACACCAATTCCCATTCACTGAACTCCCTCATGCTCACTGATCTGCATTGGTTCTGAGTCCAGCAATCCCTCAAATATAAAGCTTTCATCCTTGTGTTCAAATCCTCTAAATTCACACCCCTCCATATCTCTGCAACTTTGTCCAGCACTGCAACCCTGCAAAATCTCTGCACTCCTCTACTCCCAGCCTCCATTGCATCCCCATGTTACTTCATCCCTCTATGGTATACCACGTCCTTCAGCTCCGTAGGGCATGTTACAACCAAATGACAAGGAGGAGAAATTGACTCCTCTCTTTTTAACCATCTCTTGGTTGGCAG
Source organism: Ginglymostoma cirratum (assembly GCA_024137785.1). NCBI lineage: Eukaryota > Metazoa > Chordata > Chondrichthyes > Orectolobiformes > Ginglymostomatidae > Ginglymostoma > Ginglymostoma cirratum. The sequence continues at coordinate 12,961,006 of JAHRHZ010000267.1, forward strand.
TAACGAATCTTTTTGATGTTTTTTTTAGCATCACTCTTCAACTAAAACATAGTTAATCAAAATGAAGGAGCCAAATTGCGAAGTTTTCTCGAGTGAAAGAGGAATTTTGTTCCCTATTACCTCAAAAACCATTGAAACAGACATGACAATAAGCATGTGGACAAATTCAAGAAGGAAGACATGTCTGCTATAGACAGGAAATATAGTCTACTCCATTCAAAGTTCCTTGTAACTTTGAGGGGTTTGATTTTAAACCCAAGACCAATTGTTTAATTATCGATAGATTGACTACCTGAAGCAAACCCTAGTTTACAGAATTCTAAATGACCGGTGGCATTGTGAATATGTCCTATTGCTTAGTAGTTTAATAAATGTGCATTTTTCTATTTGAAGAGTATCCAAATTGTTGAGTGCCATTGATATCTGGACCAGAATCTTTAGACCATAAAAAGGGTGTCTTACAAGCTTAGATGAGTTGTCGAACTTCATACTAAAGATATTACACACATTCATGACTAGGTAAAGGTGATATAATAGAAGGAATGAATATGAATTGGAGAGAACAGGAGACAAGGGTGAATCACATTAAGGTGGAAACATTACTCATAGGGGCTGATCTGATAGTGTGCAGTGCACTATCCTGCTTCCACAAGATCCTTTTGCATCACCATAAGCACAATTACAGTTTGTGTGGAATTACAAACCACAGTGCACACAATCCAAGCTTTACCCATGAATTACAACTCAAAGTTTTGAAAGTCAACAATGAAAGTACTTCAACAAATAATGAACATAAATGTTTACAAAAAAAACTGTTGTATCATCCACCCCTTGGTTACACGCAGACAACAGACAGGTCGAAGAATTCTGATGCGAAACATTTCTATTGTAGAAACTAAGTTTGGTACAGCATCATAATGACTATAGCTGACAGCCTCAGGTATTGTGCCGCAGTGAAACAAGAACTAAAAAGCATTCCTCCCATTGAATTAAACTCAGCAGTTGCCAGCCTTTCCTTTCAAATCAAAAGGAAGAACAAGTTTGAGTATGAATTCTGGATGCTTGGGGGAAATATTCACAGGTATTGACAGACGTTTAGAACAAATAAACTGCCCTAATGACATGGCAACTCTGTGAATTTGGCAAAGCTACAAAATTACATGCAAGACAAATAAAATGAAACAAAATAGAAGAAGCAATGGAATAAAAAAGAATGCTGCTAGTGATTTCCCTGAGGATTTAATGGAGCAGCTTTGTTATAGAAACCTGCATGTCCATCTTTTGATGAAAAAAAGATCTTGGATAAATTGGGATTTGCACTGTTCAAATTTGAATGAGGGTGAAAAAGGCACAAGGTTAATTCACCGATGAGTAGATTTACCATGGAAAAGAACAACAAAAGGATGGTGTTCTAGGTGACTTTCACAGGAGGGAATAATAGGGTATGGTGTGATCCCATGGAAAAATACGTTACAGGCATACAGGATAAATTATCCAGACTACATATCACCAACAATATTGAGACAACAGGCCACTAACAAGAAATGCAAACAAATTGTGTTCTGCCCAAACAAATTACATGCAAAAGAAAAAAAAATCTGCAATAAAACCTGACCACTGGGAACAAACAAGATTGTATCATCACTAAATAACATGACAAACAATCCAGAAATCATTAAAAGCTTTGTAAATCACTCAAGAAGAGAACAAATCATCCAAATGCTTCAAAACAACAATGCTCATCTTACACAAATATAAATATCAATACAGTGTGAACAGCTGTAGTGTGAAGAACAGCCATAGACAACCGACATTTGTGTCTCTACTTTGGGGAGCCAATCTGCAGTCACATTCGATGAAAATTGTGCGGCAATATGTCAATGAAACATTTAACTTGTCACTCTGGGTACAATGTGCTGTCTAAGAATTGTAGAATGGCAAACAAAGCTCCGCAACTCTAAGTTGGCTCTATGTCCATCTCAAGACCTGATGTCTTCGTTTTCAACTCCAGCAGAGCTTTCAACTATTTGTGCAAAAAGTAGAATGAAAAAGAATGAAACCCTCTGTGTCTATATATTTATGTATGCACATATGTTTTCAGGCACAAAATACTTACTTCTGTTGGGAAAATGATAAAACATAAAAGGAATAGCATAAGATCCCGAAAGACGGGTCTGGCATATGGTAAACGGAGGCAGGGACGTGTGCAATCTGCTTGCTTTTCACACGACAGCTGTTCACACTATCCTGATATTTATATTTGTTTAGTGGTGAATATTGTTTTCATCAAGCATTTAGATGATATGCATTTTTTTTTTTGCTGAATGGTATGCAAATCTTTGATATATTTTGGACTAACACCAATTGGACTTAAGGCCACCTGGAAAAGCAGTCACTCCCAGGCTCATGTTCCACTGATACCCAAAACCCAATATGATTTGTTAATAGCATTGCCTCCAGCCTCTGTTAGATTAAATATTTATCTCTGGCCCGGCCTGATCAAATTACTTAATTGTCTACGTGGTGATAAGTTAAATTATGCATTCATGGAAAAACATATCAGTTGTTTGATTTCACAGATAACTGTAGAAATGATTTAGAGCCCATAGTTAATACAATATGACATCTTCATAGTGATATCAATGGACTGGCTGTTCATCCAGCTCCACACCTTGTTATCTCTAATGTTCTGGGGACCGGGTTCGAATCCCACCATGGCAGATGGTGGAATTTGAATTCAATAATTAGGAAAAAAAGAGTTTGGAATTAAGAATCTACTGATCACCATGAAATCATTGCTGATTGTCGAAAAAACCCATCTGGTTCACTAATGCCCTTCAGGGGAGGAAATCTGGCCTACATGTGACTCTAGACCCACAGCAAACTCTCCAATGGTTGGAGTTATACCTGACACACAGGAAGATGGTCGTGGTTGTTGGAGGTCAATCATCTCAACTCCAGGACATCTCTGCAGGAGTTCCTTAGGGTGGTGTCCTTGGCCCAACCATCTTCAGCTGCTTCACCAATGACCTTCTCTCCATCACAAGTGTAGAATTGGGGATGTTCATCGATGATTGCACAATGTTCAGCGCCATTCGTGACTCCTCAGATACTGAAACAGTCCATGTTCAAATGCAACAAGACAAGGACAATATCCAGGCTTGGGCTGACAAGTGGCAAATGACATTTGAGCCACACAAATGCCAGGCTATGACCATCACCAATAAGAGACAATTTAACCACTGCCCCTTGACATTCAATGGTGTTACCATCACTGAATCCCCCACACTATCAACATCTTGGCGGTTATCATTGACCAGAAACTCGACTGGACTCACCACGTAAACACAGTGGCTACAAGAGCAGGTCAGAATCTAGGAATATTTCGGCGAGTAACTCACCTCCTGACTCCTCAAAGCCTGTCCACCATCTACAAGGCACAAGTCAGGAGTGTGATGGAATACTCCCCACTTGCCTGGATGAGTGCAGCCCCAACAACACTCAAAAAGCTTGACATCCAGGACAAAGCAGCCCGCTGATTGGCATTACATCCACAAACATCCACTCCCTCCACCACTGACGCTCAGTAGCAGCAGTGTGTACTATCTACAAGATGCACTGCAGAAATTCACCAAAGATCCTCTGACAGCACCTTCCAAACCCATGACCACTTCCATCTAGCAGGACAAAAGCATCAGACATACAGGAACACTATCACTCCAAGTTCCCCTCCAAGCAACTCACCGTCCTGACTTGGAAATATATTGCCATTCCTTCACTGTTGCTGGGTCAAAATCCTGGAATTCCATCCCTAATAGCATTGTGGGTCAACCCACAGCATGTGGAATGCAGCGGTTCAAGAAGGCAGCTCACCACTGCCTTCTCAAGGGCAACTAGGGATGGGCACGAAATGCTGGTCAGCCAGTGACACCCACATCCCACAAATAAATAGAGAAAAAAGAAGTACCATTTCGCACTTGACCAGACCAATCAATATTGGTACTGTTAAGCCACTCTTGTTAATGGACACTGAAGGCTCTCATCCAGGATAAATTCTGTGCCCTTGCCACCCTTCTTCCAAGTTGTGTTCAACATAGAGTACGGACAGATCAGATCAAGTAGATGGTAACCAGTAGAAGATTTAGTTACCAGTGTTTGGCCTGATGAGGCTTCATATGTTCCAAGTCAATGTTGAGACTGACAGGGCAACTTGTATTGAATCAGTATCACATTGTTGTCACCTGTGGTGTATCTGTCTTGCTGCTGGGATGGAACTTATCCAGTGATGGTAATTCAGGAACATTGTTGTCAAGTATGATTCTGTAAGTATGACTGTGTCAGGGTGGTGCTTGACCTGAGATGCTGGTGCAGTGGTAATGTCACTGGTTGAATAATCCAGGGGTTCAGGCAAATGTTTTCGGGATGTGACAGCTGTGCAATTTAAATTCAATTCAATTCTAATGTCTGGAATTAAAAGTTAGTCTTAATAATGGTGTACATGAAATTGTTGGATTACCGTTAGAAATAAAAATGTCTGGTCCACTGATTTCATTTAGGGGAGAAAATCCTTTCCTGGCGTGTTCCTACATTTGACTCCAGACATATACAATATAACTGATCTTTAACTGACCTCTCAAATGGCCTAGCAAGCCACAGAAATCAGAAAAGAATAAAAGTGGATGGACTTCTTGACATCGACTTTGGCACCAGAAATTACAATGACACAATTGTTAATAACCCTATTAACGATTAATGTCGTACCAAAATTTAGAGAGGTGCTGTACACACGAGTTAGTTGCCTGTCTGACATAATCACACTTAGCTGCCATCTTCATCTCCATCCATGATATGTCCTTTCCTGTCAGCAGGAAACACTCACCAAAGATAAGGGCACAAACATATTTCATTGGGAGGGAGTCACGCTGAGAGATCTTAACATTGACTGCCAAAGTACAAGTAACAATAATGGCATTAGTTCAAACATATGCAACTGTGTGGACTAATGAGCTGCACTTCAGGTGACTGCAAGAACTGCAGATGCTGGAGTCTAAGACAACACAGTGTGGAGCTGAAGGAACACAGCAGGCCAGGCAGCATCAGAGGAGCAGGAAAGTCAATGTTGCGGCCGGGACACTTCTGCAGAAGAGTTCTGAAGAAGGGTCTCAACCTGAAGTGTTGAATTTCCTGCTCCTCTCATGCTGCCTGCCCTGCTGTGTTCCTCCAGCTCCACACTGTGTTGTCTCTGCACTTCAGATGATGTGCTAATGATTGCTCTTGATATCAAGTCAGCATTAGATCAAATGTGGCAGGAGTCACATAAGTCAGACTTAAGCAGAAGTCAGTCCATTGGTTAGAAGTGAACCAAAAAGGGAGGAACAAAAACAGAAGTTGTTGGAAAAGCTGAGCAGGTCTGGCATTATCAGTGGAGAGAAATCAGAGTTGATATTTAGGATCCAGTGACTTCCTTGGAACTGATGGTAGCCAGGAAAAGGTTGGTTTTTATGCAGAAGATATGATGGGGGGAGGGGGTAAGGAGTAAATGATAGGTGAAGATAGAGCTCAAAGAAAGAGAAGGACAGTTGGACAGACAACAGAGTGGATAACAATCAGCCTCGGAGAATAGCTGCTAATGGGGAGAATTAGTGACTGACAATATGCTATGTGTAATAGCAGACCATGCGATAACAAGACCTGGTGAGTCGGGCTTAGGGTAAGGACATGCGAAAAGGTACCTCAAGCCCTAAAATTGTTCAACTCAACATTGAGTCCAGAAAGCTGTAAAGTGGAAAATGAGGTGCTGTTTTTCTGGCCTGAGCTGGGCTTCACTGGAGCACTGTCGCACGCCTGAGACAGAGATGTTGGCCAGGGAACAAGGTGGTGTGTTGAAGGGTCCAGAATGAAGGAAAATGGTTCTGATTGTTGCAAGATCAATCATTTTGGTTCCAACCCATCACTTAAAGACTTTCACAGTGCATGGTCCGACAAGCTCCTTCATCATTGACCCATTCTGCATTGTAAGATCAGAAACAGGGTTATTCTCTGAGTTTGCACAGTGTTCATTACCATTCATAACTCCTCAGATCCCAAAGCGGTGTGCATCTATATGTCTCAAGGCTGGATAACATTCAGTCTTAGGCTGACGAGTGGCAAGAAAGTCCTGTGCCACAAATGTGTCAGGAAATGAGCATATCTAAGAGAAGGAATCAAATCATTTCCTTTTGCATTGCCATTGCTAAACTGAGTATTATTAATATGTTGGGGATCATCATGAGGAGTAAGGGGAGTTACACGTTTAGTCTAATTGAAGTCCAGCAATACTACACTGTGTCGGGGAAAATAAGAACGCAAGGTTAGCCCAGCAATCCAAAACCAGAAGTGAATCAAACACTGAAATGATGCTCACCGTTGGTAGCGGCATGTAAGTGACAGGCCTTGAGGTGAATCTAGGGCCAAACACCAAATTGGGAAAGCTTATGCAGAACCTGAAAGAAGCAGAGGAGAAGGTCAGAGGCAGAGTGTATGTTTAGCAGGGAAATATCATTCAACCACAGTGAATAAAGTATTCCAGAAAATGAAAGTGGTTAGAAAGATGGGGAGGAAATAATATTGAGAAAATACACCAAAAACAAGCACGCTAAGAAATAAGGCATGGTGCAAACCACAAAGGAACAACACTGGCCAGAACCCAACCCAGTCAGTAGAACCAGAGATAATAGGAACTGCAGATGCTGGAGAATCCGAGAAAACAAGGTGTGGAGCTGGGTGAACACAGCAGGCCAAGCAGCATCATAGGAGCAGGAAAGCTTG
>JAHRHZ010000267.1:12968212-12980556 GCA_024137785.1 Ginglymostoma cirratum
TAGCTTTCCTGCTCCTATGATGCTGCTTGGCCTGCTGTGTTCACCCAGCTCCACACCTTGCTATCCCAGTCAGTAGTACAGAGGGTTGTGAGTACAACAGAGACACTACACTGGCATAGAAAATTAAACATAGACGACAGCTGTCTTCATGAGTCCCAGCAAAAAGGGGCGTAAAGTGAATGGATGAACTTTTCCTGGTAATGAGACAAGCCAACAGCGAGAATTTGACTCACCAAATGTCCAGGGCCCCAGGACAAATTCTAGAATGCAGAGATTAATGTAAAATGGCATAAAATTAGTTTTAAATTGCACATCACAGCAGGTATTTCAGATGCTTCAAAATGGCCAAAGACAAGAATCCTGAGGTCACCTTCTGTTCAACTTTCATGTTCAGAATGCACTCAAGATTCTGTTAGGGATCAGGTATGTGTTATACTTAGTTAGAATAGAAGGAAGATGGCACAGATCCTGTACATGATTAATAATCATTACAATTTTTTAAGTGGGGATACTTGTACAAGTTTAAATGTCTTTCAGTTGGCAGACAGCAGCGATATGAACATCAGTGATTTGCGGAACACCCTCCACTATAGACACTCCAGTACAAATTATGAGTGTGATGGAATATTCTCCACTTCCTAGATAAGTCCAGCTCCAACTCAGCTCAAAACCCTTAGTACAAACCAGAACAAAGCTACTGATACAATCAGCACCTCCTTAAACATTCACGCTCTTCTCCACCAGTGCTCAGTAGCAGTATTGTGTACTGTATAAAAATTGTGCTGCAGCACCTTCCAAACCCATGATCTGTACCATCAAGAAGGATAAGGGTAACAGAGATAGAAATATCACTGCTTGAAGGTTTCCCTCCAAGATGCAAACCAACCAGCCTTGGAACTGTACGTCCGGTCCTTCACTGTTACTAGATCAACGTGCTGGAACTTTCTTCCTAACAGCACTCTGGGTGTACCTTCATCTTTTGATTGCAATAGATCAACAATATAGTTCACCATCACATTCTCAAAGGCAATTAGAAATAAGCAACACTGGACTCGCCTGCAATGTGCACATTCCACAAAAGAATTACAAAGCTGTCTGGATGACAACCCCAAACTTCGGCAGAAGGCTAATAGCATGGAGTACTGTTTCACAGTGCAGTCAGCATCACTGGATTGCTGTAGGCTTTGATTGTGTGCTGTCATTCATATGGTGTCTTCCCTCAAGCTGCAGTAGATGGTTTGCTCCAAAGTCATGACCTCCCGTACCCACTGGCAGTACACCTTCTCTCGCAGCATCCTAAATAGTTAAACCCTCCATGCCAGAAGTAACAGCTGAGGGCCTCTGTTAGAGAAGGACTTTGCCAGGAACTGCTTTTTCACTGTAGATGCTGCCGTTGTCAACCTGGGTTTGATCTCAACTTGTGACAGTGGGTCCTTTTGAAGCATTTCCGGATTGGCTGGAGTCTTTGTGCAGCCACAAACATTAATGAGGTCACCAGGACAATCCAAGCTGAAGCTGTAATGTAGTCTATGTAATGATTCAAATTGTTGAGGGCTGTCTGCTGGCTAATCTTGAAGACTGCTTTAATGAACTCCAGTGAGCCACTGACAAGGCTACTGCTCGGTCGTGTGATTATGCAAAAGTAAAATAAATTCCTGATATGTCACAGTGCTGACTGAATATTTGAAGGAACCAGGAAAAAAAAGGTGCAATATTTTCCTGTTTTTCTCGTTGTTCCTTGTAGCTTCAGTACCTGTGGTGTATTATTAATGTGTTTACTCATGACGAAATTTTTGATAGGAATTTAAAATATTTTAGTGCATTAGGTTGAAATCTATACCCTAGCTTCCACTGACCCAGATTTTTTTTAAAGATTGTCTGCAGAACCTAACCACTCCTCCTTCCTACAAATAAACTCACTTGTACAACACTGTCATGCAAATCACATAAAAGGTCTGAGGATTTATCATCTGAATTTACATTTGCAATAGGATTAGCGCACTTAAATGCTAATGAAAGTTAAAAAGCTATTTTTATTGCTTGATTGATATTCATGTAATGTCATTGGGAAGCTGTATATCCCCAGCTGATGTCATCAAAATGGGTGCATTTATAGCCTAGATCACGCCTGCAAATGAGCCATGAAGCAGATAGACCTTGTAAACTGGAGGGAAAAGGCTCTCAGTGTGGCATCAGTAGAAGTAACACACACATACACACGTGCCCCTAATAAAGTGTAAATCTTTCATGGCAAGCTTCCTATTTCTTTAAAGGTTAACATATTTTCGTGGAAATGTTGCTGGCATTTGAATGATTCTGGTGCACGCTTTTGCTTTAAAGCATCCTAATAGAAATCATGGAATTTTACGTGATAGGAAGATGCATTTTGGACCCCTGAATCTGCTCCAGCTCTTTGCAAAGCCATCCAATTAGTTTGACACTTCTTTTGTTTTTCTATATTCCTGTGCATTTTTCTTTTTTGAATGTATGGAATTATTCTCTTTGAAATTCGATATTAAATTGCTTCTGCCATTATTTTCAGGCAGCACATTCTAGATTGTAGAAACTCTGTGTCTCCTGTTCTTTTATTTTCAAGGCATGTGGGCATTGCTGGCTAGGTCAGTTTTCTTTGCTCACACCTATTTGTCCTTCGGGTAGTGATGAGCCATCTCCTTGAACTGCTGCAGTCCTTGAGTAGAGGTTATCTTTGTGTTGAACCTCCTGAGATGGGAGAGATATTGTATGAATATTGCACATCAGTTTTTGCTGCGGAGAAAGAAATAGAGGCTAGAGAACTCAGGGAAATAAATATTGATGTTTTGAAAATGGTTCACATTACAGAAGAGGAAATACTGGAGGCCTCAGAAAACATAAAGGTAAATAAATCTTCAGGACCTGATCAAGTGTAAGCCAGGACATTACGGGAGGTTATGGAGGAAATTGAGCAACCCCTAGCAGAAATACTTGTATTATTTATAAACAGTTGTCGGAGGTAATTCTGAAAGAGAGGATTTACACTCATTTGGAGAGGCAAGAATTGATTAGGGATAGTCAGCTTGGTTTTGTGCAAGGAAAGTAATGTCTCACAAACTTGATTGTGTTTTTTGAGGATTGATGAAGGCAAAGCTGTCAATATTGTTTATTTGAACTTTAGTAAAGCCTTTGACAAGGTTTCGCATGGTAGACTAATTAGTAAAGTTAGATCACGTGGCATTCAAAGTGAGCTTGCCAATTGGATACAAAATTGGTTTGATGGTAGGAGACTGAAGGTAGTGGTGGATGTTTGATTTTTGGACCAGAGGCCTGTGACCGAAGGTGTTTCTGAGGGATGGGTACTACGTCCACTTTTGTTTGTCATTTCAATAAATGATTTGGATGAGAATATAAGAGGCATGGTTAGTAAATTTGCAGATGACACCAAAATTGGTAGAGATAACAAGGTGTAGGGCTGGATGAACATAGCAGGCCAAGCAGCATCAGAAAAGCTGACATTTCAGGGCTAGATCCTCGTATGGTTGACAGTGAAGAAAGTTATCTAAGGTTACAAAGAGATCTTGATCAATCAGATCAATGGTCTGAGGAGTGGCAGTTTAATTTTGTGAGTTTAATTTTGATAAATGCGAGGTTTTACATTTTGATAACCCAAACAAGGACAGGACTTATACAATTGATACGTTTTGTTCGTTATACAATTGATGGTTGGGCCCTGGGTAGTGTTGTGGAACAGAGACACCTAGGGTTTCAGGTACACAATTCTTTGAAATTGGGTTACAACTAGACAGGGTGATTAAGCAGGCATTTAGCACGCTTGCCTTCTTTGCTCACCTATGAGTATAGGAGTTGAGGTTGTACATATTGATGAGGCCTCCTCTGGAGCACTGTGTGCAGTTCTGGTCACCCTGTTATCGGAAGGATGTTGTTAAACTGAACAGGGTTCAGAAAAGATTTACCAGGATGTTGCCGAGAATACAGAGTTTGAGATATAAAGATAGACTGGTAAGATTGAGACTTTTTCACTGGAGTGTAGGAGGTTGAGGGGTGACCTTATTGAGGTTTGTAAAATCATGAAATGCACAGATAAGGTGAATGGCAAGGTTCTTTTCCCTCAGGTGGGGGAGTTCAAAACTAGGGGGCATGTTCTTAAGGCGAGAAGAAAAAAGAGTTTAAAAGTGACATGGGGGCAACTTTTTTAACACAGTGAGTGGTTTGTACATGGAACAAACTGCCAGAGAAAGTGCTGAATGCAGATACAGTTGCAATGTTTAAAAGACATTTGGCTAAGTTCATGAACAGTAAAGGTTCGGAGGGATATGGGCCAAACGCAGGCAGGTGGGACTAGTTTAGTTTGGGATTATGGTCGGCATGGACTGGTTGGACTGAAGGCTTTGTTTCCGTGCTGTATGACTGTATGATTCTAATTACGCAAATAGTGTTGTTCTGTAGGGATTTTCAGAATTTTGACCCAGCAACAGTGAAGGAATGACATTGTTACAAGTCAGAATAGTACTTGGCTTGACTGGGAACCTACAGATTATGGTGGTTCCAACCATGTCTTTCCAGTTGATAGGGGTTGCGAGTATCAAATTGGGAGTAGATGAAGTGGCTTGGACTGTCACATTATAGGTGCTTTGCAGGCATCAGGAAATTCTGGATTCAAAACCTATTTCTCATTTCTCGTACAGTTCTCATTTGTCAGCATGTCCCAGATACAAGAGTTAATCTAGTCACTGAGCGGCAGCGTACCATCATGCAGTTCCTTGTTTGTGCATAAATCATGATCCACTCAAAAACATTCCACCCACACTTTGACTTTTATAAGCAGAAGTTTTTTTTTTAACATATTATTCAGGTTCTAACAAATCTCTGAGATGGTCATCATGGAGCGTCTTAAGTTGAAAGGCCAGTTTAGCCTGCATTTAGACCAAGATGTCAAATAAAGCAAAAGAATTAAAGTATGTGTTAGAAATGGCTGTTCTGAAGGCTCATTAGGGCCTCGCTGCCACTTAAGATGTCTCATTAAGGAGGCTAAACAGCATTTTGATAAATAATGCTTCAACTAACACCCTCTCCTAACAACAGCCAGCCAGGGAGAGATTGGGATTTCAAGTGCTGCTTAAAGGAATACCTAGCATTTCATGATCATTTGCTTCTGAAGCTGGGAAAAGAACTTCTGATTAACATTAAGAGAATTTCTGAGACACTTCGCTATGACTGCTAGCACTCTGAAGCATTCGCCTAAATAAAGGAATAAATTCCTCCACCATATTGGACAACGGAAGGAAAGCACTAAACACAAGGGTCATGTGAAGCCCGAATTATTTGGCAAATAAAAAGATAAAAACTGTAAGAACTGGGAATGCTGTAAATCAGGAACAAAAACAGAAGTTGCTGGAAAAGCTCAGCAGGTCTGGCAGCATCTGTGAAAGGAAATCAGAGTTAATGTTTCGGATCTGGAGACCCTTCCTGAGAATGGTCAGGAGCTTCCAGAACAGCCTGTTTTCTTGTTGTTGGCCAAAATAACATTCAGTTAATTTTAAATTGCAGGCGTAAAGGACACCCATATCAATTGGGAATATCTTCAATTTTGTAGATTAGGATCTGAATTTAACTCTATCCATTGCAGAAGGAGGCAAGTAGGCAATGAAAATGTAGGTGAGAATTTAAACTTTATTGCTGCACAGCCTCAATTCTGACTAACTGATATTTTAAATTTGAGGCAGAAAGGACATTTGTCTGAAGCTGGCTGAATCCTTTCTAAACATGTGGCTCTGATGATGCCATTGATGGCCCTGCACTATGTTATACTGAAGCCTGAGAAAGACAAATAACAGTCCTGCTATAACTCAACCCAATAACACTCAAGAAATTTGACACCATCTAGCACAAAGCAGCCTTCTTATCTGGCACTGCATCCCCCACAAAAGACATCCAATCCGTCCACCATCGATGCTGAGTAGCAGCACAATGAACTATCTACAAGCTGCAATGCATAAACCCACCAAATATCCTCAGACAGCATCTTTCAAACCCACAACCACTTCCATCTAGAAGGGCAAGTGCAGAAAGTACATGGGAACACTGACACTTACAAGCTCCCCTCTAAGGCACGCACCATCGTGATGTGGAAATACATCACCATTCCTACAGTGTCGCTGGGACAATATTCTGGAATTCCCTTCCTAACGGCATTGTGGGTCTACCTACAGCACATGGTCTGCAGCAGTTCAAGAACACAGCTCACCACCACTTTCTCAAGGGCAATGAGGGGCCAGCAATAAATGTTGGCCCAAACCACAATTCTTAAACAAAAACAAAGTTGCTGGAAAAGCTCAGCAGGTCTGGCAGCATCTGTGGAGGCGAAAACAGAGTTAACGTTTCGGGTCCGGTGACCCTCTCTCAGAACCTTCTGAGGAAGGGTCACCGGACCCGAAATGTTAACTCTGTTTTCGCCTCCACAGATGCTGCCAGACCTGCTGAGCTTTTCCAGCAACTTTGTTTTTGTTCCTGATTTACAGCATCCACAGTTCTTTTGGTTTTTACCACAATTCTTAAGTCTTGCAAGTGAATTTAAAAAAATGTTGGGAGCTGCTCAATTTGTAAGGCTCTGCCTCCTAACTTGAATATTGCAACTAATTTTGGGAGACTTTAGAAAAGATGACATGGCTGTGGAAAGGTGTACTAGAACTGGGTCAGAATGCAAATACAGTCCTGTTGGAGTAGAGAGCGGTTGAGAATGTTTGCAGAGTATAGAAGTTCAAGTGGTAATTTATTGAAGCAGATCAAAATGATGAAGGATTTGTAGAGTAAGTAAGGATAAACTGTTTTGAGAGGTGATGCCTGGAAAACACCTGAAAAATTACTGCTTTAAAAAATGTGCCATTTGTGAGCAGAAAGATGCCGCCACCATCCCTCCCTCCTTGACGGGCTTTAAGGGCCTATTTGATTTACAGTGGGAGAGAATTAAGCTCTAATTGTGGTTGACACTTGGGAACATTACATCCACATTATGAAACAATTTTGCCTCGTTGGTTGGCGTTTCCCAGTCTCTCACTCACTGGAGAGAAACCAGATGACAATTCCCAACATGAGAGTCACAGTGGTCACCTGGTAAATCCAACTCTCCACTTGTTCCTCTGGCCCGCCATCAGTCACCAACATCTAAGGACACACTCCATGAGCAGTGACTGCACCCACCTCATGTCCAGCCTCCACGACCCCATCGATGAAGTTGGGTGCCAATTTTCCTCTCTCCGACATGTCTGTGGTAACTGACAGGAACCATGCAGGGCAGCTGAGCACTGCCACTGGGTGCACTGGCTGGGCTTTAAAGATGACGCTGGCATGAGGATTCCAAGGTGGTCTCAAGTGTGTGCCACCACTTCCCTCTTTGGTGAGATGGAGAAGATGATGAGCAGGGCACTGTGGGTGTTGTGCATAATTAATAAGACGAGTTTCGGAAGCTAATGTGAGAAAAGTGACTTGGGCTTGTGGAGAGAAACTCCCATGAAACGTAACATGGCACTACTGATTTCTGACAATGTTGTGTGCATTTAAGGTTGGTGCCTACTTTTTCAAGACTCACAGCCATGCCAAGGGGCTTGCTTATACAAGGAGTGTGGAAGGACCAAGAGAAATTCCTTTCCAACAAGGGATGGCAGACCCAAGCAGCAGACAATTCTGAGATTAACCTAACAGGCATTTGTTCTGCCAACGTTTGGCTACCAGGCCATGTGCCACTCTTTTTTTATTAGTTTGTCTTCAAATTTTTCTTTCCCAACAGCACTTCAGGACCCAAGCACTTTCTGAGAGTTCTGTTGATGTTGTTAATGAAAAGCAAAACTTTGCAAAGCTGTTGTGATTCATTGCTTTTGAGTCTGCTAATGTATCTTGAAGTCTTCATTCTGTTGCTGGAAAGGTTAAACATTTCCTTTCAGTAGTTTGGTTCTCTGCATTTAACAGTGGTGTGTGAAAATGAATTCCTCTGATGAGGTATACTTAAATGAGAATTTATCAGACAGAACTTTCTGGCCAAGACTACTTGGAATGGATTCAGGGAGTATGTCAATTTAGCTGCCTTTGGGGTCTGAATAAGGAGGCTAAATAATTAGATTCATTGTCAACAGCTTGATTTTCTCCCCTTAATTCCGTATTAATACTTGAACCACTATTTCAATGTTAATATCAATTTTTAATAATATGCTGCATTTTGAGCCCTGCCTAACTTAAACTTTTATTTCAAATTGCAAATTCCTGGGCCTTTACACAAGTTCACTCAAGGGAGTCACAAAACACAATAAGCATTATTCCTGAACACTTTTTTTAATAGGAGGAATGAAAAGAGAAGCAATTGAAGCATCGTCTCTTCAATGCCCCTCACATTTTGCAATGCTACTTTAAGTATTATTGATAGTTAATTAGTAATTCAGTTCTTTAAGTTTCACCTCCCCTGATACATTTCTGTTGGTACACTGAAACACACGCAAGCTTTTTGAGGGATTGGGAGATGTAGAAGTGGGTGGTTTGTAGCTTTTGCAACAGGGTGAAAGATTTCCTTTGAGTCCAGTATGAAAGATAGGCCTTCAGTTGCTCATGTAAAGGGCAGAATCTTCTACTGGAGTTGGGGATCTTGGATGATGACTAGAGAGCTGATGACACACTGCATCTTACGGAGAAGGCCCTTGGAACCACACACCGATCAGGCAGTGATGAGGCCACCAGTGGGTCTTCCCCTCGAATTGGGACCATGAGTTGGAAGTCCAGTTAGTGAGAGCTGCTGGATGACCAATGGCCAGCGGCTTTGTGGTCAGCAGCATTACAGAGGAGGCTGTGGTTGTTGCCAAAATCACACCTCCCTTCCCCTGGAAGTCCAAAGCCTTATAAGTAGCGTGATAGTGTGTGTTTCACAGGCTGGGGATTGAGAGGAGAGAACGGCAAGGATGTCAGGAACTGGGTCAAGCAGTGTCTGTCAGGAGGGCTCCTTTTCGTAATGTCCAGTCCTTTGATTGGACACTAATTGCTTTTGATCAAAGGACTGGCGGTCCCCAGTCTCAAGGTGTCAAGGAGCCCATGTGGTCCACTTATCCTGCACGCTGCATGGCGACAGATACGTTTGCAGCTAAGATAAAGGAGGCAGGATTAAATTTTGTTATGATCCCTGTGGGAAGCCATGAGACAATTCACTGAATGGCTGCCAATTAAGATATCACCAAGAAGATTCCACTTTTTGTACATTTCATGTGAATTACAAGGCAAGTGTTAACTTCAAATAGAAAGCTAAGTTTCACTTTAAATAGTTGCTGCAATAAAATGATAATTACCCAAGAGGGAACCATTGAGAGCCGTAATGCCACTTCAGAGGCCAAAGCTACTGATGGTGCAGCAACCTGCAGATCCTGGATAATTGGGCGCAATAGTTGAGTTTGCATTTGGGATTTTTGGAGGGGATAATACACAGGGAGGTGGGAGGTTGAAGGCAAAGCAGAAGGGGGATGAGCCATTCCACCCACATTACCTATAAGATGACAAATTGAACATGGTGACAAGCCACCTTCTTGGACGACTGCAGTCCGTAGAGGCCAGATACATCCAAGCATTGTTAGGAAGGGAGCTCCACCAGGATTTTGCTCAGCGACAATGAAAGAATAGCAATATAGCTCCAAGTGAGGAAGGTGAGTAGTTTAAGGAGGAATTTGCAAGTGCTGTTCTTGTTTTTCTGCGAAGTTGAGGTTTGGAAGATCCTTAGTGAAATGTCACAATGCATCATATGCACACACTGCTACCACTGTGACTTGGTGTTGAAAGAGTGAATGTTGAAAATGATGGTTGAGAGACCAATTAAGTGGGCTTCTTTGTCATTAATGGTGTGGAATATCTTGAGTGTTGTGCGAGCTATTTTAGTCCAATCAAAACTAGAGTCCTCCAGGTGAAAATGTCTCCAGCTGTTATGAAAATCTTCCTTATATGGAAGCAAGAGAAACTCTCGAAGGTCTGGCCACTTTGATATATAAAATCATGCTTTAAGCTGAAAAAGACTTGGAAATAAGATGAAAAATGCAGAAAAATGCATTACTTAAAAAAGTCATAGGATTATCCCTCACAGGTGAGGCATTCATATCTTTAGAATATGATAAAAAGCTAAGAAGTTGCTATTCAATATGCATCCATTTTATAAAAGCTTTAAGTGATTTCTGGACATTTAAGTGATTTCCAAGGTAACAAGTCACATAAGGCATACTTAATTATTTTTAAACTCTTAATGAACCTCTCACTTGCTAGCAGCACATTATTATTACATTTGCACAGCCTGATCAGGATATCTTTCTGAACCAAATGCCTACTATCTCGGACTCAAACATCAGACAGCCCCAAATGAATACATCAAAAATGTGGTCTGCTATTCTGAGCTGCAACATTTTCTTAGAGCTGGATGCCAAGGTTGTTTTTTTTAACAAGGAAGTGTGATTTGATTTCATGCGGACTTATTAAATACATAGTTGAGCCATTGTGGCAACTGACCAAGCAATTGCTATGGAACCAACCTGTGAAATCTCATCTTAAGTTTTCCAATTCCAAGCAGTTTAGGTTCAGATATATGGGGCAAACTAAACTCAGCAAATTGGGGGACGGTTGAAGCATAGGGTTTAGAAACAAGAGCTCATGATGTTAACTGAGACATTAGCTGATGTCATGTGATAAGTTTAGTTTAAGCATTAAGATTTTGGGTTCAATGGTATTGCGTCAAATGAGGGGTGACATTTGCATCTTCAGAGATATATTGTGATGTGGACTGTCCTTTTTTTAATTACAAACTAATTTTTAAAAAGAATCATTTAAATTTGCACTCTTGCTGCTGCAAAGAGCAAAATGATGAAAAAGAGGTCCACCACATGTGGTTTCATCTACGAGCAGACTAAGATGGCATGCATGGAGATAAATATTTGTTCTTTTGACTTGTGTTTGGTAGAAAATCTATGCAAATCATTTACTTTCACTGCAGAACCATAAGATGAAGGCTTGTCTCTTTGTTGTGGTAATTTTGCATTGACATAAGTTAAGCTATAACATCCAAGAAGATGTTTCTTGACTTAGTTAGCAAGTGGAGAGTTAGGTTCTTGACATCTATCACACAATGCATTGGGGAAAACAATGATTGATGAAGCTGAGGTTTACAAAACAAAGAGTTATACTCATTGTAGATGAGGATTGAATGATCTGAGCCATTAAACGTAAAAACAATGTGAGTGTCTCTGTGCCAGAGAGATCCTTAAGATAAGGTAACTGAACGGAATACAGAGTACTGGGCTAATGGTAAGATTCTTGGTAGTGTGGACGAGCAGAGAGATCTCGGTGTCCATGTGCATAGATCCCTGAAAGTTGCCACCCAGGTTGATAGAATTGTTAAGACGGCGTAAGATGTGTTAGGTTTTATTGGTAGAGCGATTGAGTTTCAGAGCTGTGAGGTCATGTTGCAGCTGTACAAAACTCTGGTGCAGCTGCACTTCGAGTATTGCGTACGGTTCTGGTCACCGCATTATAGGAAGGATGTGGAAGCATTGGAAAGTGTGCAGAGGAGATTTACCAGGATGTTGCCTGGTACGGAGGGAAGGTCTTATGAGGAAAGGCTGAGGGACTTGAGGCTGTTTTCGTTAGAGAGAAGAAGGTTAAGAGGTGACTTAATAGAGACATACAAGATGATCAGAGAATTGGATAGGGTGGACTGTGAGAGCCTTTTTCCCTGGATGGTGACGGCTAGCACGAGGGGACATAGCTTTAAATTGAAGGGTGATAGATATAGGACAGATGTCAGAGGTAGAGTCTTTACTCAGAGAGTAGTAAGGGCATGGAAGGCCTTGCCTGCAGCAGTTGTAGATTTGCCAACTTTAAGGGCATTTAAATGGTCTTTGGATAAACATATGGATGATGATGGAATAGTGTAGGTTAGATGTGCTTCAGATTGGTTTCACAGGTCGGTGCAACATCGAGGGCCGAAGGGCCTGTACTGCGCTGTAATGTTCTATGTTCTATGTTCTAACGGTTAAGCTCAGTCTTGAAAAAGAAAGAGAGCCTGACAAATGTTAGAGAACCTGTTTAACAATGTGAAACAGTCAGTCAAAACGAATGTCACAATCACCCTGAGGAGTGCTTAATGCACTGAGCCTGTTGGAAAGAGGATGTTATTTCTAATGAAGCATTTGGGAGCAGTTGGAGACTATGACATTGACTTCCCAATTGGTCCTGCTGAATCATCGCATTCAGCAATGTTTTAACGGAATCCAGGAGTTCACAGATATAATCTCTATTGGAGATAGTAAGAACTGCCGATGCTGGAGTCAGAGATAACACAG
>JAHRHZ010000267.1:12980956-13075261 GCA_024137785.1 Ginglymostoma cirratum
CAGAGGAGCAGCAAAGCTGACGTTTCGGGTCAAGACCCTTCTTCTGAAGAAGGGTCCCTACCCGAAACATCAGCTTTCCTGCTCCTCTGATGCTGCCTGCCCTGCTGTGTTCCTCCAGCTCCACACTGTGTTATTACAATCTCTATTGGGTTGTTTATAAAATTACTCATTTTGGATGCCAGTGTCATAAAATTCCATATTTTTAGCTACCTTTGCTAAAGTAGGTAATGTAGTTACCATAGGGCATGTTGATTCCAGGAAAGAATTTAACACGACCTCCCCCTTACTGAGGACGAATGGTCAGTCCTCAGTAAAGGGCTCACCTTTGTCCCCCTACTCCCACATATCAACGAATACCGCTCACGCTTGGACATTGAGCAGTTTTTCCGCTGCCTCTGCCTCCATGCTTATTTCTTCAACCGTGAACTTAACCCTCCCTCTACTGATCCCTTCTCCCACCTCCAACACAAGCCCTCCTCCTGGACACCACCCCAAGACCTCCTACCCTCCCTCAACCTCTTCATCTCCAACTGCCGTCGAGACATCAATCGCCTCAACCTCTCTACCCCTCTCACCCACTCCAACCTCTCTCCCACAGAACGTGCAGCCCTCCACTCCCTTCGCTCCAATCCCAACCTCACCATAATACCCGCGGACAAGGGAGGCGCGGTTGTAGTATGGCGCACTGACCGCTACATTGCTGAGGCCAGGCACCTACTCTCTGACGCCTCCTCCTACCGCCCCCTGGATCATGACCCCACCCCCGAGCACCAAACCATCATCTCCCAAACCATCCAAAACTTCATCACCTCAGGTGACTTCCCACCCACCGCCTCCAACCTCATCGTTCCCCAACCATGCACCGCCCGCTTCTATCTCCTTCCCAAAATCCACAAACCTGAATGCCCTGGTCGACCCATTGTCTCTGCCTGCTCCTGCCCCACCGAACTCATCTCCACCTACCTAGACTCCATTTTCACCCCCTTGGTCCAGGAACTCTCTACCTACATCTGTGACACCACCCACACCCTCCACCTCCTCCAGAACTTCCAATTCCCCGGTCCCCAACACCTCATTTTTACTATGGACGTCCAGTCCCTAAACACTTGTATTCCCCATGCAGATGGCCTAAAGGCCCTCCGCTTCTTCCTGTCCCACAGACATGACCAATCCCCCTCCACTGACACCCTCATCAGCTTAGCTGAACTCGTCCTCACCCTCAACAACTTCTCTTTCAATTCCTCCCACTTCCTACAGACAAAGGGGGTGGCCATGGGTACCCGCATGGGCCCAAGCTATGCCTGCCTCTTTGTAGGTTACATGGAACAATCCCTCTTCTGTATCTACACTGGCCCAAAACCCCACCTCTTCCTCCGTTACATTGATGACTGTATCGGTGCCGCCTCGTGCTCCCACGAGGAGCTCGAACAGTTCATCCACTTCACCAACACCTTCCACCCCAACCTTAAGTTCACCTGGACCATCTCTAACACCTCTCTCTCCTTCCTGGACCTCTCTGTCTCCAGCTCGGGTAACCACCTAGAAACCGATATCCACTTCAAGCCCACCGACTCCCACAGCTACCGAGAATACACCTCCTCCCACCCACCTTCCTGCAAAAATGCCATCCCCTATTCCCAATTCCTTCGCCTCGCCGCATCTGCTCCCAGGACGAGGCATTCCACTCCCGTACATCTCAGATGTCCTCATTCTTCAAGGACCGCAACTTCCCCCCGGCAGTGGTCGAGAATGCCCTCGACCGTGTCTCCCGCATTTCCCGCAACTCATCCCTCACACCCCGTCCCCGCAATAACAGCCAAAAAAGAATCCCCCTCATCCTCACGTACCACCCTACCAACCTCCGGATCCAATGCATCATCCTCCGACACTTCCGCCATCTGCAATCCGACCCCACCACCAAAGATATTTTTCCCTCCCCACCCTATTCTGCTTTCCGGAGGGACCACTGTCTCCATGACTCCCTTGTCCGCTCCACACTCCCCTCCAGCCCCACCAGACCCGGCACTTTTCCCTGCAACTCAGGAAGTGCTACACCTGCCCCCACACCTCCTCCCTTACCCCCATCCCAGGCCCCAAGAAGACTTTCCACATCAAGCAGAAGTTCACCTGCACATCTGCCAATGTGGTATATTGCATCCACTGTACCCGTTGTGGCCTCCTCTACATCAGGGAAACCAAACGGAGGCTTGGAGACCGCTTTGCAGAACACCTGCGCTCAGTTCGCAACAAACAATTGCACCTCCCATTCGCAAACCATTTTAACTCCCCCTCCCATTCCTCAGACGACATGTCCATCCTGGGCCTCCTGCAATGCCACAATGATGCCACCCAAAGACTGCAGAAACAGCAAATCATATTCACCCTGGGAACCCTGCAGCCCAATGGTATCAATGTGGATTTCACAAGCTTCAAACTCTCCCCTCCCCCAATCGCATCCCGAAACCAGCTCAGCTCGTCCCCGCCTCCCTAACCTGTTCTTCCTCTCACCTATCCCCTCCTCCCACTTCAAGCCGCACCCCCATCTCCTATCTACTAATCTCATCCCGCCCCCTTGACCTGTCCGTCCTCCCTGGACTGACCTATCTCCTCCCTACCTCCCCACCTACACTCACCTTTACTCGCTCCATCCCCGCATCTTTGACTTGTCTGTCTCTTCTCCACCTATCCACCTCTCCCTCTCTCCCTACTTATTTCAGAACCCTCTTCCCCTCTCCCATTTCTGATGAAGGGTCTAGGCCCGAAACATCAAACTTTCCTGCTCCTATGATGCTGCTTGGCCTGCTGTGTTCATCCAGCTCCACACCTTGTTATCTAAGGATTTAACACATGACAGGGAGCAACAGCATGTCTACTGGTGATCGTGCTTTGGACACTTCAAGCTGTTGACATATTAAAGACACCTTGCCTAGGCACTCTTGTGGGTGAGGCGGTCAAAGGAATACAGAATCCAGTTTGCAGTTCAACTCAGTTTGATTCACAAAATATTCCCTAATAAAAACACCATGGGAGTATTTCCCAACATAAACAAATATTTACTCTCCATCTGGCTCTTTCCTTCTGAGGGAGGACATTACACATGCAATAATCCATGTGTTTGAGCTGGGCCATTGGTATCTCCTTCTCCAATGTAGGGCAGGCTCTCTTTCACGAAGGTGGGTCTCACATGTCAGGGCGGATCTTCTCCTGGGTCTTCTGCACAGTCTTCTGCCATGAGTCTTGATGTGAGACTTCGCTGAGGAGGTGGCTTCCAAATGTGCGCTCTCATTTGTCAGGTGGGGCAAATATCCCCATCAGTTGTTGGACATACCCTGGACTCAAAAACCCCTCTGAAGGCAGAAGTTATGGGAATTATAGTATTATGGATTAAAGTCGCTGGGACCCCAGGAGCCATGTGCTGCAACTGAGCCAGGAAGAGGCTGGCTGGAACAGACTGGGAATCAAACAAGCCCAGGGGCAGATGTTTGGGACATGGGTTAGCTAAATGAAAATAAAGGATCCCCACCCCACCCCCCACCCTCATTCGTGCCTCCGTTAAAAACTATGCAAGCCAGTCAACAGGAAATAAACAACCTCAGCAATTTCAGACCCTTCGGAGCCTACACAGGTATCAACCCATTCAATTTCAAATCAGTGCACAGGCGCAAAGTTGCTGAACATTCCACGCCAACATGTTACGTGCAAACCTGTTTCACCTTGGAACCTTCACACCATTATGTAAACTGAACAGATACCTGTCTAAAGGAAATGCCAGACATTCCAAACCCATCGAAACCATCCATTTCAATCGAAAAATGATTGTCAGCCAGAAAACCCTTTTCAGCCGTGAGAGAAGGAACAATAGCTCACAGATTTGGCGGGAGATAAAGAGGGGGCCTGCAATGGTGTATAACTGGAGACCCCGAGCCCAGCAAAAGAGAGAGTGTGAAGTGGAAGGTGCAGTGAAAAGCGAAGGAAAAGGAGAGAGAAACAAGAGCGAGAATCCTGCACTGTGAGTGGGGCACTGCGAAACCAGCACAGTGAGACCAACTACTGAAAACTAACTACAAACCTCCACTCGACGTCCAGAGGCGACTGAAGGCATCCCGAGACATGAAACACCAACTGGGGCAACACCAGCAACATTCTCCACCAGCCGCAACAACCCACTCGCAAAACCACCAGGAGGAGGAGAAAAGCCAGGGTACTCACCAGGCTCATCTCATACGTCCAACCGCATCGACAAACACCATTTGACTGACTATTATCAGAGCCTGTGGCCCTTCGCAGAGTTCCAGCTATGGCAAGCGACTATGGACAGAGCCAGTCCAAATTATGTTTTTCACACCAAGGGTGAGCCTAAGATCATCGAGACCTCTAACCCAGCTGGACTATTCATAGACAGGGAACGGGAAGGGGGTGGCGGTTTGGGGTCAACGGTGTACCTTTAAGGAAGGGAAGTGGATTAGAACTAGTAATTCTCTCTCTCTCTTTTCCCTATTGGTATAGTAACAGTCACCCATAGTATTTATTTTACCCACTGTATTAATTAACTGGGGGTTAAGGTAACTGGGAGACAGACTCAGTCAGAGACACAGGGGTTTCAATCTGATATTCACTTTCTTGCTTTGTAAATATATCAATTTTCGCTTTTTTCTTGGCCTCTGAAACATCTGCCTCCAGTGTTTTTCCACCACATGTCAGCCCAGTGTCAGAGCCAGGGAGCTGGTAAACTGTGAACCAGGTAACACTCCCTACATATTCCTCCTCACATTGGATCTTTTTGGATTTTCTGTGGCCTTTGGCCAATGGGGTCACGAGTGGGGCATCCAATGGGGTTTTGCCAACACCCTTCACTGTTGCCATGCTGGGGAGGTGTAAAATGCTCATCCTCATGCAATGGCATGCAGTCAAAGTGCCCAAAAGTCTGATTAATACTTCTCAGGTACACAGCCCTCAGGCTGGTTATAAAGGGTTCCCTTGAACCTTTGCGATCTCTTTGATCTTGTTTCCACTGTTCTCTGTAGCCGATAGCTGTGGCTGCTGTTTAATTTAGTTTGCCCAGTTTTTGATCAGGCCTGCTTTCTCTGGCTGTGGATCAAATTAATATGTCCAATTTTGGGCCCGTGGACTCTTGACCGCACTACTGAGAGCAACATGACTTCAGATTTCCTTATCTTTGCTCTTGTCTGATCTGTCACGCTTCAAAATGATTCTGCCACTTCTCAATCATTTGTATAGAAGTCTACAAACTTACTATAAAAAAATGGCCCACATATGTTTCATTCCTACATATAAACACAGATCCATATTTTAATTGGACAGCCAAACTGTCACACCTTTTGCAATCATAAATCTCACTTGTGAACACTCCCCTCATGTTGACAGCTCCAGGAAACATCAGCCACCAAAGGAAAGTGTCCTTTCAGATAAAATCCCACTGATCTCACACATGTGGGAATGGTATGCAGGGTCCGATGCCAGTACTTCAATGCATTTCAGTTACAGCTTGTGCCAGATGTAGGTTGCGTGAGCTTAAATTGTGAGAAATATCTGCCTGGTTTATTTTAAACCGGCCCGTTCTGAACAATTGAATTGCATGTTTCTTCTAATGCTGTTGGTTAGTTTTACAACTGAGTTAAATTATAAATGAAGATTGTGGGTTTGCAGCAATTATCGTAGCTGTTGCATTAATATCAGTCATAACATGTCATTATGTTTGGGTTACGTACTGCATGTTGGCAGATGCATGTAAAACAGTAATTTATTTCAGTCTTTTGTTTTTGAAAGTGTTACTACTTTGTTTCTCCACACCATTATCAACTTTTTGTTAGCCATTTAATTTTGACAGCAGTTGTACCTGGTTTCTTCCAATTCCGCTGATAAAATGATTGAAATAGGGAAATGGACTTGCACAACAAAGGATGCCTCAGGTTGCTCTATGAGTGTATCAGTGTCCCCAGTTTGCAACTTGCAGTTGTTGTATTGCTGGTTGAAACCTGACAGTAAACCTGCCATATGGAATGAGGTCAATCGCCAGGAAGTCCACTTTAAATTGATACCAGATTATTTCGGCTGCTGACGTCAGAAAATCCTACCGTGTTTACCAGGTTGCGTACTAGCTGCTGAAGGTTTAATCTATTGGGAACTAGTAGCATTGATCATGGCACCAATAAACTGGTTGTGTAACAAAAACAGGACTTCAGAGAGGGACAGTAAGAAAAGTCGACACTGAGCATATTTGCCTAAGGGCTCGGTTAGTTCATTTGGCTGGATGGCTGCTTTACAATGCAGAGTCATGCCAACCGTATGGGTTCATTTCCCATCCTGGCTGAGGGCTGTACCTTCTCAATGTTGCCGCTTGCTTGAGGTGTGGTTAACCTCACCAGCAGTCGTCTCTCTCCAATGAGAGATCAGCCTATGGTCTTGTGTGACTGTGGAAACTCACTTTATCTGCCTAATGCACTGTAGTCTTTCCATTTTACAGAAGGTAAAATGTATTCCTTAAATTCTGACCACTTGGGCATCTTTTACCCTATGTTGAGTAGCTGTGCCTTCAGCAGCCAAGTTGCTAAGCTCTGCAATATCTTCCCAAGGTATACACCTCTCTGTTCTTTTAAAGACACTTTTTAAAACCTATCCCTTCAGTGACACTGTTAGGTTTCCAGCCTTAATGCCCATAACGTGGATTAAAACATAATTTCATCTAATACATGAAGTACCTTCAGATGTTTTACTATTTTAAAGATGCTTTTTAATTAGGTGTTTTGGTTTTATCAAGTTAAATGTGTCAGGCAATTATTTGTTGAATTGTAGATTCCTATTAAAATATAGTGGTACCTTGCATCTCAAATGAAAGTTCATCTTAGGATATGTTTTCTTCCATGCAAGAAATCTGTACAGATAAAAACTGAGTGCCGACAGTGGGTGAAACAAAGCCTTTGACTGACACACAGAACTGACACCTCTGCAGAAGCAAATTACTGCAGATGCTGGAAACCTGAACTGAAAATAAAAAGTGCTGGAAATCACAGCAGGCAGCATCCATGGCTTTGGTGAAAAGACATCTAGACTTGAAACATTAGCTTGCTCTCTCTCCATGGATGCTGCCTGTGATCTCCAGCATTTTTTTCTGTTTTTAGAGCTAATAATTCTGCCTGGATCCTGAGGCCCTGTTTAGTAAATGTCAATACTTTCCCACTGAAGAGCTTGAAGAGGTTATTCTTTTCAGTCCAAAATCTTTCATGATGCCTCCTCCCTGAAACATGGAAAGAGCAGGTGGACAACATTTGCCTTCCACTGTGGGGCAATTTGCTTCTTTGTGAGAAATGGGGTCATTTGCAACTAGAGATTTTGTGACAAGGCCAGGAGTCTGTCACTTCATCAATGGCTCTGCAAAAACAAATAGAAAACCATTGGATTCAGGATTTAAAATGGAAATAAATTCGTTATCATGAATGTATGCTGATTGTTAAATGTTACGATTTTTATAAATAAAAGAAAACCCAAGAATTTGACTGAAATAGCAAAGTTGTTTTGCATTATTATTGGTGACTGGAGAGATCAAGGCCTGAATTTTGGCTCCAGGATCAAGAGTGCAGACTCGAGCTGTTTTGTAGCTCCACAAAACCCAATCTGGGAGAGAATATTTGAAAAGTTGGAATGTTCATTCCAGGGAGCTCTGATCTCTGGGAATCAAGCTGGGTGACCCTGGAATAGATATGAAAGCTGACTGGGTGGGAGATTTGCATTGGTGCACTGGCATTGGGTCGAAAAGTTTTTAAAAATCATGTAACGTTCTTCCAGACCTCATTCCTCACATCCTCATAGCATCTCACGCACTCCTCTTTCCCTCATCCATGCTAAACCATGCCACTTTATGTCCCTATCTGCACCCCTACGGCTAGTATCTAATAACAACCTATGAATCTCCATACAATTCTTTGCTCTTTTACCTGCCTCAATCCAATTTATAACCACAATCAACCCTGTTTCCCTACATAGCCCCCAAGTCAACTCCATGATGAAATGTACTAAATTATGTTCTCCATCCACCACCATTTTTCCTTACACCTACCATGCCAAGTCACCAAGTCCTTAATTCCTTATAAAGTGAATGTTGGAATTTCTTGTCCCATTTCACGAGTATATAATCACTTAGAGCTTGCAATGAAACTGTGAAATTGCAATCACCCACTGTGATAATAGAAGGTTGTCGAATGATTATGTAGCACTAATCCAGTAATGATAACCCTCAGGCATCTGTCAAAATGCAAAGTGATATACCTAGCAATTTTTAAACACGTTGCTGACAGTTTATCAAAATAATAATTGAAGGGTAAATAAGATAACAATTGAAGTCTTCCTTCACTCCCAAAATGCCCCTCCCGCAGTACCTTCCCCTGCAACCGCCGAATGTGTAACGCCTGCCCATTTACCTCCTCCCTCCCCACTATCCAAGGGCCCAAACACGCCTTCCGGGTGAAGCAGCACTTTACCTGCACTTCCCACAATCTAGTCTACTGCATTCACTGCTCACAATGTGGTCTCCTTTACACTGGGGAAACGAAGCTTAGACTGGGTGACCGCTTACGTTCTGCTCGCAAAAAAGACCCTGAGCTTCCAGTCACCTGCCACTTTAGCGCACCACCCTGTTCCCTGGCCAACATCTGTCTCAGGCTTGCTGCAGTGTTCTAGCAAAGCTCAGAGCAAACTGGAAGAACAACACCTCATTTTCCACTTGGAGACCCTGCAGCCGTCAGACTCAATATCAAGTACCATAATTTTAGGGGCTAAACTCTCCCATGTCCTAGCCCCCTACCCCACACACCAGGCTTTGTTATCAAATAGCCTGCCATTACACACTACCTGTTGTTAGTCACTAACAATCTCCATTAACAGCTATCACCTACGTGGCCAGATTATTATCCACTCCTTTATGTGTCCAACTCTTCTTCTTTCTGTTTGGGCTCTATTCCCACTTATTGTTTACTCGTTAACCCCCTCACCACTCTATCTTCTGTATTTAAATTGACACTTTCCTAGCTACCATCAGTTCTGAGGGAGGGTCACCAAACCTGAAATGTTAACTCTGATTCCTCTTCAGAGATGTTGCCAGACCTGCTGAGTTTTTCCAGCAACTTCTGTATTTGTTGTTAATAATTGAAGGTCGGATGTTTTAAATGCCTTAACAGCTGAACACTTCCTTTGACAGCATTGATGACAGCTTCAATTAGCTCTTTGCTATGTTTATGCACATCATTTCCTCCAAGGGCATGTTACTTCTGCCAAATGGCACCAATCCTCCCCAAAAGATTTCCTGAATCCATACCCAAAGAGGTACAGTACCTCTCCAAAACAGTACCTCCCCCTTTCTACAGTGCCCCATAAAATTCAGACCTGCTTGAACCAGAGTGTCATCTGCACACACCTAGTCTACCCAAATCCATCAGGATTATAAACAGTTTCTGATTGGTGTAGTCTGCTGACTCTGCAAAATGCACATGTGCGAAACATGAGTTCTCCTATTTCTGCTCCCAGTGGTAGGTGCCCTGTCTGGGGGTGGCACTTCTGGATTTTGGCCATCTGCTACTCTCACAGCAATAGAGAGGCTTCCTGTTATTGTAAAGATCCTCGCCCACTTTTTGAACGGCATATTCTTCAGCAATTGAAGCGCAGGAACTCCTTTTTGTTGGAGGGCTTCTGATCTAAGCAAACTGCCTGTTTCCATTTTCTGCATCCTCCTTCGGTAGTGTTTCTTCCTGTCAAACTTACAGTTTGTTTCCTCGGTTATGATGCGCCAGCTGTCACAGTCGGAAGTCTCCGCCTGACGCATTTGTTAGTTGTTGTCAGGCAGACAGCACTGTCTTTTTAGATGGTTGTTGAACTGTTAATGAGGTGCATGTCCATGTTGCTTACTGGCACATAGTTAACCATAATGCATTGCTTTGGGCCTTCTGGAATCCTCCATGTGTGACATTCATCATGCTTAGCAGAAATGGCAGAGTATAAGAATGCATTCAATGCTGGAAGATCAACTCTGTGGAAGACTCCTTTGTTTGTGGGTTTGTCCTGTATTTGATATTCATGATCATAGTCATGATGGAAAGAAAACATTGTTAATGGAAACCCTATTTGTTTTCTGTACAGAATCCATGATTCTGACTCATAGAAGGCAGTGGCAATGATGACCATTTTGTATTCTTGCATTTTGATAGGGATATCTAATGAATACTCCCATGACACATCCTTCAAGAGGTGGCCACAGGAGCTATTGACCTTGGACAGTCGAATGCCTATATTCTAATTGACAGTGGCCTCATTTGAGATAACGCTACTCAGACAGAGAAATTATTCTGTTGCATTGAAGTTGCTGCCGCCAATGCTGATCTGCACTGGACTGTAATTTCCTTGAGGTAGGAATTGGTACACCACTTTCATTTTCTTCAGGCTAATAATGAAGTCAAAGATATTTTCTGTCTCAAAAGAAATGTGTACCAATTTTGTAGGTCACATGAAGGAATCTGATACTGCCAGTTGTGCATGACTTTAGAAGGTAATATCTAGATTAAGGCACCCTCCAAGGTGTCTCACTACTGAAGGCCAAAAAAGGTCAAGCAGAATGGAGCCCTCTCAGACAACTTCACTATTTCAAATGGTGTTGAGCAAAAATGTTTGATGGCACCAATCTTATTCTTTATTTTCGTTGATATGATACTTCAAAGAGTAAAGGATAGAAGGGACGCACATCAACTTCCACACAGATGGCAGTTTTATCAACTTCTGATGACCACTGGCACATAGCGAAACCACAACAGTGCCTATCACAGAGATTCTGTTTACTAATTGTCTCCTCTGTGTGTAACTATGGAGCCAATTGTAAACTGATGATCAGTAGACATCAGTAATTAAGAGGGACTGCAACATCTGCCCTACTGAAGAGGGACCCCAGACATCAGAAGGGGCCGAGGCGACAGGTTTGTCTTGAGCAGGTGTGCATGCTCTCGACTCACCCACTGCTATCCCATGTCTTAGCAGAAGTTCATGGAATCAAACATGTGCTGACATCCCATGACATTTACAGGACAGGCACAGACTGGTGATATGATGTTATAATCAGTTGCAGTTATTTTACACTGCTTATTACTGTACAGAATTCTGATAGCTCCCTTAATGGAGTGTCTGTACACAATGTGCTGCATGAAAATGAATATTAATTTGAAAAACAATGCGTTTAACAAAATTTGGATGGTAATCAAGGCAGCAGTTGATGTTCAAATACATGGAGGTCTATGCATATTCTCTTGTTCTTATCAGAGTGTACCAGGAGCTGGTAAGCTCTAAGGGAACAAAATGCTTTATTGCTTCTAGAAATTCTGATAGACCAATGCAACACTCTAGAGGGACAATGACTGGGCAATCCAATTTGGTGTGGGGGAATGTTACATTGTGTCTGTGTTTCATGTTCCTATATGATTCCAACCAAACTATACCCGTCTTGCACTGTATGATGATGCTTTTTTTTTACAAGATATAATACATTATGTGTATACCAGGATTAAATTACTTTAAGCTGGTTTCCAGATAATTGCTGGAGTTGTCTAATTGAAGCAATTGCTCCAAGGCCCATGCAAGAATTATAAGATGGTCGACCAAATTGCAGGGAGAAAATCCCAAAAGCCTGCAACCCTTTAACTGCTGCATCACAAATTGGGGAACAAACTATTAGCTGCACATGAAGTTGAAAAGAAAGAATTGGAAGACAGTGAAAAAATGAGGAAAAGCAATGTGTTGGACAGAACAGCGCAAACATTTAGCATCCTTTGGATGACTAGTGAAGTGAGTGAGGTACTGTATGGGGCAGGATGGGGTGTGGAGGGGAGGAAAAAGAGAATTACTCTACTTGGCAATCTGAAATACTCTACACAGTTCTACAAAGCTTGTCAAGAAATAACATTCAGGCCCAATGCTATGTATATTACCAGTAGAACTAGAACTGGATGTAAGGGAAGATGGCACATTTTACCAAATTCATGAAAGCAATTACACCAAGTATACTAGGCTAAAATTACATGTGAAAAAGTGTTGCTACGGTAGCTGCATATCCATGGTCAGCTCTTGCACAATCATTTGATGCCTTTTGTTGCACCTCAGTAAGGTAACACACTGGAAATCAAGCCCTGTTATTCCCAAAGTCATCACAAAAATTAAGGATTTTATAAAATGCAGAATTCCCCAATTTGCCTGACGTTTAGATGTCAGTTTACAGAAAGCACAGACCAGATTTCTGTACTTGATCAGAATAACTACTTACTGCAACTAGAGATTTTAGCAACAGGTAAACAATTAAGAACTGTTGACATGCACTTCTGCTATTTAAAATTATAATCTTATAAAACTCACTCTACACACACACCGACAGGTACAAAAAAAGGATGTTATGAATAGAGGGAAAAGCAGGGAGGGTATCTCAATTGTCCTTGTTGACAGCATTCACTGAGGTGATCTTTTTAGTTTGTCACGACTTGCTGCTTCTCTATCTTCCTTCTTCAGGTCCTTTCTCTTGCTCACAGGAGGCACGGGTCACTACTTCTCATTTATCAAATTTCTGAGTTATTGCTTAAAATTGGCAGCTTACAGTAATGGATGAGATGACATGAACTGGCTTTCTTCAGGCTTGTGATGTTTTTATTGCAAAGGAAAGAACAGCATGTTCCCTTCCAGAGGTCCAATAGCTTCTGATCAAACATTTACATCCATAAGCTATTGATCTACCAGGGAGTCAATCGCACAGTTCTTGGCAGGCAGAAGAACTTTGCCAATAGCAAATGGTCGACACTCCATAGACCAATCAGCTACTAGTTGCTGGCCAATTTGTTCCTGTCATACACATTTATTGGTTCCAACCCTTTGGCTGTCCATCCCCCTAAATGCTTGATCAGGCAGCAGTGTAAGCAGCACTTACAATGGGTAGCAGGTCACTCACTTTTAATAAGTGAAACAATCCATTTCATAATCCTTGGTTTTGCAAGCAACCCTTTTCCCATTTCAAGCCACAATCAAAATACAGAAAAACTAAAAGAGAAAAGTTTTACATGCCTCCACTGTTATAAGATGAAATGCCAAATGTGAAATCAAAGAAGCATTTCATCACAAAATATGTGATACACAAACTCTACCCATCTTATGGAATACTGTACGATCTTAGCATTTCTCAAACTTTCAACCTATTCCGACATTTTCCACTTGGGATAATGGATTTGCAATTACGTTATCTTTTCAGTAAAATGAATAATCTTTATATTACTTGTTTCAAACAAAAGACTCCGTCTGAAAAACATTTCAAGGGTTAAACTTTTCAATGAAGGCCAGTCAATTATAATCTCTGTAAATTAGTGTTTTCTTGTTATTATTTAGATATATACTTTGTCTATGTCTAGACACTTTGCAAAGAGCCAACAACAATCCAAAAGTTTCTTTTTCTATGGTAGAGTATTACTTCTGAAAGTGTTTTAGTTTCCTGGAGAAGTACCACAATAGCCTTTCCAATTCTGACTCATCACCCTGCAAGAAAACAATATATAGCCCCTAGTCACTAGCATCAACCACCATTTTGAAAGGTGTCGTTCAAGGGTTAAGCATGCCTTCATTTTCTCACTTTTGTGTGTTTATTTCTCAAATTTGTTCAAGGTACAGCCACTACAAATTTCTAGTAAAGCACATTCCTAAAAATCTCATAATTTCTCGTTTAGTTTTAGGAATAAGGAATTCAGTTGGAGCCTTCATGCTTGCTGTGAGATTCTTCTTCCTGTGGTCAGGAGGATTTATCAGGTGAGTCACTTTCCTAAACCTTCTCACTAATTTGTATGAACAACTAAATCTCACCGTCAGAGGTTCACCTTGTAGAGCCAATGATACTACATTTCATCTCCCATGTGAAATGTTCTAGTTACTGAATATTTATCTGCCCACTCTTTCATTTTTGCATGTGAAACTTTCAAATGTTTTTGTGCTACCTTACATGTTCCTGTGAATCTTTCTAGAAACATGGACATGCAATCCAACATTGAGGATTTATCTTTCTTGTTCAAGAATTTCTTCCTAGCCAATTTTAAAGCACCTCTAATTTGACGATCGTAAATCAATTTTAATGGACTAAATCCAGTAGGTTCATTTGGGAAATCTCTGGTAGCAGACAGTAAGAAATACACTCCTTTGCCCAAATCCCATCGGTATGTCTTAATCATGGTTTTGAAAGTCTAGTAATTTCTCTCCAAAGCTCAGTATTTGCAAATGTTACAGAGTTGACTTCTATTGTTTTATACATGAACTGTTAATTATTTCCTGGAAAGTTTTAGGCATAAAGTTTAGAACCTTGATCAGGTTGTTTCTCGATTGATAGTTCATAACAAGTAAAGATCCAAGTTAACGTTCCTACTGCTACCCCAGCTGCAATTATCCTCAAAGAAATAGCTCTGGGGGTTGGGTTGTCATATCCATAATTGTAAGGATGTACTGATAGCCTGCTTTCAATTTTGGTAATGGACCTGCACAATCTACTAACACTTGATTGAATAATTCTTCAAAAATTGGTATGAGAATCAAAGGTACTGGATTGATTATATGTTGAATTGTGCGGTTTTCAGAACTCTCTATGCCCGTGTGAAGTCTTGGCTACATAAAATAGTTATTTATCAATGCCTGCGTTTTCAGTATACCCCTATGTCTTAGAATCATAGAATCCTGTTATAGGAATTTCAAGTGGCACTCTCAATATCTGCTAAAGATGTTTGGGTGGTACCACTGTTTGATGAACAATGATCCATTTATCACCTGCAGGTCAGTGAGGACATCTCTACTTCCTCAACAAAACTCTGTTTCCAGTACAACAACATTCTGGAGCTCACCCTTACTTTCGGCATGAGTTATCTGTACTAGCACTCTATCCACTTTCTGAGCCTCAAATAATGAAGACATGCCAGTCCACAGCCTGCCTGCTATTTTATGAAGTCAACTTCTTAAAGATCCTGTATTCACCTTGGACACCCCTCCCAATGTCTGCCCCCTGTGGCTGTTCCCTCTCTCAAGGCATCTCCATCAGGGACATAAACCCCTCAGCCCCATACTCACACACAAGATCTCACTGAGAACTTCCCCAGTCTAAGAATTTGAATCTGTCAACAGCACTTAGTTCCAGTCTTGGCCACTGGGGGCCTTGCTGTATGAGATTACAGAGCTGCTTTGTACTGTTAACTGGGTGTTGATCTGGCATGAACAGTGGGATGCATTCCCCACTGACACTTAAATTCTGCCTAACGTCTCAACAAACCATATATTCAAGCTCCAGCTTATACTTGAAAATGAAGAAACATTTATATTTTGCGAGATGCATCTCTGTCACACAGACACAATCACTCCTGAAGTTTGACAGCTACCAGACAGGAAATGCATGCAGATGTAAAACATTTAATAGATACATAGATGAGATTCTTTGAGAGACTTTACTTAATCAATTATTAAAAGAAAACTCCAGGTTTCTGACACAGGATGTTGTTCTTATCTGGAGTTGCCAATATTAATTAACTTTTATCGTTGTATCTTCACAGGAAAGCAAATTTTAGACTCAGTCCTTTCAGTTTAAAATGAACAGCCATTGACTGTTATGCAGAGAATGTCAGCAGTCGCCTGTCATTCAGTCATGATGTCACAGCGTGACACTGTTTGAAATTAAATAGAAATGTAAAATTTGTGTTTCAAATCCCGACCAGATTGCAGGGTACTGATTAATACACAGAACATTTCTCTTCAGCCTTCCACCAGAGAAAATCCTTCCTTAAAGTTTTAATTTTAAAAACCTTTCTACGTTGTTCTGTTTTGTTTTGAGAGCAGTCTCTCACTAACGTCCGAACTAAAGTGACTGCAAATGTTTTCTTCAAAGTAGCTGTTGATTGCTCTCAGTTAGTGAGAAGTATCTGTTCTGAAAGTTTTTGATTGTGTAGAGAAAAGAAACATCAACATTTCATTATTTCCAGGCCTGATGAAATGTTGAACGTAATTTGCTGAGAACGCAAAGTGTGTCTGTGTCAATAATATCTTAAATTAGCATTATTTAGTTTTATAACCCAATCTGCTTATTGTCAGGAATTTTAGAACATTCTAATTGTCATGCAATCATCTCTTCTTTCCTTCTCTGTTTGTTATCAATGTTATGACTTTAATTTCTTTTAAGTTTCAAAGAGTGATGATATTGAAGTAGTCTCTCTTGTGTCAGTTGTGTAATGTCCATTCTCTCAGAAGAACCACAAATGAATGCTTTAAATTGCACATACAACAGTTAATTTTAAATTGGAGGAATTATTTGCGGTGTGTTCGGTTTGGATGACAAAAAATGTTTTTATGAACCATTGCCGTGTACATCAAGACTTCTCAAACTACTTCACAGCCAATTAAGTACGTTTGAAATGTAGTCACTTTTGTTTGCTAGGCAACTTGCCAACTAATTGGTCCATAGCAAGATACCACAAAAAAAGAAGAGAAGGAAACAATGTTTCTTTTTTCTTTTGGCCATACTGATTGGGGAACAAACGTTGGCCTAAACATCAGGTGAGTTCTGCTGGTCCTCTGCAACTAGTATCATTGGGATTGTTCCTTTATTCATTCACAGTATGAGGGCATCTCTGGCTAGGCCAGCACTTATTGGCCATTCCTACTTGCCGAGAGGGCTGTAAAGAGTCACCCTCTGTGAGTCAGGAGTCACACGACCAGGTAAGGATGGCATACTTATTTAAAGAAAACTTTGAAGTATGGTAAATTGTTTTTTTCTTTTTGTTTTCAAGCCTAAGTACATAACCTCAACTCAAAACATTTGCTCCTAAATTGTTCAAGGTCAATATTGCTCTTGGTGATTCTGAGAAATATACAATTAGGTCTCAGCAGTTGGTAATATATGGTAGTCTGCTTAATGTGTCCAGAGTGAAGGCTTGCATGATGAAGGCATTTGGGAAAATCTGTTGGCTTTATAATACATAGATAAAGCAATTTTTTTTCCTGACAGTAATGGTTGTGTCCAAGAAGATGATTGCTACTGTGGATTTTTCTCTTAAGATTGATTGTGCAGTAGATAGTGGTAAATTTTTCAGAGGAGACAAGCAGTTCATTTTCTTCCACAGTCCATATAATTAATATGTCAGCTGTGCATCCTTGCAACTTGAGGGGCTTCAATCTACATCTGCCAAGAGGATTTTCTTCTGGGTACTTTTTTCACAGCAAAGAGCTCGGTGTGGGGGCATTTACGCCTTAATAGCTGCACACAGTTTCTGTAAGTACATTCATTGAACAAGTTGTGCTGTAAAAACTAAATGTAAGTTGAATAAAAGAATCTGTGTGACAGTGATGCTTGCAAAAAAAGATCTTCTGGCTTTTAGTCTGTCATTTGGAGGGATCTCAATGTAAAGTGGCTGTACTGCCATGGCAATAAGGATTGCTCTTTGGAGATAATGAGACCATAACTTGGAAATTACTGCCAGCTCTGTTATCATACAAATGCTGGATATGCTTCCATCAAAGTTTTCTCTCTGCCCTATTTTAGCTGAGATATTCACCCATTTAATTTCAACGAACCTAGTTTAAAAATAGAAGAGAGTGCAATATGGCACAATCACATTAAGCGTTAGCAGCATCCACATGTTTGTCGGCTTGTAGTCGATTATCTTACTGAAGACATTCTTGCCATCCATAATCAAGTCAGTTCATTGCTGTCCAGTTTTCAGATTATTTTCAATGTAGCAAGGGACTTCTTGAGCTCAGGTCTCCATTCCCAAAATTAAAGGTCAACTTGAATCAACCAGTTTGTAGATTTTGAAGAGCATTGGGAATGCTACAGATGTAGGACTATGGAGGAAGAAAATCAGTTTGAACTTTCCGCTTATAGGAAAGGTCTGTAAAATGGTTCTAAGGCAGGGTCAGAGTATAGGGCGTGGAGTCAGAAAATTGGACTGTCATTCCTTCATTTGCCGTACTGATCAGTATGCTTGTGCTCCTTTTCTGGAAGGTTGCCAATAGCCATTCATTCTAATATAGACTAGAAGGGATGTAATTGTTTAACAAGAATTTGGACTTGGGTACCTACCTGCATTTGATTTGGTCAGTAAGAGCTTTAATTAACACGCACAAACAGTGGAATAACCATTCAGGCATAGAACATTTTCAGGTAGGATCTAGGCCCGAAATGTCAGCTTTCCTGCTCCCCTGATGCTGTTTGACCTGCTGTATTCATCCAACTCTTCACCTTGTTATCTGATATTTTCAGGTGTTTGGTTTATCAGAGTGAAATAAAAAGTTGATTTTCAATGGATCCAGCTAATATAGATCACAGAAACGAGTGCACTGTTTTGTTAACATAAGTTAGTGTGTTACTGTTTACTAGATAACAAAGACATTCCAGCTGTGAAATGCTGAATGTACGTCCAGCAACAAGGTTTGAATGTACATGAATATGCCTTTATTTGTCACTGTAACAATTGCTTCACTTAACTGTTTCCATACATGTTACTCTCCTTGTATTACAGAATTTTTTGTTGCTGCTTCTGAAACAAAAAAAAATGACCACTCCATCCTACAATCCTAAAATTATAACTTATAACGCAAGAAATTATTTTCAGAGGGCTGTAGAGGCTTGGCAGTGAAGTGTATTGAAGGCTAAGATAGACAAGTATTTAATCAATAAAGGAAATAGAGAATAATGGGGGAAAGGGCAGGATAGTAGAGTTGAGAATTATTAGATCTGCCATGATCTCATTGAATGGTGGAGCAGGCACAGTGGGCTGAATGGCCTACTTCTGCTCTTACACCTTTTGGCCTTATTCTGATTACAAAGTAGAGAATAATGTGAAGTGCCCATGTTCAGTGGTGTAGTGCTACTGTCATTAGCCAGTTACTGAGGTTAATGCTTTGGTAACAAATCCCTATGGTAGCTCGTGGAATTTAAGTTTAATTAATGTTAATATTGGTAATAACGTCTGTGAAAGTCTCTGTGAGTGTCATAAAAACTGATCTGGTTTGCTAATGGCCTTTAGGGAATCTGACATCTTTTACCTGGGCTGACCTAGAGATGACTCCAGACCCACAGTTATGTTGTTGACTCTTAAATATTACCGAAAAGGCACAATAAGCGACTCTATTTTACCAAGTCTCTGCAATAACATAAAAAAGGAGCAATATTGACTAGACAGCCTTTCATACAATCGGATATTACTTAAAATGTTTGTTCCATGGGGTAATAGATTTTATGGTGCAAGTAGTGCATTTTGTGAGGCCTTTCAATGGAGGTAGATTGAAGTTCAATGAGGAGAACAAATAATAGGTTGAATACTCTACTTCCTGCACTTGAATTGGAATGGTGCTCTAGTGTACTGTGGACTGTTACCACGCACAATTTGTTGATATAGACCAAACATTTTGAATATGATGGTTAATGTTCCAGAATTGTTCCTCTGGTGTGACTTTTAATTTGTTATAAGAAGGGGAATTTGGTGGAATAGTCAGTCGACAGATGTAATCCCGTCCTTAGGTGTGAAAATTATCAGTCACTATTTTGCATTATGGCTCAGAAAGAATCTCAAGTGGAAGGAAAGGTTCTCTCAGTTGTTGATCTTGATGGAATTGATCTATTTCACACAACTCGGTAAGTTGGTTCTTTCCCTTGATTCGTGGGCCAATAGATGGATTTAAACATCAACCTCTCAGCCTTCTTTTTGTGCCTGTATAATCTGTATGTATATGATATAGCATGTACAGTCTGTGGAGCTAAAGCATGTTTCTCATTGAATGTTACTTTCTTAAAGAGTCCTATTTCATCTCGCAAGAAAGATCATCCTAGCTCAGGAATCAGTTGAATGTGTTCAGGCCACCTGTTCATGATGACATTCCCAAGCTGTAGTTGCTGGTCATTCTCTGACATAACTTGCTAAATCTGCTCTGTCCACAATGAACAAAATTTGATATCAACGATAAACCAATCTTCTGGTTCAGATTCAATACTGTCCACTTGTAGGCCTTTTTGGAGTTTGGAAGTCATCTAAAAGCATTGGAGATAATCATTTGGGAATCTGGTTTGTATTATACCTCTAAATTGTATGCTTGGATCTTTGTAAGTAGTTACTGTAATCCTGGAGGGGCACTTGAGAGATTTTTGGCAGATCACTGATTAGCGACGAAATGCTTGTTGTATGGCTAACAATTACATCCCAAAAATAGAATTTACATTTCATATTCAGGCATTGGATTGATTAGCCTGAGCTGCAGTAAGTACCATAAAACCAAACAAAATAACCTTGCTTTATGTAGTCCTATCCAGTGTTAGGCATGCTCTGAGCTTTTCTGGAACTCATCTGCTTCTTAACTGACAATCTTGGATGGATCATAATATTGAAGCAAACACTTACTGGATGATAGATTAGAAAATATGTTGGTGATTTTATGCCCTATTATAGAATCCCTGCAGTGTGCAAGCAGGCAATTTGACCCATCAAGTCCACACTGAACCTCCAAAGACCCACTCCACCTGCCCTGCATTTTCCATGGCTAATCCATCTAGCCTGCACACATGGCAATTTAGCACAGCCAATCCACCTAACCTGGCCATCTTTGGACTGTGGGAGGAAACCCATGCAGACACAGGGAGTATGTGCAAATTCCACACAGACAGTCGCCCAAGGGTGGAATCGATCCTGGTTCCCTAATGCTGTGAGGCAGCAATGCTAACCACTGAGCCATCATGTTACCCTGAATAACGGTCACAGATGCAGCACATTGGAACTCTCAAAAAGCAAAGTCTTCAACCCATTGATCTCTGGGTTATGAATGCCGTATGCTCCTGCTGTGCCACTCAAATGTATTATGTGTTTTGGTGGAGAAGATATGGAAGGGGATTTACTTATTGTAAACTCAACAAAAATTGAAAAATTTGAGGCACCTTTATTTTGCAATATATGTATTTCTGTATGTCTTCTATTTCAGTACGATTAGGTCTAATACCATATGATGAGTGGATTCAAATGAAGAATTTGATTTTCACTCATTGTTTTGACAGGTTTTACAGATGGAAACAAGACCGAGTTTCCTTGCTACTGTCGTGAACAGATGGTGTTTTCTGTTATCCACATGTTTAGTTCTTCTGAGAACTGCAATGTCTTCTGTGATATAGAGAAAACCTGGTAGATTCTCGATGATATCACCCATATGTTGTTGGAATATGTCCTGGCTAATGAATAATTCAAATGGTAATCTGAGGAAGCAGCATATACCAAAAGTTGTTCGAAGAGATGTCAATTCCAGTTCCAGGGAAAAGATATATTCTTGGCATCAAGCTTAAAAAAAGTGTAGACATCATCTTGAAGTCAGCTTGAATGTAAACACAGTCCATCTTTCCTCAAAACACAAGGAATGGAACTGCACAAATCAGCATGATGTTTGTCTTTGTGAATGATGTTGTTTTGTACCACGAAATCCATTTCCACTTTGCACTTTTCGTGAATGCAAATGTTTGATTTATGAAGAGGAATGATGCTCGGCTGGTTAGCATCTTCAAAAAGTAACACTGCATCGCCTTCAAAGTTGCTTATAACATCAAACTTAGCTGGGGAATGGTTAGTCAGGTGATGGACAGTCTCAATGTCAGTGTCTGGAGTGTTTTGTGTTGCAATTGATGTGTTTGTCACCTTGTAGATCATGATAACATATCTACACAGACAAATTAATAGGTCAATGATTTGAGGGCCATCATTAAATGATATGAAAGATTTCAGTTGTCTACCTCAGTTCTGTATCAACATTTGACATGGATAATACTATTGCATGGGATATCTGACCTGTTATAAGCAGTTAGCCTACTGTGTGTTAACTACACAATGCTGTGCCAGTTTCCTGTAAAATGCATAAAGGAATGCATATTTACATTGATCCCAATGTCAGTCTTGACACTTGGTGCATATTGTCCTTTCCTTTTGGGATATATCACTTGAATGGAGGTAAATGCCTTACCTTTTGTGGCCACATCTATTTCAAGCCTATTTATTTTGAAATTGAATTGAACTGTAAGTTGATCATCTAAGATCAGAAAAAAGTTAACAGGATGTTTATGGTCATTAGTGGAACTGTCAAGTTGACTATGTCTGACTGGGTTATGTAATCTGCAACATTGTAGTTATCTCTGAACTTTTTTCAGATGCTTGGGTACCATGGGTAGAACTTTAGAAGCTTCTTTGACTCTGTTTCTTGGTTAGCTCTTCTTCACATGTGACTGTGGACATTGTTTTGTACATTGGGTTTCTCTCAATGATTCAATACCTTACACATTTTAGTCCAAGTCCTTTTGTTAAACATAACTTGCGTATGTCACAAAATGTTGGACAAGGACTTGATGAATGAGAGAGGCTACAACTCACACAAGATGTTGAGGCTCCACTAAACCTATTGATAGCTTCTGTAGTTGTTTCAGAGATGCGTGCTTATAGATAATGCTGTCCTGTAGCAATTGCTTTGAACCTGTATTCTTCTGGCAGTGCACCGGTCTTTCACCAACTGTTCAACTAAGTTAACTTTGATGACATAATATTCCATACATTTTGGATTTATAGCTCTTATGAATTGGTTGATTGTTTCACATGGCTACTGTTGTATAACACAAACTCAAACTTCTGCACCCTGAAATTGACTTGTACTAGGAGTTGAACTTCTAAGATTTGAAAAAAAAAGAATTGTTGTCAGAATTTGTACGGTCATCATCAAAAACACTGGAGGACGTTATTTATTGAATCATAGAACCCCTACAGTGCAGAAGCAGGCCATTTGGTCCAATGAGCCTGCACTGACCCTCTGAAGAGCATCCCAACCGAAGCCAACCACCACCCCCCCATTTTATCACTATAATCCTGCATTTACTATGGCTAATCCATCTAGCCTGTATATCCCTGGATACTATGGGCAATTTACCATGGCCAATCCACTTAACCTGTGCATCTTTGGACTGTAAGAGGAAACTAGAGCACCCAGAGGAAACCCACACAGACATGGGTAGAATGTGCAAACACCACATAGACAGTCACCTGAGGGTGACTTTTTTTTTATAATGCTTCAATATTCAAATCAAAAAGCTGTTTGATTGCCTTTCATTCTTTGTTAGTTATTAGTTGAACCGTAAAGCAATAAAAAATGTTTTTTTAAACAATCGAAGCTCTGACAGAATGTCAATAGATTGTCAATCCATAGTTATGAATTTGCTTTCTATTATTTTATTCTCTAAGTTGTCATTGCAACAAACAGTATATCAGTGTAGCGCTTTCTGTGTTTTCCTTGGCTCTTTTTTTAAAGAAAATTAGATGTTGCCGTCCCTCTCAAAATTGCTAGCTTGTAGCACATTTCTCCCTGTAGGTAACATCTGCAGCAAAAAGGAGTGATGATGGCACAAAAGTTTTATTTGATTTTCACAATTTGGAAAATTAAAATGGCAGAATTGACCATCGTCAAGACACAAGTAAAGACTCTTCACTATGCAAAAGGTTTTTTTCCAATGTTTTTGTGTTGTATTTTCTTGAGAAGTGCCTTGGACTTGTCCTCCCAGATCATTTAAAACTCTTGCAATTTTTTGTAACCAGATCAGCAGCCTTTCATGTTTGCCTTTTTCTCTTATTAAAGAACGAGAGAGAGAGAGACACAGAGAGAGAGAGAGAGAGAGAGAGATGAGTACAGTTAGATTTGTAGCCTTAATTTTGTTTGTGGTTATTTCAGTTCTGAACCCAGGTTGATAGATGAAAAACATGTCACCTTTTCAACTTTAGCATCCACTTACTACCAGTAACTAACTGTTTTGACTAGCTTTTCGTGTTCCATTGCTGTCAGCATAACGTGATTTGTGGATTTATATATGTGTTAGCCAATGCACCATACATCACAGATATGTGGGGTCTATTGAACCAGGTGTTTTGAAGCTTATTAACACCAAAAACTAGCTGTAAGACTAAATATCACTGTCTCGCATCATAGCCTGCATTTTATATTCTGTATTGCACACGTACCTATCTGGCTGACTATGCTGACTCTATACACAGAGCAAATGACTGAAGTGGAAAGGCAATGCCTGGTAGATACCTTTGTATCAAAACATCTCACATTGTGATTTCATGGAACTGTACACGTGCAGGTACAAGATACAAGTCTGCCTAATCTGGTGTATATGCCATAATACAATAGTTTCTGGATTTAAATCCTTGAAATTCCTCCCAAAAGCACAGTCGGTGAACCTATGCCACATGGAGTACAGAGTTGTAGTGGTTCAAGAAGATGGTGATGCAATTACCAATTTGAGAGCAATTTATGATGGATAAAAAAATGATGTTCTTGTCCTATTGCCCAGTTTTATGAAGAATATATATATATATATACACACATATGTATATACATAACTGGCATATAAACTAGAAATATGTGAGCTGGGCACAAGGGAGTAAATTTGACTCAAAATTATAGTATAAAAAGATGCAACATCAAGCAGGCCAATAACAGACACAATCGGGAGAACCTAAGCCAATTTCATTAATCTTGCAGTGTTGTCC
The DNA here is from genome assembly GCA_024137785.1 of Ginglymostoma cirratum. Lineage (NCBI taxonomy): Eukaryota > Metazoa > Chordata > Chondrichthyes > Orectolobiformes > Ginglymostomatidae > Ginglymostoma > Ginglymostoma cirratum. The sequence goes on from JAHRHZ010000267.1 coordinate 13,005,562, forward strand.
TCAGCCAAATTTCTGTTCAGTGTTCCCAGTATGCCACCAATATATGATCAAACAGCCAGAGCTCAAAAATAGAAGGCTACAATCCATTGGCAAATCCATTTTAAATTACGTGGTGGGTGTGTAGAGATGGAAATGAACATTTTCAAATTCTGGACTGTGAACTTCAGTCACCATAGCACATCATTAAGGGTGATTTTGAAACTAGATTATCTCTGTTGGAATACAAGTTGGACAGAATTTCTATTCAATTGGGTAACATGTCAGTCGCCATGAGTATGATTGACAGTTTGGAATAGCTCCAAATTGGTTTCAAAGCCAACCAAGAAGGCCTGTGATAAATGGGTTAGACTGAAATATTAATCTGATCTTGTTCCTTCGTGGAGAGTTTTCCAGTTTGTGTCACCATTTCTTAAATTAGAAGTCAACATCAATTTCCTTGTTTATAGACCATAGTTTCCAGAAGTTTGGGGCTTTATATAAGCCAGCTCTGTGAAAGCTGTGAAAATTTTAAGAACATAAGAAATGAGAGTGTATGTCAGACATACTGCTCCTCAAGCCTGTTCTCATTTGATAAGCCCAAATGTGATCTTCTGCCACAACTTCATTTTCACACCTTATCTTTGTAATCCCTTGAATCCTTAAGGGACCATAAATCCAGAAATCTCAGTCTTGAATGTACTAAATGCCAGAACATCCACAATCATCTGGATTTGAGAATCCGTAGATCCACAACGCTCTGAGTGAAAAAAAAATCTCCTCATCTCTGTCATTAATGGCCAGCCCCTTGTCCTGAGACAATGACCCTTACTTCTAGCCATTTGAAGCAGGAGAAACAGCATCACAATAAATACCATCCATGGCAAGCCTTCTAAAAATTTTATGTGTTTAAATTAGAATATTTATACATCTAGACACCAAAGAATATCTGACCATTCTAGTTAATTTCTTCCCATTGTGGACAACCCTGTTATCTGAGGAATCAATCTAATTTCTTTCACCTTTCTAAGGCACGTGTTCCCTTTCTTGGGTAGAGAGAACAAAGTTCTAAGCAGCACTCTAGGCATGGACCTCAGTAAAGCTATATAATTCAGCAAGACTATCTAGGTGAAAATGAATGTACATAATCCCTACAATGTGGAAACAGACCATTCAAACCAACAAGTCCACACCGACCCTCTAATAGCATCTCACCTAGACCTACTCCAATCCCCTAACCCCATATTAACTATGGCTAATCCACTTAACCTACACGTCCCTGGATGCTGTGTAACTTAGCACAGCCAAACCACTCAACCTGCACGTCTTTGGACTGTGGGAGGAAACCCGAGCATAAGGAGGAAACCCATGCAGACACAGGGAGAAAACTCCACAAAGACAGTCACTCATGGGTGGAATCGAATCCCGGACTGTGGTGCTGTGAGGCAGCAGTATTCTAATACTCACCAACACAATTCCTTCTTTCTTGCAGGACAAGTTAGTGACAAAATCTTGGACTCTCTCCCCAATAACACTGTGGGTGTACCTACATCGCCAGGTCTGCGATCGTTCAAGGAAACTTCCTCAAAGATAAGTAGGATTGGGTAAGTAATGGTGAACTTGTCAGGCACTCCCAAATCCTGTGATCAAACAAAATAGAAATCTCATTAGCCATTGGCTTCCCACTGTTTCCAAATGCATTTTTTCCCCCTGTGCTGTATATTTATATGCTGCTATATATTCCTTGTCATAGTATTTCTATATCTCTGCTATTTCCTTAGTGCCCATTATAACTTCTGTATTTGCCAATAAGTGACACACACACCCTTCACTCATATTTTCTTTTTAGATACTGACAGAATTTCTTAGACAATTTGATTTTGTGTTTGCTGGTAATGGACAGTCATTCCATTTTCACTATTTCTCCAAACTTTTAAGCATCCTGCTTTTAAATAATGTTACTTTTAACTACAATAGGCATATAATTCATTAATGTTGTAAAGTTAAAGAAGATTTAGACTGTAAGTTTAGAAATGCTTGTAATCTTTGGATTGAGAAAGCAAGTCAAAACTTTCTTGAAAAATGCAAGCACCTTATCTACTCTATTAGTCTCTTACACTCCCTTTCTCTGAAATCATCCTACTTTTCTGCTAATTAAATCTGAAATATTCTGGGACAAACCAGTCAAGGCTGTAACTGTCCGGTGATGGGTTATTAGAACACAATGGAGCAGACTGAATTGAAAATTCAACACATCCATTTGGAGTCAGTTTTGTGGCTAAGGATGGTCCGTGTGATGAATCTAACCTACTTCACTCTACAAGCGTTTCTCAATAGGATGAGAAGAATGTGGCGGGAAAGTTCACTGCAAGATCGTGACTATGTCTTATTTTGAATATGAGCTGTTGCATCTGGAAATCATTTACCGTACCAGTTGAAAAGATCTGTTTGAGCAGCAGTAAGGTTTCATTTCGCTCATCTGCATCTGTGTCCCTCTCTCTCATATAGTATTAACATATGGGAGGGGCAAAAGTGCTGTTGTGAAATCCAATTCATATCATTGATCAACTAAGCCGCATATGCTGTGAGCCACTCACCTCTGGTTGAGCTATGTAGGGATGGCAGCAAGAATGAATTAAGATTTTGAAAATATTGGTAAGTCATGACTTTTTGAAACCAGGCAGAATTTTTTGACCCAGCAAAACTATCATACTTTTCCACTGTAAAACTTGGTTTATTCATCTGTGCCAGGCTGGATCTATTTTCCACTATGTATGAAAACTGAAAGAGCTGCTGATGCTATACATCAAAAACAAAAACAGAAGGTGGTGGAAAAGCTCTGCAGGTCTGACAGCATCTGTGAAGAGAAATCAGAGTTAATGCTTCGGGTTTGGCGACCCTCCCTCGGAACTGTGTGTTCTGAGGATGGGCAACTGTATCTGTAAAGTTAACTGATTCCTCTTCACAGATGCTGCCAGACCTGCTGAGCTTTTCCAGTGACTTCTGTTTTTTTGTTTCCATTATATATGGTTTAAATTGTTGAAGATGCCACACCGGCAGAGTGAGGTACACTTCACATCCAAAAGTGAGTGCGCGCTGAGCTCTGACCACACCCCCCTCTTCCCAACCCAAACTAACTTCAACCATAGGTAATAGGAACTGCAGATGCTGGAGAATCCGAGATAACAAGGTGTGGAGCTGGATGAACACAGAAGGCCAAGCAGCATAATAGGAGCAGGAAAGCTTAACATTTCGGGCCTAGACACTCCATTCATTGGACTCCATCATCTTACTCTCATGGCACATGATGCAGTAATGTTCCCCTTGTCCCATAGCACCCTTGAAAGTTTCATGAATGATTGGCAATTCTGGCCATCATTCGGATCCTTTTAAGTTAATGTCAATATTGTCTGCGTTATTGAGGTTACACATTAATTTGGCTGTACTCGTGGCCTGCAGCAATCCACCTTTGACCGATGTGTGATGCCATGTCACATTCACCTTGCATTCACACCGTTGTATGCATGTGAAGAAATATTTGCAAATGAGCTGCACCTCAAGTTTTCAAGCTGTTCATGCTTCATGTCTGGCGTCCAGCAGACATGGATCCCATGCTTTCAGCCATCAGAGTGACACTGACTCTGCATTGACCAAGCTTTTTTCCCAGCTGCAGTGCACATCTGGAAAGTAGTAAGTGGTGGCAGAGAAAGCAGCTTGCTTTGGATACAATCAGCATAGGACCCTCCTGTTCACCAGGTAGTCCCCTCATGGCACATTATCCTGACAGCCCATTGCCACCCATCCCCTTCAAAAATGGAAACCCATCACACAGAACATTGCCTCCAACTGTCTTCCCTACCCCCTGATTCCTGGCATTATAACTTAATGATGTCCACCCTCCTCTTCTGCACTCCTGTGGAGGACCTGGCAGTGGACATTACCAATTCTGCCACAGGTCTCATCACGCCCTATGTTGCTCAGGCCCATACAAGATTCCACTCCATGTATCCTTTCAGCCTGAATCCACGACTTGCTTTCTTACTTACTAGTAAACCTGGCTATAACCTTTCTTCTCTCAGAGTTTTGCTCCTGCGTCTTCACATTTGTGGTGATCAGAACATCACTACTTTAACAGTTTATTAATACTCGAAAATTGGTCATGTTATGTTACAAAGTGAACTGACAATAAAGTCAGTGAAAACCAGTTTATGTCAACAGGAACAAGTAGAAAGAGGTTGATATTAATTCACCAACACCCTGGTCCGTTAATTGATTATTGACCAGTGCCCTTATATGACTGTCTGCCCGAGGGTCTGCTTAGCTCACTGCTTCTGGCTACTCAGTTATTTGGCTGGTGTTTTTTGATGACTTAATTTAATAATTTGGCACTTCCTGAGTCAGTGAGGGCTGTTGTTCCATTAATTTTTGAATAGCTGCGTCATAATTTAGTATTAAAATTGCTACGGAATCATGAGGCACATGGTCCGTTTTTGCCTTTTTGTGTTGTAATTGCATGTGTGACAGCAGCTCTTACCGTTCAACAGTCATTCAAACTTACACTAAACTTTATGTGCTCAAATCCGTACGTTACGGCAGAGAGGTTTTGATATTGGTTATCATGGAGCATTCATGGTGTCATCACTTCACAGGAGGAGGGAGAAAGCTATAATTACGATGGTCGACTTGTCGCAGACAGACATAGAACTTGTTGGCTGGAACTCACAGTTCGAAGAATCGGTAGCAAGAATGCTGCCAATGAGACTTGCCGGCTCAGTGCCTCGGTGGTTAACACTGCTGCCTCACAGAGCTAGGAACCCAGGTTCAATTCCACAGTTGGGTGACCATCTGTGTGGAGCTTGCAAATACTCCTTGTGTCCGCATGAGTTTCCTCTGGGTCTTCTGGTTTCCTCCCACAGTTCAAGGTTGTGCAGGCAAGGTGGATTGGCCATGCTAAATTGCCCCTAGTGTTCATGGAGGTGCAGGGTAGGTGGTTAGCCATGGGAAATACAGGATTACAGGGGTTGGGTCTGGGGGGGAGGGGACAGCGACGCCCTTTGGAGGGTTAGTAATGGGCCAAATGGCCTGCTTCCACACTGTCTATGAGAAAAACTGGCTTATAATGGGGATAATTTTAATCTAGCTCAATTAGTTTGGAAAGGGTACCCACTTTTACATAAGGCGGAATTTCATGTAAAAACCATATCACTGGAGCTAAAACCATAGGTTGAGCATCTTTGCACATCCAGCTGGTGACTCACAATTAATTGATCACCACCGAGATCACTGCCTCACTTAAAGACAGCAGCTCAGCACCTTCAGTAGCACCACCAGGTGTCGCTATTGTTAAACTGCTGATATGAGGAGAAGGGAGTGTCAATTGCCAGATGCTGTCAAGGAAAGGGAGTGTGGCCTGGGAAATGCCATAACCAGCCAACCAGGCAACCAGACTGAAGAAACTGATGTGATTAACATCATATAAACATAGAAAAATAAAACCCCCACAGTGCAGAAAGAGGCCATTCAGCCCTTTGAGTCTATAATGACCATTCAAAGATCATCCCATCCGTCCTCACCCCGACCCCACCCTATTCCTGGAACCCTGCATTTTTTTTTAACCGTGGCATATCCACCTAACCTGCATATCCCTGGAACTATGGGGCAATTTACCATGGTCAATCCACTTAACCTGTACATCTTTGGACCACGGGAGGAAAGTGGAGCACCAGAAGAAACACACATAGATGCGGGGAGAATATGCAAACTCCACACAGACAGTCACTTGTGGCTGAATTTGAAACCAGGTCTTGGTGCTTTGTCATGGAAACCTGGTCAGGGAACTGTATAGATGTTGCCCGTTTAAATAATGTTCACCCGCAGCTTCGCTTGTGCGCGTTAGGCTGGTTACTGTTGAAGTTCAGTACTTGGTCAGTGTGTGTGGCTTTTCTGTGTACTTTTGTTTGGAATTCCCCATTTGTTCTGCATTCTACCATGACGTCCAGGAATGGGAGCTGTTTGTTCTTCTCCTCCTCTCTGGTGAATTTGATTCCGGTGAGGGTGTTGTTTATTCGTTTGTGCGTCTCCTCTAGTTTGGTCCATTTAATGATGACAAAGGCGTCGTCCAAGTAGCGTATACATAGCTTTGGTTGGATTAGCGGAAGGGCCGTACTTTCCAGTCTTTGCATTACTGCCTCGGCTATAAGTCCAAAGATGGGTGATCCCATGGATATCCCGTTGATCTGTTCGTATGTGTGGCCGTTGAAGCTATTAGACCTATGCCTCACCACCCAATTCACTTTTAGCAGCCGAACAACACACTGATGCAGCACAGAACTACGCTGAGAAGAAGAAAAATAGCTCTTCCAGGTTTTCAAGGATAATGGATATCCAAAAAAACTGGGCCAGAAGATACCTATTAACATGAAAAACACCAGGAAGATGCTACACGCCCCGACACACCCATCACGCTACTTTACATCAGGAACACATTGGAACTAACCACAAGACTCCTACAACCACTGGGCATCAGAGTGGCACACAAACCCCCATCAACCCTACGACAACTGCTCATCCAAACCAAAGATCCACTACCGACTATGGACAGGACCCAATGTCATATACAAGATTCCCTGCAGAGACCATGACAAACACTACATTGGACAAACAGGAAGAAAATTAACAACAAGGGTACACGAACATCACTTGGCTACAAAAATAGATGACCAATACTCACTCATCCGTATCCACATGGATAAGGAGAACCACCAGTTCAATTCGGACAACACCAAGATCCTGGGACAAGCAAAGCAGAGACAGGCATGGGAATTCCTAGAAGCCTGGTGCTCCGTGAAGAAAGCCATCAACAAACACAGAGATCTCGACACTGTATACACTCCATTGTGACGGAAAACTGGAAGTGAGATAATCCAGCTCAATGGACTCCAGAGTTTAGAAACCAGGCAGGAAAACACAATGGCGCTTCATCGGAGGCTGCGCTGATAATGTTATCCAGCAGGGTAATGAAATGTCTGCGGAACAACAATGAACCAGCTCGGCAAGCCAACCAAGCACAAACTCTGCAGTTTTGTTTGATAAGGCTGACCTTCTTCTCTTAGGATTATTCTGTGTTGCTTCTGAATTTTGACTTCACCCACTGATGGAATGACTTTCTCCAAAGTTAAATCGTCTTTGAACTGTAATAAATCCAACAAAGACACATCAGCAATTCCTGCGCCAATTCTTCTCCATAAAAAAGCATTTTTCCATTAATCAATAGAGATCATTGATTCAGTTAAATTGGATTATAATTTGCTCTTTAAAAAAGTAAATTCCTACTCAGATTAAAGTAATTGTCAAAAATTTGTAGAACTGTATCAAAATTATCTGTGTCTTGATGTCTTGGCGAAAACATCATTAACTATGATGACAATCAAATGCAGAAGTGTATTTACTTGTTCTGATTTCAATTCAGGATGTAGTTTGCTAATTCTATATCTAAAAAAATGTTTTCACCAAGATGTATTCTATTCGTCTCTTCTCTAAAATAAACCTTGGCAGTGTTATTTTTTCCTGCTGTTTCATCCTAATGTGATTATTTAGTCTACTTTAAAGCCTTGCAATTTAGCAGTGTCTCAGTCCTGTTTTACTGTTTTGCTTTTAGGCTCTTAATCCTGCAAGATATCAATTCTGCTTTATTCTCTTTGCTTGAATAACATTTAAATCTATTGTATGGGAATGCTGTTTTACTTTCTTTGCTGTACTGCACAGTTAAAAGGCTTTAATACAATGTTGTTTAACTGTAATGCTTACAGGTTTGCCCACACTGTCACAAAATGGTGGTTTGCTGATTTTGATGGCCAAAATGGAGTTTACCTGCCTTTTCATTGGCAAAATGTCCAATTTTCTGCCTTTCAAGGGTTAATAAATAATATCCTCTAACTTTACTGAACATATCCTGCTGCTTGCAGCTTTTAAACTGAATCCAGTTTTCCTAACAACTTAGCAGAATTTGTTCACGCAGTTTGTAGCATTTCTAATAATGCCCATCATCTAACAATACTTTTTGCAACCTTAATAAATTCTTTTCGCCTTAACCCTGGTTTTAATTATGGATCTCCCACCCTGACTGAAGTTGTAATATTCTCCATACTTCCTTCTTCTGTTAAACTCAGTCAGTGCAGACTTCTAAAATGCCCCATCATCACTTTAATTCTGACTTTGCAACATTGCCAAGTGATGTAACCTTGGTTCAACTATTACTTTGGTCCTTGATTTCCTGAACTATACCTCACGGTGTCCGCCCACTCTGAGGACAATGCTCAATCTGCTCTGTAAGAGCTTTTAAAAATTTCTAGCCTTTTCAGCTGTGACTGCATCATTTTTTTAAAAAGTTTTCCTCTTGCTCAGGGATTTTAACTTTATCCTTGCAGCATTGATTGTCCATTTGATCTCAAACCAGGAGTGCTCCCAAAGTTCATTGTTTCTCAATGTAAATTGTAACTGCCAGCTGGGAATAATGTGCCAACACCGTATAGTTTCTTACACACTTCTGCAGTTCTCTTACCAGGTCTATAATGATTTGTCCCTTAACTGTCAGTTCTTATTTGTAAAATCTTTCCCCAAATTTATCTCCTGCAGGCTGCTCAATTGTTCAGCTCCTTGTATCGTTGAATATCTGCCTGAGTTGGTCTTAAGACTGTAACTTAAATTTTCTTTTGAAATTTTCACTGAAATTCATTCTGCACTGCTGTGTTCCACATGATACATGCATTTGAAACCAAGTGCTCTCGACATGTCGTTCAGTCGATGGTTGCCCCAATCCTCCTCTTTTGACTGGATCTGCAGGGCCTAGTGGTCTGAAGGGAGAGCAAAACCGTGAGATAGACTAGAGGGTACAGCCTTTTGTTTAAAACAAGATGGAGTTTGTTGCATGACATGTTATGAGGTACAAGTTACATTAGTAAGATAGGCTTTGTTACTAAGAGTATTATGCAAACTGGGATAAAATGTCTACTCCTTTGAGAACTTAAGACAATCTTTCTTTCCCCACCTAAGTCTTTATGAGATAGACCATAGAAAAAATAGGAGCATGAGTAGACTGTTTAGCTCTTCAAGTCTGCTTCACCATTCAATATGACCATGGCTGATCATTCAACTCAGTACTCCATTTGCACTTTCTCACCTTTTCCTTTGATCCCTTTCATCCTAAGAACTACATCTAACATATTCTTGAAAACATTCAGTGTTTTGGCCTCAAGTCATTTTCTGTGCAGAGAATTCCACAAGCAATTACCAGACTGAGTGGAACTTAGTGCAGTCTTCAGCATTAACCCTTCCAGAATCATTGCAACACAGTTTAATGTGGGTCAATGTGAGCTTGTTCACTTTGGCAGGAGAAATTAAAAGCTAGCATACAATTTAAATTGGAGAGAAGTTATAAGAGTCAGTGGTACAGAGGGATCTAAGTGTCTTGGTATGTAAATAACAAAGTTATTGCACATGCACAAGAGTCAATAGAAAGCTGAATGAAATGTTTCTGAAGAAGGGTCCCGACCTGAAACGTCAGCTTTCCTGTTCCTCTGATGCTGCCTGGCCTGCTGTGTTCCTCCAGTTCCACACTGTGTTATCTTACTTATGAATGAAATGTTTATTGCAAGGGACATAGAATACAAAAGTAGGGAAATTTTACTGCAGGTGTACAGGGCATAATTGGTGAGATGGTCCATCCAGCAGTCACTGCTGGACTGACTGCTGATTGGACCATCACCTGATCCGAGCCAGTATCAACATAAATCCCGCCGCAGGGGATACACCAGAAACAGTGCCACTAGAAGTTCAACATTGAGGCAGTGAAATACCCGGAAAAGATAGCCTCATGCAACCTAGCAACCTTCGACGACACAGAGTCGCAGGATTCCAACAGCCCTCAAGGCCATTATCGTCAATGCCTGCAGCGGAAGCCAGGTGTAAATGGCGTAAGGAATGCGCTGCCACACCAACCCCTTCCCAAAACCACCTCCTTCCCCAAGTGTGACAGAGTCTGCGGAAGCCGCATCGGAGTGTATGGCCACCTACGGGCTCACTCTGAGAGTAGAAATCAATCAACCTTATCTGCGAGAGACCACAAATGATGATGAATTAGCAAGATGACATTCTGAATACTGTGTACAATTTTGCTCGCTTTATTTGGGAAAAAAAGAGGATATAATTTATATTAGAAGCAGTTACGCAAAGGCTCGCTCCATTTATTCCTGGGGTAATGCTTACCTTATGATGAATAGTTGAACAGGTTAGAAATGTATCCAATGGAGTTTGGAAAAGTAAGCGGTGATGTTATTGAAGCATGTGATCTTTTAAGGTCTGGAGAAGTGCATATCCATAGAATGAGAGGCACTAATTTGAAGGGATATAGTTTAAGAATAAGAGGTCTTTCTAAGACCGAGAAGAGAAGATTTCTTTTTCTTTCAGAGACTCATTAGAGTGAGGAATTCTCTTCCTGGAAGATAGTAGAGACTGGGTATTTCAATTTATTCAAGGCTGAGTTAGATGTATCATTGACAAGACTGTCAACATTTCTGGGATACAGACACGAAAGTGGAGGTGAGACCGCAAATAGACCAGTCATGATCTCATTAAATGATAGAACTGGCTCGAAGGGCCAACTGACTAACTCCTGCACCTAATTACCATATTCTTGTGAAATGTCTGAAACTGAATTTAGAAAGGTAAAATACGAAACCTATTGGGACACAATGCTGGTTGTTGGAATCTGTTCGTTCACTTTAATGTAGTGTTCACTTCAAGGTCAAAAAAGTCATACACTAAAACCCCAGTCAGATGCATGTAAAATGGACAGGCAGGAAATACTGATACTACCTGACACAGGGGTATCCAATCACTGTCGACTTGATACACAAGTGACAGCACCGAGGTTAGCATTCTGTAGTCGGAAAAAAATACATTGACGCTGCTACGTTGTGAGATGTTTGTTTATGGGATATATCACTTATATTAGCTGAGTTTTCTGTCTTTGAGTTTTCAACTCAGACAAGGCAGGCCTCATGCTGAAGGCTGACAGAGAGAAGAAAAGGATAATTACTCCCAATCGTAAAGAAAACAAGCATTTTTCTCACTGCAAGGCTATTTTTTTTCACATCGTATGTTTTCCTGTTCGTTAACAATTCTTTTAACAATTTCAATTACAAGACATTAATATGATAATTGATGAGCGCTAATCTGTGCACACATCTTGACAAATTTGAAATATAGAAGACAAAGGACTGAAAAAGGAATAATGCACTATATATTCTATAGCTGAACCTACTTCGTTACTTTATAGTTTGCGGTCATGCTTGTCAATCAGGTGTGTTCATATTGAGTGTGCTATTGTAAGTGAACGGGAATTTCTTATTTAGCTACTGAACTTGTACTTCAGGGACCTGGATTAATTATCTAGATCAGGAATTCATTTCCAACCATGATGATTTGAGAATTTGAATTCATCGGGAAAAATGATCTGGAAATGAAAAGCCGGTATCAGTAAAATGTGACCCTGAAGCAATTGAACCGCTATGAAATAGCTAACTGTGAAGGAGACTTGCTGGCTTTTATGTGGCTCAGTCCCAAACTAGCTGGCTCAGAGCTGACATTTGAAATGGCCCAGCAGGTTTACTTCTGTTAGGAAAAATAAAAACTATCAATGGTTCAAGAGAGCCCACCACCATCTTCGTAGGTCAACTAGAGATGCTAAATATATGATTACCTTGCCAATGACTCTGACATTGTATGAATGATTTTTTTAAACAATTCTGAGACAGCTTCAATATCCTGACTACTGCAAGACTGGCTCTGTGATTGGTAAAATATGTTTAACTTGGAGAAGTGGCGTGCACAAGGTCACATACTGAATATATCAACATCCTTTAGATGAAAGATCCAAAGATAGTTTTAAAGTTCATAACTAATGCCACAAGGTATAAAGAAAATAATGTACACATGTCTGTTTGCATGAGAATTCGCAGTAAAACAAAGCATGTCATTCTGTCCTGTTACAAGGGTCTTTGATATTCCCCAGTATCCAGTTTTATTCTCCTCATTTGGAAAGGGCATAAAGGAATGCATAATATTAATTCCTAGTTGAAACCAGTTAGCCAGATCAACTCAAGAGTTGGTCCTCAAAACTTGATTGATGTGTAAGTGCTGGGATGATTTGACCTGAGATTTATAATAGAATGAAGGAAATAGATAATGTTCATGATATGTGAGCAGGTTCTTTGAACTATGCAGCTTAGAGATTACCAAGGGCTCATTCTAACAAGTTATACAAGGGCAAAAATGGTTTAAATATTTGAATCTAATTTTCCCAGGAAAAGTAGATGGCTGGAAGGGTTAGTGTTCGTAAGTAAGCTTGACTAAGACATAAATACCTTGCAATGTTAAGACCAAGTATTGATAATCTGCACTGATTTTACTCATCTGAGGGATGGGAGTGGAAATTTATGGTTTCATTTCCCTTAATCAGTCTAAGCTTTGATCTGTTTTCATCTTTTCCAAGAAGTTACTTGGTTTCCAGCTGGAGTAGGGACTTATTTACTGTGATGGATAAGACCAACACAATTGGATAACAGGTTATTTAACAGGAATGAGATTAGGTGCATATAGCTCTAACCTGACAGCATGAACAGAATACCAAGGTCAGGTTCAGTGAGACTGGCATATTTAGAGTGAAATGCAAATATGTAATAAGCCCATATGCATTAAGTTGTCTTGAATATGAGATCCTTAGCCATATTTACTTACTGGTTGCAAACCATACTTTGCACACATACTCAGTAAATATTAACATAAAAATATTAGTCATACGCAAATCAGGCTGTCAGAACACTTTGTTTGCTCTAAATTGACGTTTTTACTATTCCAATGAAATTTCCAGAGCAAGTCAGTAAAAATGCCTTGGGGCAATCTGTTGACTGATTAACTACTGATTCTGAGGCCTCCGTCATTCAACTGTCTAAACATTATGGAGATTAGAGTGACATTAATTGAGAAAGTTTGATCTCACCATTGATTTTGGTGTAGCTATAGTAATTAACAGTTGAATGCTTTTGGTGAGGATCTGGGTGCAACAATATAAAAGATCCCAGCGAACTATAGCATAGCATAAGTAATGGTGTAAGTCGCTTATGCCATAATTATGTGGCATATGAATACCAGAATGATGTCACATGTTGCAGATATTGCAATTATTGCTGTGCAAGTTTTCAGCCTATTCAATCTCATTAAAAGATACCTCAGACTTATGACTAGAGGGAAACATGACAACCTCAACTAATTATGTACATGTCAATATGTGGAGGTGGTTATGCTATCCGAATTGGTTTTCAGTGGACTTTTCTTTGTGTATAATTTCCAACTTTGCTGTAACTCTTTAAATTGACCGTGAGCAAGAGACAGAGTTTTGCAGGGCTGGCATTTCTGGGAAGGCAGAAGGAATTGTTTTAAAGTCTGGCAGCTAAACTCCCCAACACCAAAGTCATAGATGGCAGCACACCCACAGATCCAGGTAAAGTGCCTAAAGATGATAAATATAAAAAGGAGTGAAGAATTTAATTAAATCTCTCATTTAATGAGGCTGGGAGCGCTGTCAGATGTCTTGGCATTGCTGAAGATGTAAAGCAAAATGAATAATATTTGGCGCTACTTGAAGTCACCCTGTTGGGAGACAGTGCTGAGGAAAGTAGGATAAAAAGAAATTGTGTTTGGCGCTGGTCACAATCTTTCCTTCCTCCTTCAATACCCAGTGGGGTTCTTGAAGACAGAAACATCACAAGCATTGCGGTGGAGTAGAGTGTCTGAGCCCAGGGCTCGTCCACTCTTTCTTTTCATTCCTTTTTCCTCTCTCTTTTCTCATTTCTTTTTCTTCTTTTCTCTTTTATTTTGATTGCCTCTTGTTGAGGAGCTTGGTCACAGAAACAGCATCAGTGACAGCAAATGAGCCCAGTGTGGGCTTGAGGTTCTCAACATGGGAGGCCAGCTTGGGCTCCCAGCAGTGTCTGCGTCCAAGGCAGATTCACGGAGGAGAGTTTGGGCCCAGTATGAGACTCGGTAGCATCAGCGGCGGCTGCATTGGCTAGGTGTGCCGAAGCGGACTCATGGCGGCAGCGGAGTTGGGTTTGGGCCGGTGCGGTGCCCATTGCCATTTGCATTGGTGAGCTCCATCGAGGACTCGTAGTAACGAGGGCTTTCATTCCAGCAGCAGAGGATTAATGCCTAGCCACCAAGCCATGGTCTACGGTGGAACATTTAACAAGAAAGACTGTGAAGTTGAACACTTTTTTCTTTATTTCCTTATTTTTCTGCCTTTATGTTCTGTATTTTGGTTTATTTTTGTGTTTTAAGATGGCACTGGAGAGTGGCGACAGGGCAAGGAGGTGGGGATGAGAGGGGCTGGCCTTGGGATGAGGTCGGGGGTGGGGAGATTTTGAAGCTTCTGAAGTCCGCACTGAGACCATTAGGCTGCAGGGTTCCCAAGCAGAATGTGAGGTGCTGTTCCTGCAGCCTTCAGGTGGCATCGTTGTGGCACTGGAGGAGGCCCAGGATGGACATGTCCTCCAAGGAGTGGGAGTCCACTCCTCCTACCTCACTGACCCAGTCCATCTCGTCCCCGCCTCCTTGACCTGTCTGTCTTTTCTCCCACCTATCCGCTCCTCCCACCTCACTGACCAAAATCCACCCCCACTTCCTATCTACTAGCCTCATCCCTGCCTCCTTGACCTTTCCGTCTTCCCTCCCACCCACCCGCCCCTCCTTCCTCACTGACCAACCCCCATCCCAACTCCCTACCTACACTCATCTTTACTGGCTTCATCCCCACTTCCTTGACTTGTCCGTCTTCTCTTCACCTACCTGCTCCTCTATCCACCTTCCATCATCGCCTCCCCCTCTCTCTATTTATTTCAGAGTCCCCTGTCCTTCCCCCATTTCTGGAGAAGGGTCCAGACCCGAAACATCAGCCTTCCTGCTCCTCTGATGCTGCCTGACCTGCTGTGTTCATCCAGCTCTACACCTTGTTATCTCAGATTCTCCAGCATCTGCAGTTCCTATTATCTCTTAGTTAATTCAGGCTATTGCAGTTGATGCTTAGAGTATGGATTTTTAAAAGACGCTTGACAAAGCACTGTAGATTTAGTCTGTGCATAATCTTGAAAATTATGGGATAAAAGGGGCTGGAACATCATGAATACAAAATTGGCTAAGGTCTTCCCAATATTGAGCTGGATGGGGAAAATGTTTATTCACTCTGCGCTGGATATTAAACAAGCGGTCTGGCAATATACCAAGAATGGAAGGGTTGAGAAAATTTTGTGAGTGTTGTCAGTATCAGCATTGCTCCTCAGCAATGTCACCATAAAACAAGGAGTCAATAAATATAAGGGGGGCCGGAACTGATCCATGAGGAACATCTAGTAATGTGATGATGCAGCAGCAAGAAAAGCCATTTTTCTTCATTCTGAACAAGAGTCATTAGACCCAAAATGTTAACTCTGCTTTCTCTCCACAAGATGCTGGCAGACTTGCTGAGTTTCTGTAGCAATTTCTGCTTTGATTTAGGATTTCTAGCATCCGCAGTTCCTGAGATTTGTCTATTAATTGAATGCAAATTCCACTAGTTTACTATGGTGAGATTTGAACCTAGGCGCACATGCATCGACATTTGGATTATCAGTCCAGCAACATTATCACTATACTGCTCTCTCCCTGCAAACAGCAAATGATAGTTTGGATAGTTTGCCACCCAAGTTGATAGGGTTGTTAAGAAAGCGTATGGTATGTTAGGTTTTATTGGTAGAGGGATTGAGTTTCGGAGCTGTGACGTCATGTTGTAGCTGTACAAAATTCTGGTGCGACCGCACTTGGAGTATTGCGTACAGTTCTGGTCGCCGCATTATAGGAAGGACGTGGAAGCATTGGAAAGGGTGCAGAGGAGATTTACCAGGACATTGCCTGGTATGGAGGGAAGGTCTTATGAGGAAAGGCTGAGGGACTTGAGGCTGTTTTCGTTAGAGAGAAGAAGGTTAAGAGGTGATTCAATAGAGACATACAAGATGATCAGAGGATTGGATAGGGTGGACTGTGAGAGCCTTTTTCCCCGGATGGTGACGGCTAGCACGAGGGGACATAGCTTTAAATTGAGGGGTGATAGATATAGGACAGATGTCAGAGGTAGATTCTTTACTCAGAGAGTAATAAGGGCATGGAATGCCTTGCCTGCAGCAGTTGTAGACTCGCCAACTTTAAGGGCATTTAAATGGTCTTTGGATAAACATATCGATGATAATGGAATAGTGTAGGTTAGATGGGCTTCAGATTGGTTTCACAGGTCGGCGCAACATCGAGGGCCGAAGGGCCTGTACTGCGCTGTAATGTTCTATGTTCTATGTTCTGACTTCAGAGATAAAAATGGCTGCTGACAGTACAGAAGTAACCTTACTAAAGTATTGGAAGGGAGTGTGTGATACACTCTGTTACTCATTGAAGGAATATCAAGAAAGATGAGGAAAGAAAATTTCTCAGAGTAGATCTGTTATTTAGGTAGACTGACAAACAGGGCTTGTTCTCCACAGCTCAGAGAGGCTTAACAAAGATTTAAAAATAATGAAAGGCTTAGATAGGTTCTTATTATTTCTATTTCTAATGATAGAAGGGTTAATCAGCAAAGCCACAGTTTTAAGAGGCAGGATTTTATTTCTTATGCAATGAATAGTAAGGATTTAGAATCAACCACTTCTTAGATGAGAGATACAGATTCAATCTTCTTCAAAAGGGAATTAGATACATGCATGAGGAGAAAGAGTTGAGGACTTGGACAAGCTGAAATAGTCCTCAAAAAGGCCAATATCTACTTGAAGGCTGGGTGGCCTCTTTTGGGTTTCTTGCCCTATTTTTGTACTCTGCGATTCAATGATGCTACACCAACGCAAGCTTTTAACACATTCCTTTAAGTGGGAAATTCTGGTCCAGACTACCAGCAGTGCACTAGTCTAAACACCGAGGATTGAATGTCTTGGTCTCCCTAAGAGCAGGGAAAATAAACAGGGCTGGATCTGAACACATTGCGCTGGATAAACTTCAGTAAGTTTCGCCTGGTCAGGAAGGGCAGATCACATCTGGAGTGAGACACAGCCTAAGTGAGTACACAGTTTGGGAAATTTGGAGCAATGTGAGGGTAGAACAAAATGTGAGGGTAAGTCTTTCTTTCCTTTCTCCATTTTAAAAGGTTAAAATTCAGTAGTCTAGTGAAAAGGTTCATTAGGTAGCTGACTCAGCTGGCTGAGGGACAGTTATCAATCACCTGAAGCCTGAAGAGGGCCTCAATTAGCTACTATTGAAGTTTAGCATTGATGTGAATGCAGCAATGTTGGACTGGGATGGACAAGGTCAGAGGTCAGATAACACCAGGTTATAGTCCAACAGGTTTATTTGAAATCACAAGCTTTCAGAGCGTTACCCCTTCACTTGACAAAGGGGCAAGACTTCGAAAGCTTGTGATTTCAAATAAACATGTTGGTCTCCTACCTGGTGTTGTCTGACTTCTGACAAAGTTTATTTAGTGTGAGTTATTTTGGCTCACCTAAGCTCTGTTTAAGATAGGGCCTTGTTGAAAACTCATGGCCAGTAGGCTTCACACGTTCAGGAGGGAGAGATCTCATCCAAAGTGAGACACAGCCTGAGTGACTATATAATGCATGGAATTTGGAGGCAATGTGGGTTTTCAGTGCAGAGGGGAAAGGGTCCTTACTGCTTTTTTTTTTATTTGGTTCGTAGTTTGTAAGATTTTTTTAACAGAATAAATTGAAGCCCAGGATTAGGGCCTCAGCATAAAAGTGACATCACAGGTAAACTGTAAATTCATTGCTTGGTAATAGCTACTATTTTGACTACTTTCAGATTGAAGGTGAGTAGAGGAAGTAATTACGGGATACAAACCAAAGGACCAGTGTGGAATTTTTAAAAATCAAATTAAGAACTAAGGAATTAAAACAGAGATTTTGGGCTATGTGTTGTAACTGCATAATATGCGAACTTGTGGACATTCTAGATCATAATGACCACATCTGTAACAAGTGTTGGTTCTTCGTGGGACTCTGGCTCAGAATTGATGAGCTGAAGTCTGAGCTTTGAACACAGCAAGACATCAGGCAAAGGGAGACCAACCTGGATGCTGTGTTTATGAAGGCTGTCACACCCTTTAGATTAACCATCTGGAATTTGGTCAATGGTCAGGGACAGGAGGATGTGACTACAGATGAGGCAGTTAGAGTGATCCAGGAGGTAGTGCTGAGGGAGACTCAGCCCTTGAACATTTCTAACAGATTTGAGATTCTTGCTCCCTGTGTGGATGACAGTGTGGGCTGCAGGGTGGATAAGCAAACTGACCAGAGCACCATCATACAGAGAGCCATTCAAGCAGGGAGGAAAAGGGAAATATAGTCGTAATCTGGGATAGCATAGTCAGGGGAATAGACTCCATTCCCTGTGGCCAGTATTGAAAGTCCTGAAGGCTGTGTTGCCTGCCTATCTCAGCTGGGATGCAGAGGAACTTGGAGTGGGTAGGGGAAGGTCCAGTTCTCATGGTCCACTTAAGTGTCGACAAAGGAAAGAAGTTCTGCTGAGGGAATAAGAGCAGCTGAGGAATAATTTCTTTTAAAAAATTCAGAACCTAAAAGCAATAATCTCCAGAGTACTATTTAACTGAGGAGGAGGGGGAATTGGAAATGGCGAGACATGATGTTGAACAGAGAAGAGCTCACATTGAATGATACAATGGGCAAGACTAATCACTGGCACCCTTTTTTTGTAACCTACCTCTCTCCTTCATAGTCTCTGGCATTAAATAAACATTGGTATTGAAGATACAATGGCCTGCTGTAACTTGGGTGCCAGACCTCTGGCTCCATAGTGACATTTTGCTCCCCTCTGTGAAAGTGGAGTGTTTTGGCACAATGGGTGGATTGCTTGGTCAGGACAGCCAGCAGACTCAACCTATATTTAAATGTCCCAAATTTGATTTGGCCATCTCCTTTCCACTACAATGGCTTGAATTAACATAAATCCATTTCCACACTAATTAAGTGCTTATCTGTGTGAAAATCAGATCTTTAGATTTTTTTTATTCACACATGAGACATGGGTGTCATAGGCTGGCCAGCATTTATTGCCTGCCCCTAGTTGCCATTGAGAAGTTGGTGGTGACCTGTCTTCTTTAACTGCTGCAATCCATGTGCTTATGGAGGGAATTCCAGGATTTTGACCCAGCAACAGTGAAGGATTGGTGATATATTTCCAGGTTGGGATCATGAGTAACTTGGAGGGGATCTTGCAGGTGGTGTTCCCATGTATCAGCCACCCTTACCCCTTCCAATAGAAGTGGTTGTGGCTTTGGAAGATGCTGTCTCAATATCTTTGAATTTCTGCAGTGCATCTTGTTGATGGTACACACTTTTTCTACTGAGCATCGGCATTGGGAGGCATGGATGTTTGTGGTGTCAATCAAGTGGACTGCCTTGTCGTAGATGGTGTCATGCTTCTTGAGTGTTGTTGGAGCTGCACTCATCCGGACAAGTGGGGACCATTCCATAACATGCTTGAATTGTGCCTTGGAGATGGTGAGCATATTCTGGAGAGCCAGGAGATGAGTTACTCACTGCTGTATTCCGAGCCTTTCACTTAGTCTTGTAGCCACTGTACCTACGTGGCAAGTACAGTTGAGTATCTGGCCAATCGTAACCCCTACAATGTTGATAGTAGGGAATTCAATGATGGTAACGCCATTGAATGTCAAGGGATGATGGTTAGATCATCTCTTATTGGAGATGGTGATTGAAACCTAGCCTCTGTTTCCTACTTCCTTGATGAAAATTCAGTCCATAAAATATATCCAGGTTCACACCAAGCAGGGATATTTATTTTGTAGATTTGCCAAATACTGCAGAAAGTATATTAGTTTTGTTCTGACCAGTAACAAAACACTTCATTAATCTCAGGCCAATAGTTACAGAATCTGTAAAACGAGCTGTAACCTGCTTGGTGTGTACTCAGATGAATTTCTTCAGCCTCCAAAAGCCAATGCACTAAATTAAGAATATTATATGGTCAGTTAACAGCCTCCCATTTTTATTGAAATCAAGGCCTTTGCCCTTGTCTTTGCTGGTGCTCCCCAGTGAGCTACTTATTTTTTGAAATCATCGCTAAAACAAATGAATAAGCTGACCATGTGCTACGTCAGCCCTTCAGTTTGCAGATGCTTGCAAAGTAATTCAGAGAGCTGGGTTCCCAGTGGATCTGCACTGGAACTGCATCATTCACCCTAATGTTTGCTTAACATTGATCAAAAATCACTCCTGGTTATGAAATGTTTCATCAAAGCGGCTAAATCAAGACTTGTAATCAATTATTTAAAAGCCCCATCCTGGTTCTAAGTGCTTGAGGTCCCAAAGACCTACTGAGGAACAAGGTGCTCTGCTAGCTTATCAGTCACAGCTAGTCCTGTCAAATGCCTTGTTCCATTTGAGTGACAAGTGGAGAAATTGTTCTTTATCTCCATTAAGTCCTCCCGTCATTCCCACGGGCCAGCATTCATGCTGCTAATTCAACCAAAGCTTGCGGATGTTACATGACAAGCTGTCATGATATCCCAATCATAACAACCCTTCATTACTATCTTTTCACCAATTTAGTTTTCCAGTGCAAAATCGAACTTTGATTGTCTTTGTCTATCTCATTCTGAAGACAAAATAAAGAGGAGGCTGAATTTTAGCACGCAACAACAGATGGCTGAACATTTTGAAAATTGGAAGCCCACCACTCCCAAGATCAAACCTGCCCACTTCCAGCTAGTACAGAAACACAACTAGGAGTGGGCGGACAAAACACTTCCAGGAGGTGATTTGGCAGTTCAATTATTTTACAGAGGCTGGCAGGCTCTGATATAACTTGCAATAGACCAGAATCGTAAGAGTGCAGAGATCTGGGAGGATTGTAAGTCTGCTGGAGTTTGCAGGTACAAATTTAGCTCTGAAGATAACAACAGCTTAGATAAAGATTTCAGCAGCAGATGAGCTGAAGCAGGTGGAAAGTCAGATGATATTATGGAGGTGGAAGGTGGCAGACTTTGCCGTGGTTATATTGTCATAAGCTTGTGGCTTGTGTCATAGGTGAGCCCAAGGTTGAAAATACTTTGTTTTCACCTAAAATACTCACTAGTGAGAAGGAACCAAGTTTGCAGCATGGACTGAAGACAATGGCAACCATCATGTTGTGATATCAGGAGTCTCACCTGCTGGTTGGAGGCCACCTTGATAGCCCCTGGGAAAGATTAATTGTGTAAAGTGTGTGGTTAGATGGTAAATACGGAAAGTAAACTGGGTGCCAGTGTGACAGGCATGTTCTGTTCTCAATGAAAAAGTTCAAGGGGGCAACATTTCTGCTCCAGGATTCACAAGACAGCAAGATCCCAACGAGTTTGGTAGCTGCAGTGAAATTTGCGATGAAGGCCATCTGCTGTTGCCTGAGGCAGGGATGGAAGGGGGGATGCAAAGAAAGTGCTGAGCAGATCAATCCCTGCCATTTGTTCACACCTTGGGC
The DNA here is from genome assembly GCA_024137785.1 of Ginglymostoma cirratum. NCBI lineage: Eukaryota > Metazoa > Chordata > Chondrichthyes > Orectolobiformes > Ginglymostomatidae > Ginglymostoma > Ginglymostoma cirratum. The sequence continues at coordinate 13,027,177 of JAHRHZ010000267.1, forward strand.
AGCGTGGTGGCTCAGTGTTTGGCCCTGCTGCCTCACAGCACCAGCAACCCCGGTTCAATTCCATCCTCAGGTGACTGTCTGTGTGGAGTTTACACATTCTCCCTGTGCCAGTGTAGGTTTCCAAAGTCCAAAGATGTGCAGGTTGGGTGGATTGGCTGTGGGAAGATGCAGGGTTACAGGGATAAGGTAGGGCAGCAGGTTGGGTCTAGGCGGGATGCTGTATGGAAGGCTGGTACATACTCAATGGGGCCAAATGGCTTGCTTCCACAGTGTAGATATTTTATAATCCTACGATTCTATGATCGATAACATCATGCAAACATGAGGCTGCAATAAGTGAATCCTGGGCTTCCTCTGGCTATGGTGCAACAAGGCCTTGATATCACTTTCTAAGCATTCTCATTTCTGAGCTGCTTGACTCTGCCCTCCAAGACTATCTGTAATCTTCTGCATTAATGCCAATTGCCTTCAATCAGCCATTCTGGCTAACGCTATATTAGCTGTACTTGGACAATCAACGGCACATACATGACAATAAGGGAATTCATCTCAGTGATTAGTTTAATTTTGTGTACAAAATGACATGATTTCATTTCTAGGATAAAACGTTGTGGAGCTGGATGAACATAGCAGGCCGAACAGCATCAGAGGAGCAGGAAAGCTGACGTTTCGGGTCGAGACCCTTCTTCAGAAATGATTTCATTTCTAGATTTGATTTGTACTGTGTCAACATTTACTTTTTATTTTGTATTATAGCCACTTTTGAAGTGTTAAGCTCAATGACTAATGGAGGGTAAGAAATATGCAACAGTGGATGAATGGTAAGTTGGAGTTTGGATAACTAACATTGCACTTCAATTGGTTCTTAATCATCAAGAGGATTTCTGGATTGCAACTTCTTTTTGCCTGTCTTCCTTCCTTCCCTTCCTTGTTACCTGAACCTCCTCTTCTGCCTTTTGGTCCTATCTCTTACCTGCACATATGATCATGATCAGCAATGGCAAAGCCTCCTCCTTCATGATGGGTCAAGTAACGTATCATCACAAGTCTTGAAACCTATTTGGCAGCATAGTGCAGGTCTCTTCCAGAGCAGGAAAGGCATTGCGTCAAATCATCAATGGTTTAGTCTGTCAGATTTCATGGCTCTCATTGAATAGCACATGTGTGGCTCAAGAACAAGTGCTGTAGAATCATTAAATCCCAAATCGGCCCATCGAGTCTGCTCCAACCCTCCGAAGTGCATCCCACCTAGACCCACCATCCCACCTGTAACCCCACATAGGGTTTTACCCACCTTAACCCACTTAACTTGCACATCGCTGGACACTGCAGGGCAATTTTGTAGCATGGGCAATCCACCTAACCTGCACATTTTTGGACTATGGAATGACACTGAAACGCCCAGAGGAAACCCATGGAGGCATAGGGAGAACATACAAACTCCATACAGACAGTTACCCAAGGCTGGAATTGAACCCAGGTCCCTGGCGCTGAGGCAGCAGTGCTAATGGCTATGCCACTGGGCTGCCATCAAAGATGAAAACACTCTCCTAATACTTCACTCAATGGTCAGTGTAGTCTCTAGGTTATATCCTCAAGTCCTTGGAGTGGGACTTGAACTTGCAATCTGCTCATTCAGAAGCAAGCGCATTGACTTTGAACCACAACCATAGCCCTCAACACATTATCTGGCGCTGGCTTTTGTCAGCCAGTGACCAGTGTTTGGTTTGTTCTGGACTCTGAAGTACAGATGCACATTAGGCTGCTGTAGAATGATGGCGTCTCAATGGCTCTCAAGGTTGAGAGAATTGATCTGAATGATTCCTTTGGTAACACCCTGGCTGCATGTCGAGGGGCAGGAATCCCTCTTGGTGATGGTGCATGGCACAGTTGACTTGTCAAATCAGCAAATCAATGTGCATACAAGTCACTGGCATCCTTCAGCAATGGGAGGTCTATAAGCCTCTCAAACCTATGTGCCCTTTCAGCTCGCTTTCCTCTGGCAAGATGGAATGAAGCAAAGTTATCACAGAATCACAGTATTGTTACCGGGCAGGAGAAGGCCATTCAGCCCATTGAGCCTGCACCACCTGTATTACCTCATGCCAATTTTCCCCATATTCCTGCAAACCCTTCCATCCAAATAATTATCCAGTGCCCTCTTGAATGCCTCATTTGAACCTGCCTTCACCACATTTCTAGACGGTGCATTCTATACCACAGGTACTCACTGTGTTAAAAAGTTTCTTCTGTGAATGTTTAGATTTTAAAAATCTGATATCCACTCATTCTCTTTTCCTTTTATGAGTAGAAACAGCTTCACTCTATCTAAGCTATTTGGCCCACTCATAATTTTGAGAACGTCTATAAAAGCTCCTCTTGGCCTTCTTCAGTCAAAGGAGAATGGTCCCGACTTCTTCAATCTATCCTGATAAGTGAAGTTTCTTATGGCTGGGACTACTTTTGTAAATTGCTTTGGCACACTCTCTCTCATGCATTCACATCTTTCCTATAATGTGATTCCCACAATTGTACATTATTCTCCAGGTGAGGTATAACAAGTCTCTTATACGAGTTCAACATTATCTCCCTGCTCTTGTACTCAATGCCCCTATTAATAAAGCTGAGATCACTATATGCTTTGTCTACTGCTCTCTCCCTCCGTCCTGACATCTTCAATGATCTGTGCATGTTTCTACTCAGGTTCTTCCTGCTCCCCCTTAGAATTATATCCCTTATTTTATGCTGTTTTTCAATGTTCTTCCAACTGAAGTGCATCACCTCACACTTCTCTGCATTGGGCTTCATCTGTCACCTATCCTCCCATTCCACCGACTTGTCAATGTCTTTTTGGAGGTCCATAGTGTCCTCCTTTCAATTTACAAATCTTCCAAGTTTAGTGTCATCTGCAAACTTTGAAATTGTCACCTGGATGCCAAGATCTACATCATTTATATATGTGTATATATATATATATATATATATATCAGAAAAAAGAAGGGTCCTAATACCAATGTCTGAAAAACTCGACTCCAAAACTTTCTCCAGCCTGAAAAGTATCTATGGACTGTTACTTTCTGTTTCCTATCACTCAGCCAATTTTGTATCCCCATTGCTAATGTTCTTTTTATAACATAGCCTATAAGTTTTCTCGCAAATTTGTTGTGTGGCACTGTAGCAACCACCTTCTGGAAATCCATGTGCCATGTCAACAGTGTTACCCTCATCAACACTTTTGGTTGCCTCAATCAAAAAACTCCAGCAAGTTAGTTAAACACCATTTCCCATTTAGAAATTTGTGCTGACTCTTCCTAGATCAGCCCACTTTTTCTTCCCATGTGACTTCTGGTTCTATCCTGAATAACTGGTTCTAGAAGTGTCTCCAGCACTGAAGTTGATTGAACTGGTCTGTAATTGCTGGGATACTCATTGAAACTTTTTTTGAACAAGCCCATAATTTTTGCAATTGTCAAGTTTTCTGGCACCTCCCCCACATTCAGGGAAGCCTGGAAGATTATGGCCAGAATGTCCTCAATTTCTAGCCTCACTTTCTTCAAATTCCTTGGATGAACCCCATCTAATCCTTGTCAACTTTAAGTGCTAATCATCTACCCAGAGCTTTACCTTATTAATTTTGAGCCCTTCTGGTTACACGGTTTCCTCATGTGTCATCCTGGCTTGGAAAAATCCTCCTCTTCTGTAAATATAGATATAAATATATCAAATATAGAGTATTTGATTAACATCTCAGCAATGCTCCATGCATTCACGTGTAAATCATGTGCCAATTACCTTAAATTTGTATTAGTTTCTCCCTAGTTAGTCTATCAAAAACCGTCATAATCTTGAACATCTGCTTTAAGTCTCTTTGGCTGTAAGAGATTCTCCGCATAACAGAAATGCTTTGTCCCCATTGAAGCTGTGTTTATGGTGCTCTCATTCACTTGACATGCAATTCAGTTCAGTACATTTAGGGGGCGCTTTAATGTCCCTTATGATGTGAAAATGTCATCTGTGATGCACACCCACACGTTTAATGTGAAATAACAAAGGTGCCATAATAGTGCAAAGTGCTGATATTATGCAGAGCAGACAGATCATGATTTGAAAAACCACGCATCATTCATTTTGGCTTGACAGCTTGGAAATCTAGCCGATGCATTGCTGCAAACTCGACAAGCTGAACAAAACATTAAGCAGCGCAAAAGGCTGTCTTTCTGTGTTATTTAAAGGAATCATCAACTGCTTACAGGTTAGCTGTGGGTTTATTCTTTTGGTTGTAGCTAGGATTTCACATAATTTTACAGTGTTCTGTAGCTACTTCAAGCTTGAAAATTCACAGACAGATGCCTTTGCCTACTTCAAGGTTTCTGTGCACAAAGACACACTAGCGGCCATTTCTCTGGGAATTCAGGATGACTGGGAGAATGAGCAGAGGTTATGCAGAGCAGGTCAAGCAGAAAGAGGTGAGGATTTGGAAGAAGAGCTCTCAGTTGGAGAACCCAAACCTCAGTAGACATGTTAAGGAGCAGTTAACCTCCCTGAACCACAGCGAAACCGAAGTTTGAGAAACAGCCACTTCACTAGGCAAGTCATCACTGAAATCTGATCTATTGTCCGGCAATAACTGGCTAAGAACCGCATTGCCAGTGCTTGAGCAGGCCTGTGGCAATGCACGAATAAGCCAGTGGCTCCCTCAGTCTGCTATTGGATTATTATCAACATCTCAATTTTGCAGCACACTTTGCTATAAGGGAAGTAACTGGTTATTCTCTGAACTGTGCTTGTGACAGGTGTGACACAGAAGATACAATTGAAAATTAACAAGAAATCTGAAGGTTTAGGAGGAAGATGAAAAGCAAATAAAAGAAGCAAAGACGAACAATGGGGAAGGCATAGCCTCTGACATAAAGGGAAATCCCAAAGACTTCAACAGGCATGTAAACAATAAGGGAGTGGTTAAGGGAGGAATAGCAGATCAGTGGCCAAGAAGAGACCAGAATGGCACCGAGGATGCTAATTTCGAGCAGCTGATGGTGAACATGCTGGACATGTGTGACCATGGGGGAGATGCTGAACCTTTTTTCCCTCACTGAGGAGAAGCGATAGTCTTTGATAGACTATATACAGAGGAACTGACACAAATTTAAGGTAATTGGCAAAAGCACCGAAGAGATGAAGATTTTGTTTTAACACAGCATGGAAGGGTTATGGAAGTTAATTCAATAGTAACGTTCAAAAGGAAATTGTATGCACTTGAAATACGGAAAAAAATTGCGGTAACATGGGGAAAGACCGAGGGAGCAGGTTTAACTGGATTGTTATTGGAGGTCCAGCATGATATGGTTTCCAGTGATGCTGACAAATTTTTAAAAAGAGGAATGTAGATGGTGAAAATCTGAAACAATGTTGCATGTTACAGAAAATATCGAACAATTTGATCGCTGGTTGACCCCTGGTAATGGGGTAAAATGTGGGTTTTAATGAATTGGCAGATCTTTGCACTGATGAAAAATGATCAAAGTGCAAACCAGAATGTTGACTCACTCTGACTTGCGTTCACTTAAAAAAAAATTGCCTTTGATGTATGTAAGGTTCATAGAATCCCTACAGCGTGGAAACAGGCCCTCCAGCCCAACAAGTCCACACTGACCATCCCCCTATAACCCACCTAATCTACATATCCCTGGACACTATGGGCAATTTAGCATGGCCAATCCACCTAGCCTGCACATCTTTGGACTGTGGGAGGAAACCCACACAGACACAGGGAGATGCGCAAACTCCACGCAGACAGTAACCTGCGGGTGGAATTGAACCCAGGTCTTTGGTGCTATGAGAGTGCAGTGCTAACCACTGAGCCACCATGCCACGCCTAAAGGTTGCAAGTTACCTTTAGGTGCAAGGTTCTCATTGGCGTTTGCCACCTGGTTTAACCTCCAAGACATTGTCTGTAGATTAACACCTTTGGAAAGTCACCACGTTGTCAGTCACTTATTTACCATTTAAACTCAACTCACAGGCAAAGCTTTGAATAAACACTAACCTGAAAAGCACAACTTCATGTCCCTTGATCTAACTTTAGGAATTATTATCTAACTATACTCTGCTGATTGTGTTTCCTTTTTGCTGATCGTTATTGACCCATCACCTGCACTTTCCGTGCCCCTTCTCAATATTCCAACTTAATCCTTAGCAACAGAATCACTGATGTCAGCTTTGTTCACATATTACATGAGCAAATCTTCTAACAACATTAACCGGCAAATCTCTTGCTACCAATAACCTCCCTGCTCCTTTCTTGTATCACTGCTTGCTCTCCAATTCCCCTAGGCTGGACTGTCTTGTCATTAATTTCTCTTTTCCTCCTCCTCAGCAATACCTTCAGCAGGAGCAACGTAATGTGCAATCCTCCTATTTCTAGTGTTACTTACCTGAATCCTGAATCAAAGAAATATAAATTTAAATCCAGGTAAACTAAATAGTGATGGTGACTAGGAATGATTTTTTTAAAAAATCGATTCGTAATGGACATTATTAAATTTACCTGAATATTAAAAACCGTCAACAATGAAACATCTTGTAGAGAATCCAGTTGCCACCCTGCTGCTCAGTACAGTTTAAAGCTTAGGGGTCATAAATAGAAGATAATCATTCATAGATGCAATAGAGAATTCAGAAAAAAACTCCTTTTCTTAGCATTTGGAATTTGCTACTGCATGCAGTAGTTGAGGTGGAGAGCATGAATGCATTTAAGAGGAAGCAAGATAACTACATGAGGGAGAAAGAAACACTAGTACCTGTGAATAAGGTTAGATGAAGTAAAGTGAGAGAAGGTTTGTAGGGGATTATATTAGTCTGGGCTGGTGAAGAGAATGACCATATTCTGTCTTGGAAATTTTATGAACTGTTTTCTCTATTGACCTGTACAGCAACTCAAAGCAGTTTACCACCAACTTCTTCAGGATAATTAGAGATAGGTAATGCATGATGACCTACTCAGCAATGTCCACATGCCCTCAAACAAGAAAGAAGTGACATCCCCAATGTCAGAGTTTCTCGTTGAAAGCATTTCAAGTTGAACTGTCAACCACGACAAATGAGAACCATGGCATCACCATGAGAATTAGTCACCGCCAGCCTGTATTCGGGAAATGTAAGCTGTCTTGTTACTCTTCAATATTCTTCCTGAACACAAACATGGTAATGTTCTAACTTCACACAATTGGTGGTAAGCCTGGCTTGAGGGCAGCACAGATTAAACCTTCTTGTTCATCATACATGATTTTCCAATCTTTTAATTAAAGTGGTGAACAGTATATCACAGGACTTTAATCTGCTCTGCTGACAAGCAAAACTCCTCACTGATGTTATAAAGTTGTAAAGTTGCTCACAAAATGCCAACAGTGAAGCATCAAAGGTTATTTGCATCTGTGAATGCATTCCAAAACAACTTCAATGTCTTTGGACAGAGCAAAGAGAATGAGGTACAGAGGAGAATATTTTAATGTTTACTTCCAACTAAGAAGCATTTGAACATTTTCTCCTTCATATTAAAGCCTTCATCTGCCAAACTTCATAAAGACACTGTTCCATTCCAGTTAATGGTCACCTCCATTGTAGGACAGTGGTTCGTTGAATTGATGAGATGATCAGATTGAGACGCTTTTCAATCGAAGTGAGAGGACGTAAGAATTGCTTAATTGAGGTTTTTAAACTGTGAACGGGTCCAATAGAGCAGTTTGGAAAATATGCTTCCATATATGGGAGAGGCTAAACTCAAGTCCATGAATATGATAGTTACGAATAATTCCAGCATTTAACAAAGGAGAAATTGAACATCCTTTATTGTCACGCACATTCAAAATAAAATGCAGTGAAAAGTATGTACCATACATGAGTGCCATTCACAGAATAAAATAAAGAAAGATATCTTAAAGAGAGCCCAACTTTCCTTCACTGTTATACCACCACTGAAGCCCCACTCAGGTCTTTCCGGCCTACACCATGCCACTGGGAGTGTCCTGCTTTGGGCTGTACCAGTCTGTGCCATGCTGCTGGCAGGAGCCTACTCCACATGGAAAATGAGAGAGCCCCTGCTCCAGGCCTCACAGGCCGACCCACCGACTCAGCCAGTACCTCCGAAAACGCCGCCGCTCTGGAGCCCATTGAGGCTGCCTCCCCATGCACCCCCCCTCCCCCACCTCTTGGCTACACTGTCACTCTGGGACTCGGCCCTCAGGGTGCCCCAGGTACGTGGCTCCTCCGCTGCTCTGGGTCTCAGCCCCTCTGGGACTCGTTCTGAGCCACGTCTGATCTGCTAACACCCCTCCGGCCGGCAGTCCGCTGCCGCTGCAGGACGCGGCCCGTGCGGCCGGCTCCGCCCGGTCACCAGAGGCGACTCCTTTCTTCAGGTTGGAGTTAAAAATAGTCGAAGTTAAAAATAGTTGGGGAAGGGGTTTGGAGGGGGGAAGTGCTGCAAAGGGAAGAGGGAGAGAAAAAGAAATAAAAAAAGTAAAGGAAAAGGAACTGGCAAGAAGAGGAGCTCTGATTGGAGCTTCTTAGCCTGCCACTTCTTTAAACAGTGTGTGGTGAGCAAGCGGAATGGCAGATAGGTGTATGAAGGAGAATGAAGTGGGGTGATAGAAGAAATAGGTGAAGGAAAGCTCCAACATTTACTCATTTAGGCCAATTAGCTTGTTTATATGCTGTAAATTCAATAATATTCAATGAAGTGGTCACTACCTCTCTGAATGACCGAATGATTCTGATCAATGAACTGCTTGAGGTGGGAGGGTGGAGAATAAAGTTAATGGCATACTGATTAAACCCTGAAGTTAAAATAATATGTTTTAAATGGAAGGGTAACATTTCTGTTTAAAACACCACAAGCCTTGAAACTTGAAAGTTAGGGAGCATCAGGAAACGACAACGAATTTAACCATTTTTCAGATTAAGTACGTTTTTCTGAGTATATATTAATAGATTCTTGATGCTGTAATTTCTTAGACTTGCTCACAGTAGTCCCAGTACGATTTCTGCTTGGCTTGCTGATATTTTCAGCAGCATTAAGCTTTGGTGATTAACTGTATATAATGTTGAGCCCATGGGCAGAATTTTCCCATTTTTCTGACTGTCAATTTCAGGGAGTTTCATGGCGCATTTCCATCCATGGACCCGTGTCACTTTCTGAAGTAAGTCTCCACTGCTTGGCTAATTAATTGTGCATCCTACCTCCATGGCATCATTCCTCTGCAATCTTGCCTTCAGCAGTGGTGGAAGTGCTCTTCAGTATTGGGACCAAACAATATTCACACCATAGGCGCTGTATTTAAACCACAGTTGCACACCTTTCAGCCTGATCTGAAGTAGACAAACCAGATCAGCCCGCGGTCTGGAGGAATGTGCAACAATGCCACAAGAATGTTAATGACTGCAATGATAAGTCTCTACTCTCTGCTATTGCTCTCTCACTCTAACTCTGCTACTGCACCCACCTCACTCCAAGGCTCATGGTCTACACACTCAGTGTTGCATGCAGCATCTTTCCTTACTCCCTCCCTAGCACCATGCCGCACCACCACCATAACTAATCCTTCCTGCCTTTTGTTCTTCCGATTCATTCATTCGGGTCACCCCACCACCTTTCCTGACTAAACAGCCCCAAACTCCCCTTAGACTTTCAGACATGGCCATTTGGTTGAAGCACAGTGTGTTTATTGCATAAGATTCTGCCACATTCTGTGGGTGCACCATTAACATCGCACAGTGCCTTGCGTCAACATGTAACCCCACTTTGACTGTCCAGTGCTTCCAAACAGATTAAGCTGACTGGCCTTCTGGCTGCGTAAAAAGGCAAGGCAAAGATGCCTATGTCAATGCAAAACTAGTGCGTGCTGAGAAAGTAAGTTAAAAACCCTGTGGATGTATCTTGTTCTTTTGCATGAGAAGGGAGCCTGTCCTCGTGTACAAAGTGGTCTGACACTGCAATATAAGGCACCGCTGCACTCTGAACTGCAGTACTGTAAGTGCTGAAATTTATTGTAAGTGAATCTGGGATTTGCAATGATGATATTGTAAAGCTTTGCTGATGCAATACTTATGGATGTAAGGTGCAAGCTGTCATTACCCATGGAGCATGCCTGAGATGTGATAGAATGTCGGCTAGTATGGAGACCAGACAAAGTTGCCATGAACTGCAGCCACCACTTTTGACTTTCTAGCCAGGAATGGTACCACTTTGTTTCTTACTGTTACCTGGGAGAATGGCAATCTTCATATAAAAGAGGTTGAATTAGATAATTATATGATGTTAACGCATACACATCAGGGTTATTAGTGAGATTCTCAACTGGACATCACTGTCTTTAAAGGGAAAATTGGAATTTTATTTCTTGATTTTCTCAACATATTCTCCCAACTCTTGTGCAAATACTCCTCCAATGATACCATCGTAGCAATAAATAACGATACGTTGTGCCTACTATAATTTTCAAACAAAAGAGACTATAAAATGATAATAGGAGCTTAGGACATAGGATCAGGCCATTCAGCCCTTTGAACCCACTCTGTCATTTGATAAGACCGTGACTGGTCTGTTTGAGGTTTCAACTGTCCCTACCTATCTTCTCCTAATAACCTTTGATTCCCTTCTCCTTCAAAAACCTATCCAAACCAGCCTTAAATAAATTTAATGGCTTAGCTTGCACTGATTTCTGGGGGAAAATGCCATTTTTAATATTTGTATAATCATAGCCAAAGGAGAAACAGCATCTTGCTTATATATATATATGAAACAATAAATTCTTTGTATTGTCCATTAAGGGCACTTTATACTTCATAATGCTTTCATTCTGATCCTGTAGTGAAGAAACACACTAAACAATACTGTTTTTTTTTCAAATTTAGTGCTGAACAAATGCTGTGCTGTACAACATTTGTCTTCTGCTGTTGCATTAACTCTTACTCTCCTCAAAATTTATTTCTCATTCGTCACGTCAAAAAACTTGATTGCCCATGTTTTGCATGTTTATATCAGTAAAATAAACACTGTAGGCCTGAAGGGTCCTTGTTAGAGAATGGAGAAGTTGCATCCAAAACTCAATCCGTTTTTACCGACATCAAGTAACAATCAACCATTCTTCCAAGTTTACTAGACTTAAGTCTTAATCCATTAAGGCAATACAGTATCACAGTAGTACCTTTATTTTTGAGTCTTTAAACTGAAAGCTAAAACTTACTTAATCATCATGTTACGCATGTTTGCCGTAGCATTTTTAAAACCCTGAGGAAACCTTTCAGTCTTTATTATGGCATGTTCTTTGCCATAAAAATATATTCAAATGAACGGATAATTCAGACCAGTTTTTAATGCCAGTAACTTTAAAAAAAAATGCTCATAGAATTGTAATGAGAAAAAGTGACTTTGTTACCCGCAATATTTGGAAGTCCTGTTGCGATACTGAGAGAGAGTGCAGTTGCAGAATATTTGCATTTGGGATTAGCCAATTGGCCACTTTTGTGACCAGAAATTGTGATGATTCTATGGCTTTAAGAGGTGTATTTTGTCCTTTTGCTTTGAAGAGAGGTTTTGAGCCATTGGCGCTAAGCAGTCTCTTCCAAACCAATAAACAGCTTGTGATGCCTTTTTTTTTAAAAGTTGAAACAATAGAAGCAGCATGAATGGCGGACCTAGGCTTCCACAGAACCCAGATTTTGGTTTAACTTTCAGCAGTTCTTGAGGTTTTGAATTTGGTTGTGGAAGCTGCCATTCATCTCTCCCTGCTACAGCAAAATGCGTGACTTCTGCCTCTCTGCCAGAATTTGCTTTTAGTGTTCTTTTCTCCTGGACTGGAAAAACACCACATGTGAGACAATCTATTTTATTGAAGTTGCCTTTGAAAGGGGTGTGTTTATGAAGTGTTACTATAATAGAACAGTTGCTGTTTAGTAGTTAAATAATCTATTCGCCTGTTAAGTTTTCCAATAGAGTTAAATTGACACCTCAGTTCTTCTTCCTTTTGTTTATATTTTAACCGTAGAGTAAGAATAAAGCGTGTTTTGCTTAAAGCCAAGCAATGTAACCAATTGAATTACATCTGGAACACAGCACCTTCTACTTGCCTTTAAATAAGATAAAATCTAGGGTCTACACTGTCTCCTTGATATATTCGAAGAGGGTTTGGTCTGGTCCAGAATAAGATTTATTCAGGCTGAAGACATTTTCATTCAGGACATGTAGACATCACTACTAATTCATGCCAACACATATTGCCAATCCCTAATTCCCCTTGAGAAAGAAGTTACAACCTGTCTTAAACTATTGTCTCTATGCTGGAAGGTATTCTGACACTACTGCTTGGAAGAATTGCAGAATTTGGACCCAATGAAAGCAAAGGACACAGTGACATTTTACCAAGTCAGGATGGATCAGTACTTTGGAAGGGATCTGCAGGTGCTGTTATCCACTTGTGCCAGCCGTTTTTGTATTTCTAGGCCACATAGGCTGCGGGTTTGGGGAGTTACTTCCAAATAATCCTTGATGATTTACAGAGTTACTTCAGAGGTACACACTGGGAAAATAAATGTTTAATTTGAGACATGACTTGCCATGCAAAGGACTGTTTTGACCTGGATGATGCTGGACTCATCCAAGCAAATGGAATCCATTCCATCACACCCCTGATATGTGCTTTGTAGACGGTGGAAAGACTTGGAAAACTCAGGCAGCAAGTTACTCTCCTAAGATTCCCAGTCTCTGACATTCTAACATTCTGTTGTAGGTTGATCTCAAACAAAGATGAGACACAATACAGGAAAGTGATTGGGTGCTTAACAGCATGATGTAAAGACAAAAATCTCTCCATTTACATTAGCAAGACAAAAGAGTTGGTCATTGATTTCAGGAAGTAGAGTGGAGGGGACGTCTCTGTCTGCGTCAATGGTGCTGAGATGCAGATGTTTGAGAGCATCAAGTTACTGGGAGCGATGATCACTAACAATCTGTCCGAGTCCACCCACCCCAACATGACAGTCAAGAAAGTACAACGTTTCTGCTTCCTCAGGAGGTTTAGCATGTCACCGAAGAATTTTACCAATTTTTATAGATGCACCACAGAAAGCATCCTATGTGGATGTATCACAATATTGCATGGGAACTGTTCTTCCCAAGACCACAAGAAACTCGAAGGTCGTGAACACAGCCCAGTCCATCACCAAACCAGCCTTCCATCCATTGAATCCTTTTATACATCCCCCTGCCTTGTGAAAGCTACCAATACAATCAAAGACCACCCCCACCCCAGTTAGACTCTCTTCCACCCTCTGCGATTGGGCAGAAGATATAAAAGTTTGAATACATGTGATAATAGATTCAAGAACAACTTCTTCCCTGCAGTTATCAGACTTCTGAATGGACCTCTCAACTGTTAATGCTGATCTCTCTCTTTCTGCCCCATCTCTTTGGCTGTGACACTGTATTCTGCACTCTGTTCTGCTATCTTGATACACTTTGTATGGTTTGATCTGCCTTTATAGCAAGCAAACCAACATTTTTCATTGTATCTCAGTGCATGTTACAATAATAAACCAAGCTATCATTTCTCTTGTAGCTGCAGTATTTTTATACACGTTCCAATTCAACCTCTGTTCAATGTCAACCTCCAGGATGCTACAGGTGGGTGTTTTGCTTGACATAATGCTGTTGAGTGTAAAAGGAAGGTAATTATATTTTAAACCAAAAATAGAAATTGTTGGAGAAACTCAACAGTCAGCTAGCATCTGTGGAGAGAAAGCAGAGTTAACATCTTAAGTTCAATGATCCTTCTTCAGAACTGACAGCAGTTAGGAAAAGGTGGTATTTATGCTGATAGCAGGAGTTGGGGCAAGGGTGAAAGGAATGAGCCAGTGGGTGGAGACAGAACCCTGAGAGGGAGAAAGAAAGTTTGGCACACATAGGAATGGTTTCTCTCTACTATCGTGATAAATACCACTTTTCCTAACTACTATCAGTTCTCAAGAAAGGTAACTGGATTTGAAATGTTACCTCTGCTTTCCCTCCACAGATGCTATCAGACCTGCTGAATTCCTCCAGCAATTTCTGTTTTTGTTTCAAATCTTCAGCATCCACGGTTCTTTGCTTTATTGTGATTGTATGTTATTTCGTTGTCGATAGCCATTGTCTGACGCTTGTGGGATGTGAATGTAACTTGCCACTTATTAGGGGAAACCAGAGTATTGTCCATGGGTGAATCTAATGCTCAGGAATTGAGACTGAACTTTAGCTTAACAACATCTGCTTGCGAACATGAAGTCAACATGTCAGTCCTCCAGAGTACTGAAAGTGGGTAGGCATTGAATGAGGCACTGAACCCATCTGCCATTTTAAAAATGAATTTAATACATGATGTCTTGGACAATTTGTGTTGGGTGCTTCAGAAAGGCAGAGAGGGGTGATTGACGTTCTTTTTTAAAAAAAGGAAGTGTTGCAAAGAAGGGTATAAAAGCTGAGAGTGGAATTATGGCTGACCTGGCCAGAACAGGGCTGGGAGACTTTGCTAATACCGGTAATTTGGAATTTCGTTCATTTGAACACTGCACGAAGGCCTTTCCTGATGGAAGTGGTCTACCAACATCTTGCAGTACATGACTGGTGCTGAACATTGCTGTTCCCAAGGGGAATCATATGTTCAATGGGAGGTTCTTCCTCCTCCTCCAGTGAAGAGGAGGAGCAGGAGGAGAGGGCCAGTAACCCACTGTAGAATGAGGGCTGTGGGGACGCAGCAGCAGCAGGTAAGGAGACGGATACAGCAGAAGACTACATCCTGTCAATAGAGCCTGCTAGACATACTTTCAGATGACAGTGTGTCAGTGCCTGAAGTGTTACTCTGGAAATGGGATAATCAGGATCCAACAGAAAGAGCTAAAATTTCATTGTGTTGTGTCTGATTCTAACCAGTGGTGTGTTTCTCCCCTGATGCCCAATGACTCCAGTTTTATGAGGGCTCTTCAAAGCCATATTCAGTGAAATGTTGATTTAATTTTATGGACAGTCTCCCTTACCTGACTTCTAGAATTCAGTTCTTTCGTCCATCTTTGAACTAAGTCTGCGATGTGGTCTAGAAGAGTCTAATCCTTCCTGAACCCAAATGGATAATTGGGAAGATGCTTATTGAAGAGTTAGTGCTGGGACAGTAATTGCCTGGATTAAATTGTCTTTCTTGTGGATGAAATATACCTGTAGAATTATTTACTTTGTTAGGTAGGAACATGGACGTTAGGAGCAAGAATAGGCCACTCAGCATTCGAGCCTGCTCTGCCATTCAATAGGATTACGGCTGATCATTCACCTCCATGCCATGTTTTCGTCCCATAACACTTGACCATTTTTTTAAAAATCCACCTCTTGCTTGAATATATTCAATAACTTGGCCTCCAAAGCCTCTGTGGCAAAGAATTCGACACACTCACCACTTTTAATTGAAGAAATCTTACACATCTCAGTGCGAAGCAGCCTACTCTATATCCTGAGACTGCGTGCCCTGGTTCCAGAGTCCCCAATCAGCGAGAGCACCCTCCTGCCCAGTCCTGTTCATAGGTACAGTAATGATCTAGACAGGAACACAGGAAGAATGATCACCAAGTTCACAGATGACATAAAAATTGGTGATGTGGTAAACGGTGAGGAGGTAAGCCTTAGACTTTAGGATGATATAGATGGTTTGGTCGGATAGGTTGAACAGTGGCAAATGGAATTTCATACTGTAAGCTGAGAGGTGATGTATTTTGGGAGGAGTAACAATGCAAAGGAGTGATGAATGGTCAGATTCAAGGAAGTACAGAGGATCAGAAGGACCTTGGTGTGCAGATTCATAGATCCTTGAAGGCAACAGGACAGATAGACACAGAGATTAAGCACGTGTGTGAGATACTTGTCTTTATTAGTCCCTTATTCTACATAAGGGCAAGGTGGTTGTGATGGAGCTATAATGTTAGTTAGGCCACAACTGGAGTACTGGAGTTCTGGTCATCACACTATGGGAAAGATGTGATTGTACTTGAGAAGGCGCAGAATAGATTCATCAGGATGTTACATGGGCTGATGTGGATCAGCTGTGAAGAGAGACCAGGTAGATTGGGGTTGTTTTTCTTAGAGCAGAAAAGACTAAGGGGAGACCTGATTGAGGTGTACAATGTTCTAAGGGACATAGACAAGGTGGATGGTGAAAACCATTTTCCGTTGGAGTGACCAATATCCAGGAGATACAGTTTTAAAATTTTAATCTCCCTGAGATTTTTGGGTATCTGGAGCTCACTACCTTAAAGAATGGTGGATATGGGAACCCTCAAAAACTATTTAGATGAGCACTTAAAATGTCATTGCATACTGGCTATGGGTCAAGTGCTGGAATGTGGGATTAAAATAGATGGACGTTTGATGGCTGGTGTGGATACAATGAGCTTTAGGTCCACTTTACAGGCTGTTAAAACTCTATGACTTTAATTTAATCCATTTCAATCAAATTTCCTCTCATTTTTCTCAGTTCTCCTAAATACAGTCAATCAAACCAATCTTTCCTCATAAAACAGTCCTGCCATCCTCGATATCAGCCTGGTGAGACTTCACTGCCTCCCTCTCTGGTGAATATATCCTTTCTTGGGTAGAGAGACCAAAACTGTGTAGATTACTCCAAGTTTGGTCTCAGCATGGTGCTATATAACTGCAGTAAAATATCCCTATTTCTGAACTCAAATCCTCTTTCAGTGAAGGCCAACATACCATATACATGCTGCATGTGCCTGTTTACGTCCATTGACTGGTATACCAGAACACCCAGATCCTTTTAAACATGCACACTTACATATTATCACCATTCAATAAATACCTGTCCTTTCTATTTTTCACACCAAAGTGCATAACTTTACATTTAGCAAATTGTACTGCCATGTGTTTATCCACTCACTTGTCTAAGTCTCTTTGAAGCCACTTTACAGATCTTAATCTGGCCCAGTTCTGTGTTTTCAGCAAACTTGGAAATGTTGCATTTGACTCTTCATCCAGGTCATTTGTATCCATTTTTATATCTGGGTCCTAAGCACTGATCCTTGTGGTGTTCCACTAGTCATTGCTTCCCCTCTCTGGTTCCTGTCTATCAACTAATTCATGATCCATACCAATATATTACCCCCTCTCCTCTGTGCTTTAACTTGCTTATTAATCTCTTCTGAGGGACTTTATCAGAACCTTCTGAAAATCCAAATACACCACATCCACTATTTCTACTGGATCTATTTAATAGGTGGTGCTGAAAATGGTGACTTTGGACACTTTTCACAGTACTCATGTATCCCTGTACTTTAGTACATGTGACAATAAAACCTAATTCTAATTCTAGTTACATCTTCAAAAAAATAACACCAGTAGATTTGCTGAGTGTGATTTGCATTTCATAAACTCACTCTGGCTTTATCCAATCCCTTTAATGCTTTCCAAATGCTCTGTTATCATATCATTTTTAATAGATTCTAGCATTTTCCCCACTACTGATGTTAGATTAACTCGTCTGTAATTCTCTCTTTCTTCCTTCCCTCCATGTTTTAAATAGTGCGGTTACATTTCCAACTGTCCCTTCTGTAGGAATTACTCCAGAGTCTATAGAATATTGGAAGATGACCACTGAGCTAATGTTACAGTCATATCAGAATAGTACCATTGGATGAACAAAAAAGCCACAAAATCTGTTGTGCCTATGTTACGCTTGCATCTGGTATAAATGTGGAGCTCTTGCTTTCTCTTTCCTCTGTGATAACAGCATTCTGTCTTTCGTAACTGTACTTATCTTGGAATTAATCGTGGGCTGCTCTTGAACAACTGATTAGATGAAGCAAAATAACCAGAGATTTTTACAGTTGGAAACAGTATTACATAAATCAAATGACCTTTTCAGTCTTTAGAATTTTTAATGAAAAACAAATCTTTTCATGATTGTGGAATATGGAGCTTGTCTTTGCAGGGTCCTTAAAATTGCATAAGTGAAGTGATGCAGTGGCCTAGTATCTATTTACCATAAAATAATCATTCTAACTTGGGCACGTTCATTTGTATACCCAATATGTATCATGATGTGCCTAGTCCTGAGCTTTATCTTAGCTAGCATAATTACTTTTCAGACCACATTCTCAAAATGCTCATCAATTTAAGAAAACACAAAATGTAACTAATTCTTTAATAAAATTATTGCTATACTCTAGTGAATTGCAGTGCTGATGAACAATTTTAGCCTGAAACCATTACATATGCCAGAAAGGAAACTACACTAAATACATAACTATTCATCTATACATATAATGCTTTTTGATTGTTTTTGAGTGTTTTCTATTATTGCTGTAAAGGCTCTAATGATACAGAGCTATGAGTGTGGAAACTACTTTGATGAAGAATTATGCACATTTATCAGCAAATGCTTTATTGCAATGTATCCTAAAATGTTACCAGTTTCGGCATCATTTCATCTCATGTTATTTTAATACGGCAAGAAAAAATACCGATGTAATGCTATGTCATTAGAACTTTTAGCAGAAGTCAGTCAGAAATAATGAAATACACTCAGGCATTGGATGGAAACAAAATCTGGGTTATAACACTCATTAGTGATCCCTCGCCACAATTGCATGCAGTAAAGGTATCAATGGACAGTAGTTCATCTTGAATAGAGGTGAAAGAGAGGGAGCATTGCAGATGCATAGGTAGAATCTTGACAGCCACTGAATGACATGGACAATAGTTAAAAAGTTGGGAGAATCACAGAAATGAGATTTGTGGCGTCATATATAGTCAAGATCATTTCCTTAGGGTAGGGGAATCTAAAACTAGAAGATATATATTTTAAGGTTAAAGGACAAATATTTGAAACGGACCTGAGGGCAACTTTTTCAGATAGAGGATGGTATGAGTTGCCAGAGGAAGTGGTAGAGGTGGGTACAGTTCAATGTTTAAAAGACATTTGGACAGGTGTATGGACAGGAAAGGTTTTGAGGGAAATGGGCCAAATGCGGGCAAATGGGATGACTTCATTTGAGGAAACCTGGTTGGCATGGACTAGTTGGGCTGAGAGGTCTGTTTCCATGCTGTAAGACTCTATGACTCTGAGTGCAAAAGCTCCCATTTTCCAACAAAATGGAGAGTGAGGTCTATTTACATGCACTTACACAAGTTAACATTCGTTAACATTCTTGTTATTATGTCATCTCACCTCATAATTAGTCAGTTTCTAGTTCTCCCATGTGCCACATAAAAGCAAGAGGTGACAATTCCTGACATAAGTATCTCATCTATAACTGAGTGACTCCAGCTCATCGCTTGCCTCTCCAGATCTCCATCTAGAACACCAGTCACCCATATGTAAGGGCATACTCCAACAGCATTTACTAAATGCAGTTCATCCATCGGGTGAATACCTTGCATACAGTTCTTTTTCACCAAATTGAAGTGAAGAGAAAGGAAAACAATTATAAAGAGGGATTGGTGGGTGCCTGAGGAGCACACTTCAGATACAGAGGGAAGTTGCCCACAGATACATGCAACATTTTGTATCTCTGAATTCCAGGAAATAGATTTAAAGAATAAGTTAAGATAATAAGGATATACCCTTAGATTTGGCTAATGACATCTATGAGGAACTCCAGCAAATCAGGTATATGACACACAATGTATGTCACTGCTAATGAGCCATTAGAATGTTGAAGATGAACTTCAGGTTCATAGAATCCATAGGATCCCTACAGTGTGGAAACAGGCCCTTCGGCTGAACAAGTCCACACCGACACTCACAGCATCCCACACAGACTCATCCCCCTATAACCCACCTAATCTACACATCCCCATGGCCAATTCACTTAACCTGCACATCTTTGGACAGTGGGAGGAACCGGAGCACCTGGAGGAAACACATGCAGGCCTGGGTACAATGTGCAAACTCCACACAGACAGTCACCAGAGATTGCCAGACATGTCAGGAAGCATCCTTCAGCATTTAAATGCAAGGTTCTCCAGAATGATCATTACATACAGGCCCCTGCACAACATAGCATGTCACAGCCAATTGAAAGTGGGTGAGGTCCCTTCACTTGCTTTGCATAAGGATAACAATGAGGAGGATGAGGGAGAATATAAACATGAGGCACCCTGCACCAAGCCAGCCACCAACAATGCTGTCCAAGAAGCCTTAATTTTAAAAGGATGTAAGTTATTTCTGGCAGTCACAATCTCAACATCACTATCCTCAGTCTTCTCATTATTGTGAGAATAAAGACCGTATGTATTGTCAGAAATATTTGTAATTGTACGATCAGCTATCTATGAAGTTCTCCATCCTGAAACAAGCATATACATTTGGCATGTGTCTGCAGGCAACTTCCCTGTCTATCTGTGAGGTGCACTGTCTCAGGCACCCACCTCCAATCCTCTTTTATGTATTTTTTTTTCCTTTCTCTTCACTTGAATTTAGTGAAAAAGAACTATAAGCAAGATATTCACCCAACGGGTGGATTTTGATAACGGTGACTGATGAAGGTTCTCCATGTTGCAGAAGGATTGGATAGGAAACAACAGCTGATAGGTAAAGGGACAACGGGGAGAAGTGATTATGAAGTGAAGCGGGTGTGTATTTCTGAAATTTTAGTATCTGGGCAGTGATGTAATGGAATATGTTTAGCAAGGCAGAATGAATGGGGGTGAGGTTTTACAACACAGCATGTAGATGAATCAACAAATGTTTACAATAATGTTCACCTGCTTAAATTGTGTGCAAAACAGGAGTGTGGTTCCTCTGCAGTTCACTTCCTCAGATTCCTCCAGCCACACCTTCTTAGTGAGAGCTGCAAGTTTTCTTCTTGCTCCTTCCATGGAAAAGTATACCCCTCCTTCTCCAGCAGTATCATAAAGCTGCCATTGCCCTGGATCTGAATTTATTCCATCTCAGATGAATCCATCTTAAATGACAATTTCTGCAGTCCCTTTTCAAAAGTGTTGATATGGTAGCAATGAGCTCCTCACACACACTGCGCAGCTTGAAAATATGAATCTTGGAATTCAAAATTTATTGCTTCAATTAGTTACTATGTCAGAGACCATCCTGTTCACATTCAGGTTTTTCCCCATGTCGTTCCATGCCCCAACCCCATCTCAGAAGATAACCTCAGCTTAATATCAGGCCAGATCCTTGTTTTATGTGGATAGCTATCAGCCTGACTCACAACTCTGTACCAAGAAAACTGGCTAAGAGTTTCTTTACGAATGTCAAGCCAGTGTTCAAAAACTAAAACTCTCATCTCCACTACCCGAGACCTTCTGAAATTAAGTTTTAATGCATAACCTTTTGACTTAGATGGGAGTGCTGCCAACAAGCTGAACTCACTCCTTGAAATATTATGGATAAAATTAATTTGGAGATCTAATTACATAATTCATCTAGGAATAATTACTTATTTGTTTTAGAAATATGGCATAAAAGGTTTCACAGGTTTTCTTTCAAGTTTGTTTGAATTTTGGAACACTGGGGCATAGTTCAAAACTGGTGAAAGGAAAAGCTTGGATAGATATTAGGAGGAACATTTTCATGCAAAAAACAATCAACAATTGGTAATGGAGGTGAAACCTTTTGAGTCATTTTAGTGGCAGTGATCTGATGAATGGAGACTAAGCTTTTCTTTATTCTGAATGGATCTGCTCAGATGGGTGAAAGCTTTCCTTCACCTTTAATTATTTTGTGGCCTTGTTCAACTTGTGGCAGTGTGGGATTCCTTTCCTTAAACTATTGTATCTTTTGTATCAGATTGTTATTTTTAGAATTTAATGAGATGTACTTATAAATTACTTACCTGGTGATTAATCACAACCAACAAGTTTTTTGTTGGTGTCCACTGTATTCATATCTTACCATTTAATATTTTACCAACAATTATATTTTGTGTAATTAGAATAAATAAATATCGGATATAAATACAGAATTCAATGCTGAGTATGTCATGATAATGAGTCAGTCAAACAATGTTGGTAACAAATTTATAGCTGCTACGCTGAAGGGAGATAAACATTCCATAAACACGGAACTGATGTGAAGGCAAACTGCTCTATGATAAAGAACGCTTAATTAAAGAATGCTATTGGTTTTTTTCCCCAATTTCTTGATGATATTTTGAAAGAAAAATATTCTGCATAAATACAGAATTAGTGCAAAAATACGTATGTACTAAAACCAAACATGTGACATATCCAGTCTGTTACTTGTGATTTTTTTTTGATTTCAGAAGCCCCAGAATGTTTTTTAAAGGCACAGTGCGATACAATTGATGTTTTATATTGTACTACTGCTGAAATCAGACTAAGATGAGAATGTTGAAAGTGTTGGGATCAAGGTTATTCCTACACAATAGATTATACAGTCTTCTACATGTTAATAGAAGCTAATCTATTGCATAATTGTAAAACATATGGTCTGATTCCAGACTGACCAGACCCCTGACCACTGTTTTTGTAATTCATTGACTTACGACAATTCCCTTGATCGCTTACAATGACCCTACGGGGCTAATTGTTGCCCACTCTTTGGATTGTACTGGGACAGATCCCTTGGATCTGAGAAAACCAAAAAGATAATTGAGTGCCACAAAGCCCCCGAACTGTGTGCAGACTATTTCTCTGACCGATGGTTCTGAGAATCGCTGATTGACAGTGACCCTCTCCTCCCTAAACTGAACTGAGGACAAGGCCGTACCAGTTTCCCATATGGCCATTTGGTTGAATAACTGTGCAGTATGTTTGCTGTGCTGGCAGCTGGCACACACTGTGTAGGTGTTAGATTAATGTCTCTCTGCGTCACACATCGAGATATTCTCACTACAATGCAATGTGTTTCCTGAGTGGCCTGTCAGTGTAACAGTGAAGGTGCCATGATGCTCATGAGGGGATTGGCAAACATCAGATGCCAAGATCCATGAATGAGGGGTCATGTGACTGGTGTCCGTGGATCAGGCTTTTAGATATTGTTCGGTTATATACCAGATGGAGGTTTCCGAGTAAATTGTCATCTGAATCTGCAAAGTCTAAGCTCCGGTTTCTATATTGAGTCTTCTTGATGTCCAGCATGTTTGGTGTATTTGATAATATAGAAAACTGAATATTAATGAGGCAAGTTGGTC
This sequence comes from Ginglymostoma cirratum, assembly GCA_024137785.1. Lineage (NCBI taxonomy): Eukaryota > Metazoa > Chordata > Chondrichthyes > Orectolobiformes > Ginglymostomatidae > Ginglymostoma > Ginglymostoma cirratum. The sequence continues at coordinate 13,050,373 of JAHRHZ010000267.1, forward strand.
CATCAAAAAGGTGTTTAATAAGTATTATTGCTTCTTAATTGAAAATTCCCTGCTGCCCAGCGAGAAACGTATCATGCTGCTTGTACTAAACATTAAACATTGAGATTTCCTGACAGAGTTCATGTCTGATTCAACCACAAATCTCACTACAACATTCCAACCTTTGAGAAGGATGTCCAGTTAGCCATTTATGGGATTTGCAAGAGAAAACAAAAACAGAATGGGATCAGTCGTTTGGATCGCTGGGTAAAGAGAAAGGTCAACAACATAAGGTAGATTACAATAATGGGAGAATTTAGTTACGAACAGTAAACATGAAGACTTTTTTAGCTGAGCATCAGGTACCAAAAATCCTCAAAACAGCAGCTCTAGCAATTACGTGTAGGTCATATGTAAATCCGCAAGGAAATTGGAGGAATGGAAAGTCCAGGATGGTAAGAATTCTCTTCTAAGGAACAAGCATAAGGATACTAAGGTTGGCTGAACTAGTTTGAATGGCAGTTTGGGTTTAATTCCTTGTGGCAGCTGAGGTTATCATGAAGGTCCCATCTTCTTAACCCTGTCCCTTGTTTGAGTCACAGTGACCCTCAGGTTAAACTCATCACCAGATTTTTCTCTCTAACTGGTTCAGTTGAACAATGACAACTTTGCTTTCTTACATGAGTAAAGGTAAAAGGATTGAAACTTAAATGTGACATAGAGAAAATAATATGCTTTCATTGTAACAAACCTGACAAATTAAGGCCAGTTGCTAGAGGTTATGTGGGAGACTATTTGCAGTCATGGGAATGCTAAAGCAACGCTTAGGAAAAGGCGCATCAGGAATGGAGCTGTGTATTAAACTAGTAGCTGTATTGCAAAAAGAGCAGGTATGCTTAGAATCTATTAACTAGGGGCAGATGACTCAGATCAGTCAAGAAAATTCTTTCTCAACTATTCATAAAGAGAATCAGACCACTCGAGATTCTTATTTTTAGAAGGGGAGGTATGTTCTTATTCCTTAAAACAACAAATTACACTGATATATAACATTAAAAGACACTGGAGTAAGTTAATCACCAATGTGACTGATGATACTATTTGTCTTCCAGAAGGGTTAGTGAAGGAGAAAATATTCATTGAACGTATGCACAAAGGCTGCTAACCAATCTCATTATACAGATTTAGATTAAAGAGTGATTTAGTCAATAAAGAAATTATAACGGGAGTAGTGCAATAAATCTATATGGAAAGAAATCATTTAACCTTGGGGACTGATCTGGCTTGTTCCTCACAGGGTGTTGGAATAATCAGAAGAAGTAAAGGACACTTAACTGCTGAAGGAAGAAAAGTCATGAAGTATCTCCTTACTGTATTGTGACAAAATCTCAGGCCCATATAAATATTCAGGAAGAAGAGTCTATGAAAAGAGTTGACTTGGAAGTTCAGTTATTGGAAGCGATTTTTAAAAAAGCTTGAATCAATAATGGAAAGATAAAGATAAAGGAAACAAGATTGACACCATTGCCCTCTTAATAGAAATTCAACAAACAGATCCTGAATTAAGTTACATTAAAAAGCCTCCTTAGAAATTAAGTCAGATCCAATACCAGTATTTTTTCACTGGAAAGACAAAGTAGTAATGTGGAAATGGAGAACACATCAAACATCAATTGGAGAACAGGCAGTAGGTCATCTATTGTAGTAATATGGTTAGGTAGTTCCATGTGAGTTCCAAAAAAGATTTACAGGTGGCTCACAAAATTCTTATGTCAAGCCCTGTAGGTATAAGGAAAACACTGACTAAAATATGAATGCATTTTTATTAGCCAGGCTTACATGAAGAAGTGGTGACATTTTGTCAGTCATGCTACACATTTTAGCTTGTCTGGAACTCCCACCCATCAATTAAACTTGCATCTTTCATTCCAGTACCTTCTTTGAAAGAACTATTTAGCAGAATTTTAATAAATTGTCTTGGAACCGTATCTAATAGCAAGAATGGGAAACAATATATTCTTACAATCTTGGCGGTTTCACCAAAGCATCCTGAAGCAGCGCCTTTGGGAAAAATTATGGAGAAAATAGTAGCGATGATGTGTTTTCAATGCATGAATTACTCAAAGAGCTACAATCAGATCAAGGCTCAAATTTTATATTACAAAGACTCAAATAATGAATACTTTGGGAATAAAGTAAGTTACATATTCAGCATAGCCAAGAGGAAAATTAACCAGAGAAAAGCGTATTTATGGTAGTAAAAGAAATAGGGAGTGTAATTTTGTTTTATAAATGAGGAAAATTGGGAAATAAATCAATAATTTAAAATGCAACAGCTAGTCCTCCAGTAATCAGATTAGATAATATAAGTGTGTTTAAAATCTTAAATGGAATACAATGCTATTGTCAAGAAAATTATCATCGTAATTTGCTAGGTTTTATAGACTCATGAGCCAATTTGCATGAATAAGCCAGGAAAAAAAAATCTTTGGTGTAGGTGATTTTAATGTGGAAGATGCGTTACCTATAAAACAACAATCTTATAGACTCAATCTAGAGAGGTTTGCTCAAGTGAGGGAAGAGATTGCATTCAGGATGGACAATGACATTATGAAACAAAGTCATAGGAGCTGGACCTCATATATTGATGATGGTGTTGAAACAAGATAAGCCATAAGCATTATTTGGGGCAGCATGGTGGCGCAGTGGGTAGCACTGCTGCCTCACAGTGCCAGGGACCTGGGTTTGATTCCAGCCTTGGGTGACTGTCTGTGTGGAGTTTGCAAATTCTCCCCGTGCCTGCGTGGGTTTCCTCCGGGTGTTCTGGTTTCATCCCATAGTCCAAAGATGTGCAGTCTAGGTAGATTGGTCATGCTAAATTGCCTATAGTGTTCAGGGATATGTAGATTAGGCGGATGGGTCTGGGTGGGCTGCTCTGAGGGTCAATGTGGACTTGTTGGGCTGAATGGCCTGTTTCCACATTGTAGGGATTCTATGATTATTTATTGATTATTGAAAAATCAACATGAATAGGAAAGTGCTAAACTGTGTACTGCATTTTAGACAGCAAAGCATTTCTTGAAGATTGTTACTTGAGAAAATATCATGAAAAAAATAATTTGGCAAAAGAAGACTAAATTATGCTCATGCACACTTTATTGACAGGTGAAGCGCAGGATATTTATGCTTCACTGTCTGAAGATAGTTATTGGGATTATGATGCTGTTTGATACAAATATTAGATGGTGGAACCACATATGAAGTTTTTAGGTTTTTTTAAAGGAAATTAAAAATTTACCATTTCCTATGATAATAATTCATATTGAGGATCTTGGGGTTGCAAATGCTAGATACACATCACTAACATAATTCATTAAGTAAAACTTTCTTTCTGTCAGTCTAATACATTCAAAAGGATAGAAAATGGGAGAGTGAAAACATGTCAAGCAGCTAGGGTAAAGAATGGAGAATAAGGCATGCCCCTCGGTCCTCCGGTCAGAGGAAATGTACTGAGGGTGGAGGTGAAAATTGGAAACTATGGTATTTCTTTTGGAACAAAATAGAACTCATTTGTTCGGGATAGTAAAAGTTGCAAGGGAAACCCATGTGACTTATTAGGCTCATAAGAACAAGTCAAAGAAAGGAAACTCAAAAAGAAAAGGCTGTAGATCAGATTGTACCTTGTGTCTAAGTGTCTGGAGAGATGAAACTACTACCATGAGTGTGGAAATACAGAAGGTAGATAAAAGGCATGAAGGCTTTGTTTTTTGGAAAGATAACTACTTTTCATCAAAGCAAGCATCCAAGTCCATAAATATTCTGAGGTGTACAGGACCTACTCAAACGTGTTGCTGCAGAATGATTTAATTTTTTCCTCCAGAGGACTTGAGACTTCCCAATAAGGCATAACAGAGTTTGTTTGGACTTGTCAGTTATAATGCTGCAGCTGTCTGAGTGCATTAGTCAATCTCTTCCTGTTTTGCAGAATGATCAATAGTTGCTTTAGGGAGTGCATCTGCTATTGTTTGCAGTTCACCCTGTACATATATTGTTTCAAAAGTAAATCTCATCAATCTTCACAAGAATCTTTGTATTTTTGGAGGTCTTTTTGTGAGTTCTTTCTCATCAAGCAATGAAACTAAGGATTTATGGTATATCTCTATCCACAATTCCACATCAATGTTGCATTCTGAAAGTTTTTCACAGACCATGCAATAAAGTGATCCTTCTTTTCCATGACAGTGTACACCACCTCACCTCCATGCTCTGCTTGCATAGCAGACCTGTTGTCAACATTCAGCTGGCTGTTCTTGAAGAGAGACTGCTCCTAAACCTGTAGCTGAAGCATCCGAAGAAATTACGATCAATGATGAAGAATTATAATTTGCTGTGATATCTGACAACATCAACTTTTCCTTTATCCTTTGTTCCTGATGAGCACTTCAACACCATACTTGACTTTTCTTTAAAGGTTGACTTAAAGATTCTGAGACTTGCACCAAATTTGGCCTCCTGATTAAACATTCAAGGACTCTTGAAGATTTTGAATCACCATAATAATCGGTACATTATTACTGGCTCATGTTTTTAGTGGATTTGCTATTAGGTGCCTGCCATCCACAAAATGCCTTAAGAAATGAATAGATGTCTTTGAGAATTCACACTTTTCATTAAGTATCAAGCTTTCACCCTCGAAACAAAACCTTTCTCACTCTCGGGTCATGTTCTTTGACAGATTCACCTTGGAATAACGTGCTATATTACTTCACTTAGCCCTTGAAGCAAATTTGACATTATTTTTGGAACATTTCTGGTGCTGACATTATAATGAATGACAAACGTTTGGAACAAAATTTTCCAAATGGTGTTATGAATGTTGTTAGTAACCTTGACTTCTCGCCCAAAGGAAGTTTCCAAATGCCATTGATGTGTCAAGTTTTGTGAAAAATTACTCCTGGATAACATTTATGAACTTTCAACTACTGAGGACATTGAATGAATTTCTCTTCCTGCCAGTTTATTGACTTGAGTTAGAATTACATAAACATAAAGAAATTAGGTTTAGAAACTGACACTTGCCAGAGCACAAGTCTTATTTTAAGACAGAGAAAGTGAATTCTATTCTTGTCATTCCTTCAAGCTGAACTTCAACTTGTTTCATTAGCAGGTGCATTATTTACCTTGGTGTGAAAATATGTATAGGTGTAGCGTCCTTTTTCAATGTGACTCTATGTTTAGCCTTAATGTTTCCTAGACTTTCATACAACTTTGCCAAGTATTTCCTGAAGTGAATCTTGGATTCTTGCTGATGATTTTTTTTCCCACTTACCTGGAAAGATTAAGGTTTGTGCAAGCTCTTCTGCTGAGAGAGAGGATTCTTGATTCCAAAAGCAGATATAATATTTCTGGTACAGCAACAACTGCAGATGCTGGAGTTAGAGATAACACAGTATGGAGCAGGAGGAACACAGCAGGTCAGGCAACATCAGAGGAACAGGAAAACTGACGTTTTGTGTCGGGACCCTTCAGAAGATTTCTGATGATTTCACTTTGTTATCTGTAATTTCTGGTATCTGCTTTTATGTGTTATACAGAAACATAGAAAATAGGATCGGGGTTGGCCTTTTGGCCTTTCTAGCCTATTCCAGCATTCACTATAACATGGTTGATCATCCAACTCAACAACCTACTCTTGCTTTCTCCCCATAACCTTTGATCTTTTTAGCTCCAAATGCTGTATCCAACTCCTCCTTGAAATCCTATAGTATTTTGCCCTTGACTATTTTCAATAGTATTGAATTCCATAGGCTCACCACTCTCTCCGTGAAGAAATTCTCATCATTTCCATCCTAAATAGTTTATCACATAACCTTAGACTGTGACCCCTGGTTCATGACCTCCCCACCATCAGGAACATCCTTCCTGCATCTACACTATCTAATCCTGTTTGGATTTTATAGGTTGATATGAGATGCCTCTTCATTTTTCTGAACTCCTCATTTGTCAGCCCCATCATCCAACATAAACTTTTGGTAAACATTTGCTGCACTGCCTTTAAAGCAAGAACATCCTTCCTCAGAAAGGGGGGCCAAAACTGCATGCGTTATTCTAAATGTAATCTCATCAAGGTCTTGTATAATTGCAGCAAGATATCACTGTTCCTCTACTCAAATCCTCTTGTTATGAAGGCCAACATAGGTCTTGCCTTCATTACCTCTGTTTCTTGTGGCATTTTTTGACTTTTAGTTCAGCTTCTCCTTGATCATGTAAATTGTCTCCTGTTTATTGCAGATAAAGTATTGATATTGAGAGCTTTCTTTGTGTTGCAGAGTTGATGTAGTGCTTGGGGATTGGAAGGCAGGAAGTTAGAATTTGTTTGTAAAGTGATAGGAGAGGAAGAGTGCATGGTCCCTTTAAAATTTGTGTTTCTTTAGGCTTGGAAATTATAAAAGAAAGTGTGCAGGCAGCAGCAGATGCACAGACAGTTTGTGAAATTGAAACTTTGTATCAAAAAGCCTTTCAATTAGCAGGCAAAAGCAACATTTTTACCAAGACAACAGGTTTTTGAATTAAGTCAATTAATTTAAACCAGGCCCTAGATAACAAAGTCCAATTAATTTAAATCTGACGGATTGGACAACCTTAGACCAATTCTATTATAAGAAAGTAATAGGCCATCAAGGGAATAAAAGAAGAGGGCATTTGAAAATCGGGGTGAGAGCAAACTGCCATCTGTTAAGACAATAGTTCTCAATGGCTATCAGCTCCATACAAAGGGAAAATCACTGGCTCTCACAGATTTCTGTAAGATTTCAGAGAAAGCCACCATCTAAATAAAAGAACTACTGCACTCTTAGCTAATATTCCTGACATGAGAATTCTGTGGAGAACAGTGGAGAAGGCAAAGCACATTCCAGAAGACTTATCCTGGTTATAATTTTGAGAAAACTTTGTTTTTTGCCATTAGTTTTGTTCATTTAAGTGGGACTCATATCTATTGGAACAGCATACCATGAGAATTTTGTTTTATTCAGGCATTCAGTTAGTAGTTATGTTATTTCGTTAACTGTTAGAGTTAGATAAATAAATTGTTACTTGTTGATAATAGAGTGAGTATCAGGGATTTCTTCCATTTAATCACTCCCTTAATACATTATGAGGTGAGGCAAGCTTGTCTGGGTGTTTTTGTTTTAATTATGAGAGGGGCGACGACCACTCCTTCATAATAGATTGGGCACTCAAGTCTGGGATCTGGCTGCTTCGTGTATGGGATTTAAATGGATCTGAATGGTTTGGACAGACTTAAACAGACTTGAGGATTAGTGTCCTAGATCTTTAAAAAAAACTTAGGTGAGAAGTGGAAAATCTGTTTAGTTTCGGTTACTTGTGGTTGCTTAGATCAAAAGTGACGGAAATAGCTCTTAAGCTTGCTAAAGAGGTTCTGGGGTTTGAAGATGTTTCCTAAATTTGCCAAAAAAGTTTAGAAAGACAGAGGAAGGATGTACTGTTAGACTTAGCAAACAGGCTAGAATTGGGTTTAACTAGGGATAAGAGGAAAGCTGAAATTATAAAGGAGTTATTCAAGCATTTAGGTATACCATAGAAACAGGCAAATGCAGTGGAGTCAGAAAAAATATAAATTGCAAATAAGACAATTGGAATCAGAAGTGAATGAAAAGTAAAAAAAGTCTTGAGTTGGAAAAGATGAAGCAGCTTGAACATGAAAAAGTGAGAGTTTGAATTACAGTTAAAATCAGAAGAGAAAGAAAAGAATGTTCGAGTTGGAAAAGATGAAGTTGCAACTTGAAGCAAAAATATTTCAAATACTTCATAGTCTCCTGACACCTCCACTGCAAACACTTCACTCGCCCTGAATTAACATTACCCACAAAATCCCTGGCCAGTTCATTTGGTTAGCCAATTACTCAAAGGAAATTAAAAAGGTTTCTACATCTTTTTCATCTAATTTTATTACTGTTTGGACACATTTGTATATACCCCTACTAGGCTGTTGGCTACAATGAGTTTGCTCATCCTCACTTCTATCTTTTACTTTTACTTCTGTAATAGAGGGGGACACGCAGTCACAGTGCTGGTGGATTAAGAGACGTACCGAGAAAAAGGATGTGGTAAAAGAAGCTAAACCTGTGGGATTAGTTGAGATAGTGAAGGAAATCCCAAGAGAAGTTGAGGAGCTGCAGGAGACTGCACAATCTCGCCACATGCTGGATAATAAGATAGTGAGCACTCTCTTCAAAGACTTTACCTCTGCGGGTAAGGTTCATTCAGGAAGAACAGTGGGAAATGGTGAATAAGTTAACATATTTAGAGATACAGGAGCTGATCAGTCTCTAATAGTCAGAGATGAAAGTATTTGCACTCCTTCTGAAATGTTACCCAAGAGAGTGATAATCTGTGGAATAAGTGGGGAGAGATTTAGTGTTCCACTGTGTAAGATAAAGCTGGAAAGTCTAATCAAGGCTGGGGAAGTGCCAGTGGAAGTGATTGAAAGAGTGTCAATTCCAGGAATACAGTTTGTTCTTGGAAACGACCTGGTTGGATCAAAAGTGGGAGTAATGCCCTTTACAGGGGAGAAGCCGAAAGAAACGCAAGGAGCTGAAGAGTTAAAACAAAAATACCCTGGATTTTTTCCAGACTGCGTGGTGACATGATCCCACAGCCATAGCTTAAAGCAAGGAGGGAAAACCAAAGAGAAAGACGAAGGAGTTGAGGTCCAGTTAGCCAACATCCTGTTTTGAAATCATAACGGATAGATCTAAACAGGTAGAGGCTCAGGCAGAGGTGTTTAATTCTGAAAGACTAATGGAGTTATAACAAAAAGATGAGATAGTAAAAGACTCATATCATAAAGCCTACTCAGAAAATGAATCAGAATGTATTCCAGAAAGTTATTACCTTCGGAATAGAATCCTAAGGCAGAAGTGGAGCCCTCAGCAGCTCAGCGCAGAGGAGAAATGGATGGAAGTTCACCAGCTTGTGTTGCCAGTAGAATACAGACCGGAAGTATTGCGGGTAGCACACAGATTACCGGTAGGTCATTATCTAGGAGTGAGGAAGACTCAGGCTAAGATACAGAACCATTTCTATTGGCCTGGATTATATAAAGATGTGATTGAATTTTGCCGTACCTGTCATTCATGTCAAATGGTAGAAAAGCCACAGGTAGTAATCAAACCAGTGCCTTTGATGCCAATTCCCACATTTGAAGAACGTTTCATGTGGGTAATGATTGATTATGTAGGTCCCCTCCCTAAAACCAAAAGTGGGAAGCAATATTTGCTAACCATATTGGATGTGTCTACCAGATTTCTGAGGAAATTACATTAAGGAATGTCAAGGTGAAGAAAGTTGTGGAGGAGTTGCTTGCTTTCTTTACCTGTTGTGGATTACCCAGGGAGATTCAATCAGACCAAGGGTCCACTTTTACTGCCAAGTTGTTTAAGAAGGTCATTGATAGTTTAGGCATCCAATACTTTAAATGAAGTGTGTACCATCCTGACTCCCAGGGAGTATTGGAAAGGTGGCATCAGACCCTAAAGACTATTCTGAGGACTTATTGCCAGGATTACCCAAAAGATTACAAAAAAGGTATCCCATTTATATTATTTGCTATTAGAGATGCTCCAAATGAATTGAATCCATGTTTGAATATCAGTTCAAATGGAATAAACTAAGTAAGAGTGCCTTTAAAATTAACTAAGGAAAAGTTGATAGGCCTGACGTCAGAGGTCCCATTATTGGATTGAGGTGAGAGAAATGTTGAACAGAGTAGGTGAATTAGCTCAACAACATTTGAAGGTGGCATAGCGTCTAATGATAGACACTAATCTAATGAAGCAAGAAGCAGATAAGAAATCTAAAATTTGTACTTTTGTCCATGGAGGATAAAGTATTGGTGTTGTTGTCAGTAGTAGGAGGTCCCTTCAAAGCAAGATTTAGTGTCCCCGATCAGATTGAGAAGAAATTAAGTCAGGTAAATTATCTGGTAAAGATGCTAGATAGAAAAACGATTTATCGTGTTTGTCATGTAAATATGCTGAAACCTTACAATGACAGAGAAAGGGAACAGGTGAAACATGTATTAGTTATTGCAACTCAGAGTGAGGAATCAAATCCAGATGATTTGGATTTTGATGTTCCTCGGAATAAATTGAATAATGAGGAAATCCTTAAAGGATAGTGAGGATACTAAGCTTTCTGCCTCAGGAAGAGAACTGAATTGACAGGCTTGTTGCAGCACTATGAGGACATATGTAGAAATAGAATGGGGAGGACTAATACCATAGTACATGAAGTTGAAGTGGGAATGCTGTTCCGATAAAACAATGCCCCTACAGGCTTAATTCTCTCAAAGCAGTGCAGCTACAGAAGGAAGTGGAAGCGGTGCTTCAAGAAGACATCATTGAACCAAGTCAAAGCAAGTGGAGTTCGCTGATCGTGTTGGTTCCCAAACCTGATAGTACTCAACAATTCTGCTTGAATTATCAGAAGGTCAATGCCATGAATATATCAGACTTATACCAATGCTGGAGGATTCTGTGCAAAAAGTTGGACAAGCCACTTTCAACACAATGTTGGACTTACTTAATGGTTAGTGGCAAGTAAGTTTGTCAGAGAGCGTGAAAGAATTTTCTGCATGTGTAATCCCAAATGGACTGTATCAATTTCAAGTAATGCTCTTTGGAATGAAGAACGCACCAGCTGCATTTCAAAGACTTATGAACAGAGTTGTGGCAGGATTAACTAATTGTGCCATCTATATAGATGACCTAGGGATCATTATCCATTCGTGGGCAGGTCACATGATGCATTTGGCAGAGCTCTTTGAGAGACTATGGAAGACAAATTTGATCATAAATTTGGCAGACAGAATGCGTGAAGGCAGAAGTGACATTCTTAGGATGCAGCATTGGACATGGAAGGGTGACACCGAGGAACACGATGATGAAGACCATAGAGAAATTTCCAAGACCACCCTCGAAGAAGGAAGTGCTACGATTTTGGGACTGAGCGGATTCTACCAGAAGTTTGTACCAAACTTTAGTAGCATGGTGACACTGCTAATGGATTTGCTGAAGAAGAACACAAAATTCCAGCAGACAGAATAATGCCAGGAGACAGTCAAGAATTTAAAAGCAGTGTTAACTACTGCATCAGTTTTATCCAAGCTCAATTTATTGAAACCCTTTAGAGTTGCCGTCGATGCAAATAATGTAGTGTTTGGAGCTATACTATCACAGGAGGATGATTGTGGAATTGAAAAGCCAATCAGTTATTTTTCAAAGAAACTCAATATCCACCAGAGAAAATATTCAACCTTTGGGAAAAGGAGTTATTGAGATTGGTACTGGCCTTACAACATTTTAACGTTTATGTTGCAAACCATATATCAGAGACAGTTGTGTACACTGATCACAATCCTTTGACATTTTTGGAAAGATTTAAAGACAAGAACATCAGACCAATTCATTGGAGTCTTATGTTACAAGCATTTAATTTACAGATTGTACATGTTGCAGGTTGTGAAAATGTTATTGTAGATGCATTATCATGCCTTTAGAAGGAAATTGTGTATATGAGATAGACACGGTAGTGTTCAATGTTATATATAGGTATATACAATTAGCATGAAATGAGTAACTCTAGATTAATGACCTATGTATCTAGTAATAATGGAATTGAGAGCTAGAGGAAAAAAAATGAAGCCTATGTTTCATGGTGATGGAACAAAAACAAAGTTGCTGGAAAAGCTCAGCAGGTCTGGCAGCATCTGTGAAGAAAAAGTTAGAGTTAATGTTTCAGGTCCAGTGACCCTTCCTCAGAACTGAACCCGAAATTTTAACTTTGATTTTTTCTTCACAGATGCTGCAAGACCTGCTGAGCTTTTCCAGCAACTTTGTTTTTGTTCCTGATTTACAGCATCCGCAGTTCCTTTGGTATTCTCATACTGATGATTTTTTTTTCTCAAGTAAGGAGGTGTTGCGAAGTAGGAACAGTACTTATGAATTGGAAGGCAGGATGTTAGAATCTTTTTGTAAAATGATGGGGTGGGGAAGAGTGTATGGTCCGTCTAAAACACTTTTTAAAATCTTAGAGATTTAATAATGTCTGCAGGCAGCAGCAGATGCACAGAGAGTTCTTGAAATTGAAACATTGTACCAAAAGGCTACATTGTTTGGATACAAAGTGGCATTTTTGCCAAGACAATAGGTTTTTGAGTTTAGCCAATTAACTTAAACCAGGCCCTAGATACCAGAGCCCAGTTAAATTTAAATCTGATAGTTTTGACAACCTTGGACCAATTCTATTGTAAGAAATTAATAGGTTATCAAGGTTACAAAAGAAGAAGGCATTTGAAAATTGGGGTGAGAGCAAACTGCCATCTATTAAGAGAACAGCTCTCAAATGCCATCAGCTCTAAAGGAAGAGAAAAACACTGGCTCTCACAGAAATCTGTAAGATTTCAGAGAAAGCACCATCTAAATTAAGGTACTACAGTGCTCTTATATAATATTCCTGATGCAAAACTTTGACAGAGGAAGGCATTCCTGACTAGAGGACAGCAGAGAAGGCAAAGAACATTCCAGAAGACTTATCCTGGTTGTAATTTTGAGAGATTATGCTTTTTTAAAAATTATTATTTTGGTTTATACATGTGGAACTCTTATCTATTGGAACAACATACCATTAGAATTTTGTTTTATTCGGGAATAGTTTGTTGTTAAGAGGGAGTTGTTTGGTTTGTTAGTAGAGTGCTAATTTGTTAACTGTTAGAGTTAGGTACATAAATTGTTATTTGTTGATTATTTCAAGGCATCTGGATGGGTACATAAATAGGAAGGGTTTAGAGGAATTTGGGCAAAGTTCTGGCAAATGGGACTAGATTAACTTCAGATATCTGGTCACCATGGATGATTTGGACTGAAGCATCTGTTTTCATTTAATTACTACTTTAATCAATTACGAGACGAGGTGAGGTTTTCTGGTGTTTGGGTATTAGCTATGAGAAGGGGGTCAACCACTCCTTTGTAACACTTTGTGTGACAATATTGTTGCCCTCAAACCAATGTTTAATCTTAAATTTGTGATTTGTCCTTTGACGTGCATTCTGGAAGATATGGGTCATTGATCTTATGAAGGAAGTCTTTCAATTTGTCTTCAAATGAAGATTGTTCCACTGCATTCATAGTTCTGTGCATGAGAACCTTTTCTATAGGACTTCCAAAAGTAAGTGTTTATTTGACACAGTTTTCCAACATGCCCAACTGTTTTTTACAGTGAAAGCATTCTGCTATGTTTATAGGATGCTGTTCAGATCTTGAGGCTTTTTTAGTGTCACATCATTGACAGTATTTCACAGCATCTTATACTATGCCTCCTAGCTGTACTTCTGGCTCTCGGATTCTTTTAATGCTTTACCTTTCTGAAAGCAGATAGATACTGTTGACGTTCTGTACCAATGATTTTCTTCCCTTCTAGGAATTGTTCTGTTCTGCCTCCAGACTTATGCTTGTCTCTGCATTTACTTCTGGTCTCCCTGCTATAGGAAAGATGTTATGAAACTTAAAAGGTTGCGGAAAAGATTGACAAGGACATTGCCAGGTTGGAGGGTTTGGGCTACAGGGAGAGGCTGAATAGGCCGGGGCTATTTTCCCTGGAGCGTCAGAAGCTGAGGGGTGACCTTATTGAGGTTTATAAGATCATGAGATGGGACATAGATAGGGTGAATTGCCAAGGTATTTTTCCCAGGATAGGGGAGCCCAAAACTAGTGGGCATAGTTTTAAGGTGAGAAATGAAAGATCTACTAGGGACCTAAAGTGTGACTTTTTTATGCAGGATGGTGAGTGTATGGAATGAGCTATTGGAGGAAGAGATGAAGGCCAGTACAATAACGACATTTAAAAGGCATTTGGATGGGTACATAAATAGGAAGGGTTTAGAGGAATTTGGGAAAATTGCTGGCAAATGGGACTGGATTAATTTTGGATATCTCATCATCATGGATGAGTTGGACTGAAGTATCTGTTTCCATGCTGTATGCCTCTATGCGATTTTCTCTCAGGTGAAGTTTCTTAACGGTATATTGAATCTGATAGGGCTTCATAGGTAATACCTACAAAAATGTGGTCCCTGATTAATTTTGTTTTCAAATCTTTGCACTCACACCCTGAACTAGCTTAGAAAGATTATTAATAAAGTCATATTTGATTCTCCTGGAATCTGAACTCAAACTTTTCTGGCAAAGAAAATTAAAAATTCCAAGGCTTCCTAAGCTCATTAAGTATTTATATTCTTTTTCTTAACACTCAATTCCAGTAATGGACTTCTTCCCATGCCTCGGAGCCTGGCTATCACTCCAACTGTTTCTATCCCCAAAAATTTCACTGCTAGACCAGATAGATTACTTTAAATGCTTGCAAACCTCTGACAGCTGCTCTACAGCTGCTTCTTAAATGGTAGTTCTGCTGTCTCCATGTTCCTGGAGTAGTATTTATATGACTGTTCTTCACTTATATTTTCTCATTTCTGCCCTGTGGTTCCTACACATAATGACACTGTTCTGAATTGGAGCAGTGGAATTTTTTATCGTGAAGTTGAGAGTTTGGCCTGATTACCTTTTTCCAAATGCCAAGTTATTTTTTAAAAGCACTGGGGGAAGGTTAACTACAATAATATTAAGCAGGGGCTTGGAAATGTAGACTGGGGACAGTTGTTTCAGGGCCAATCCACATCTGTTGGATGGAAATCTTTTCAAGGCCAGTTGGTTACAGTTTAGGACCAGCATGCTCTGATGAAAATGAAGGATGAGGACGGTAAGATTTGGGAAATTTGGATGACAAGAGAAATTGTGAGCTGAGTCAAAAAGAAAAAAGAAACAGCTGTAAGGTTTACGAAAACTGGAGACAGACAGAGCCCTCCAAGAATATAAAGAAAGCAGGAAAGAACTTGAAAAAAACCAAAAGAACTGCGGATGCTGTAAATCAGGAACTAAAACAGAAGTTGCTGGAAAAGCCCAGCAGGTCTGACAACATCTGTGATGGAATAAACAGAGTTAACGTTTCGGGTCCGGTGACCCTTCCTCAGAACTTACACAAGGAGTTAGGAGGGCTAAAAGAGGCCATGAAATATCCTTGGAAAACAGGAGTAAGGAAAATCCCAAGGTGTTTCACACATATGTAAGGAGCATGAGTGTAGCTTGGGAAAGGGTCGATCCACTCAAGGACAAGGGGGGGAATTTATGCATGGAGCCGGAGGAAGTGGATGAGGTCCTTAACTTTGCATTCGTATTCTTAAAGGAGAAGGACATGATGGACGACAAATCTAGAGAAGGGTATGTTGATGTTTTCAGGCATGAAACAAAGGAGGTATTGAGTGCTTTGCAAAAGCATTAAGGTAGATACACCCCCAGGACCAGAAAGAATTTATTCCAGAATACTGAGGGAGGCAAGGAAGAAAATTGCTCGGGCCTTGTACTAAATCTTTGTTTCCTCTTTAGTCACGGGAGAATTCCCACAGGACCGGGGAATAGCCAATGTTGTTCCTCTGTTTAAAAGTAAAACAGGGATAATCTGCGAAATTTCTGACTGGTGAATCTTATGTTAGTGGTAAGGACGTCATTGGAGAGGATTATTAGGGACAGGAGTTACATAAATTTAGAAGAATATGGATTTAATAGCAATAAGCAGGAAGTTGTGTTTTGACTGAGTTTTTTGAGGAAGTTGCAATGATTGATGAGGGCAGGGTGATAGAATTTGTCTACGTGGGTTTTAGTCAGGCCATTGTCAAGGTCCTTCATGGCAGGCTGATACAGAAGGTGAAGTCACATAGGATTTTTGGGGAGCTGGTAAGATAGATACAGAACTGCCTTGGTTGTAGAAGACAGTGTAGCAATGAAAGGATTTTTTTTTTTACTTACTGGAGATCTGTGGCCAGTGGTACTCCAGTTCTGGAATCCCTGTTATTTGAAATATTTGGAATTGATCTGGAGGCGAATATATGTGGTCTGATTAGTAAGCTTGAAGAAGACAAGAGATGGGGAGACCTGTAGAAAATGAGGAGGATTGCCAGGGAATACAGCAGGATATTGATAGGCTGAAGCATTTGGCAGAGAAATGGTAGTTGGCATTTAATCTGGACGAATATGAGATGATGCACTTTAAAAGATCTGATGCAGGAGTGAAGTACAGTAAATGGCAGAAACCCTCAGTAGCATTAATGTACAGATGGGTCTAGGCACACAGGTCTACAGTTTCCTGAAAGTGGATGAGGTTGTCAAGAAGGTGTATGACAAGCTTGCCTTCATCATTCAAGGAATACAGTATAAAAATTGGCAAGAAATGTTGCAGCTATTAAAGAGCTTTAGTGAGGGAACTTTAGTTAGGCCACATTTGGAATACTGTGTACTTAAACTTTCTTAAAATGAGCTGGTGCTGAAATTTTATAATGGCTGGAATCAAGCAGAATGAGATAACTGACTGTTTCCAGAAATATCCAGCATTTAACAGGGCATGAAATGTGGCAGTCCTTCCATCCCGAGCCACAAACCCTCAAGCCAAGTGAACACAAAGTATTAGTAAATGAGGTGTTTACATCAGCCAGCTTTGAACAAAGGGAATCATCAAAACACACTACAGCTTGATTTGGTGCAACTCACTCCACTTTTACCTGACCCAAAACAATAGTTTTGACAGGGAACATCAAAACCGCCTTGTTAAGTAAGTGTTTCCAACCAAAGCCCCTCTCTTGTGATTGAAAGTACCAGTTATTTTGAAACATTTTGAACTGTACAGCTCTGACTATTATTTATCAGTCTGCTTGTGACACCATGACAGTAGCCATCTTCAGGTTTAGTTAAAAGTCTGCCTCTGATCACAATACCTTTCAAAGGTCTGATTCTAGACAGCAACCTATATTTTACCTGTGAAAAGTACCAATTCCCAGTTTATAACTGCATCTGCTCTTTTACAGAAAATAAGAGCGACTTGAAAGAATCTCAACTGGGCAAAAACAAAGTTGCTGGAAAAGCTCAGCAGGCCTGGCAGCGTCTGCAAAGAAAAAAATCAGAGTTAACGTTTCAGGTCCAGTGACCCTTCCGCAGAATGAGGGAGGGTCACCGGACTAGAAACGTTAGCTCTGATTTTTTTTCTTCACAGATGCTGCCAGACCTGCTGAGCTTTTCCAGCAACTTGTGTTTTTGTTCCTGATTTACAGCATCCGCAGTTCTTTCAGTTTTTCTCAACTGGGCAAACCAGATTTTGATTTAAGGTAAATAGTTTGCCATGGATCATTCTAAAATTTGACTGTGGAAACAGTCCTTGGGGAAACACACCACTGCCTATTTTTAACAGCAAACAAAAAAAAAAATCAAAGACTAATGCCTGTTATGGACAGGAAAGGGAGGAAGTAAAATAATTCTATTCACCTCTTTGCCTTATCTGTGACAGTTGCCTCTGCTTAGGATGTTTACTTAAGGAAATGTATATGCTGAATTATGGACCGATCACACATCTGCTATTACTTTTTGCTATAGTCATATATCAAGAAACTATAACTTCAACATTTCTGTTTCACATGCTCATTTGAAGATAAGAGGTCACTCTTTCCTCTGTGGTAGCTCTCTCATTTCTGAGTCAGAGTATGAAGGCTAGGGGTCCATTTCAGAATCTAGGCCAACTGCTCAGTGCAATTATAAGGGAGCACCATTACATTAAAGATTAAATATTATACTGAAAAGCCTTTAATCTGTATATAAAACTTCTCATGGGGGTCTATCTGAAAACAGAAGGGCAGTACACTCATTGTGTTACTCAATATTTATTGCATAGCAGTATTATAGCATATAAATAAGCAGAGGCAACAGTGTTATAACATATAAACATATGGGGAGGCGATGGCCTAGTGGTATTATCACTGGTCTGTTAATCCAGATATGTCCAGTTATTCGAATCCTGCCACGGCAGATGGTGGAATTTGAATTCAATAAATATCTGGAATTAAGAATCAAATGATGACAGTGAATCCATGTTGATTGTTGGGGAAAACCCTGTCTGGTTCGCTAATGTCCTTTAGGGAAGGGAACTGCTATCCTTACTTGGTCTGGTCTACGCGTGACTCCAGACCCACAGCAACGTGGTTGACTCTTAATTGCCCTCTGAGCAGTTAGAGTTGGGCAATAAATGCTGCCTATCCTGTGACACCCTCATTCCATGAATGAAAAAAATACAGTTACACAATCATATATCTCATTGTTGGATGTGCGACCTGTGGCAATTCCTTACATTTGGTCTTTAAAGGACTTTATTATTTTGTGAAATATGTTGTTATTGCAAATGCCAGTTACTTATTTCATTCATATAATGGCAACCTGGAGAGTAGTGAACTGATAACAAGACCGTTTACCTGCAGAATGCCTAGGGCAGCAATAACTAAGTTAGACAATGTCAGCCAATAATTGTTCAGGAAATCAACACTGTTGGCAGCAACCCTCCGGGGTTTTGATACGTAAGCATGGAGTATATTGAACTTGGGCTGTCTGTTTTCTTTTCATTAACGGATGAGGGCATCGCAGGCTAGGTAGCATTTATTGCCCATCCCTAATTGCCCAGAGGGCAGTTCAGAGTCAATCACATTGCTGTGGGCCTGGAGTCTCATGTAGGCCAGATCAGGTAAGTTTCTTTCCCTAAAGGACATTAGTGAGCCAGCTAGTTCCTCCCCCTGACAATTGACAATGGATTCTTGGTCATCATTTGACTCTTAATTACAGATATTGTGTTGAATTCAAACTCCATCATCTGCCAGAGCAGGATTTGAACCCGGGTCCCCAGAATGTTACCTGGGTCTCTGGGTTAATAGTCCAGAGATAGTACCATGAGGCTTTCGTCTCCCCTGCTGCAATGAGATCAGATCAAACTTTCATCGTGCAGGCTCCCAATTAGCTGGAATTGCAAATACTTCCAACCAAATTCGGATTGAAAGACACAATCCAACATCCCAATTATAATGTGGGTGACACAAAAACAAATCAAGGATGTAAAATTAATAAATATTGGCCCGTCCAGTAATGTCTGTTTCCCATGAATGAACTAAAAGAAAAAAGGTGTGCTGCTGAAATTTGCCAAGCTTCTTAGAAAGCATCTTCAAACCAAAGGCCATTATTCTCTAGAAGGACAAAGGCAGCCGATACATGGGAACACCACCACCTGCTAGTTCCCCTCCAAGCCACAGACGATTCTGGTTTAGAAGTATAGCACAATGTCAATGCTCCATCCCCGCCTCTTTGACCTGTCTGTCTCCTCTCCACCTAACTTCTCCTCTATCTATCTTCTACCCGCCTCCCCCTCTCTCCCTATTTATTTCAGAATCCCCTTCCCCCCCCCCCATTTCTGAAGAAGGGTCTAGGCCTGAATCGTCAGCCTTCCTGCTCCTCTGATGCTGCTTGGCCCGCTATGTTCATCCAGCTCTGCACCTTGTTATCTCAGATTCTCCAGCATCTGCAGTTCCTACTATCTGTTTTGATGTGTATATTCATTTTAAATTATATCATTCTCATTTATGTTTCAATTGCTACTTAAAACAAAGTATCCTAACTTGCACTTCTGCTCTTTAGTGATAATTGTGAATCTGCAAATCTTTCCTAATGATTCACCGACAAATGGACTTATCCAGTAACATGACTCTCTTTGCTGATTTAATTCAAAACTACAAACATTAAATGTAATATCACTGCCTGGGTCTGATTAACCAGTTGCAGCAATCAAAGAGGAAAATGTAGTTACTTTTGACACAAAGTTTTTTCTTATGTTTTATTATGTTCACATGAGTCAATCTCAATTTACCTTAAAGCAGTAATAAATATTGATTCAAATAAATGTATTGTCCTGCTTACAATTGTCTTGCTTTATTTATTTGGGTGGGTTGAATTCAATGTGAATAAAGAATTGCTAGACAGATGAAACTGGAGAAGATTCTAGCTCTACTCTTTTAGGGACTAAAGCTATTTCAAGGTTTGGGAGGACTATTAAGTGATAATTTCATAAATCAATGCAGGTAGTGTGCTGTTTCACAAGTTTGATGTGTGAATCAGAAAATCTGGTTCCTCTTGCTACTTCCTATAACACTGCCTCCATACTGACACTATGTAAAATTAGCCCTTAGAGTTTTCAATGAAGGTAGATTTCAAAATCTGCCAATATTGATATGAAGTACCGGGGTGACTGTCTGAACGAGAACTAATTTTTAATGGCTATTTAAGCAGCCTTATAGAAACAGTGCTGTTTTAAACTCAAGCAGCATCAGTTATCATTTTGTAAACTTAAAATGCCCATGTTCAGCATGAACCAAAATTAAAGCCTACAAAAAGCTGAAATTAAAATAAATGGCCCATTTTTTGCATTAGCCCCGCCCTTCTAATTCACCAGAAAGGTGAATTTATTTTCAGCTGACTGTTTTTCAACCTTGCTTTCATGGAAGTGTTGAGTTTAAGGACAAAGCAGGGCTTTTTCTTCATCTACGATGTGCATCAAAAGAGTCAGCACCTAGAGGAGGAGGAATAGAAGAGATTTGAAAAGAATTCACAGTGTACAATATGTATAATTTGAAGAGTGAACTGAATTGATCACTTATGAAATTCTTTTATATCAGCTATATCCACTAATGGGCCAGTTTGAGTTAATCATGCAGGTAGCCCTTGATTAACATGCTTTCAACAGAACACAATTTTTACTTTCATACCCACCGTTGCTAATAATGCACCTCATTTGAGGTACAACAGTACTTCCCCAACTTCCAGCAGTATGGACAAATATATGTGAAAGCATTCCTCAGCAAGTTCCTCTTCATTCAGCTTGCTTTGGCAGCTTCAGTTAAGGGTGGATAAGTTTTTCAGAACTGTCCCAATGACAGACAGTCAACATTCCACCTCCAAAGCAGCTGAACAGCAGTCTCATTATCCTTGAGTTTCAGCTTCAAAGCAGCAGACAAATGGGATGACGATCCACAGGCTGCCAACTCCAGATAAGCAATCTTGTACATGAGGCAAGAAACTTAGATATTTCTTTTTGCATGCTTTCACGGCTTGTTTGAATTATATTAACTTGGTGTTTGTATTTATTTGAAGTTCTAGGAATGCAACCTGAACATTTGCCTGTTTCAATGTGAATATATGTTTTAAGTAACACAGTTTTACTGAGTACAATCATTTATAGGAACATTCCTTGTTAATCAAGGAATACCTGTATATAGTTTAATCACCAAATTGTTGCTGCACAGAAGGTCATTCAACCAATCAAGTTGAATTGTAACATATTTTAGCACTATGTCATTTTTGTCGACTTTATGAAGGGTTTCTCTCTGCAGGGCCTAGAGAGTTTCTTGTGCTATTATTCAAAATTCATCTTATTAAGTGTCTTCTGGATTTCTATAGTGCCGTTCTCATAGAGTCGTAGAGTCATACAGCACGGAAACAGACCCTTCGGTCCAACCAGTCCATGCTGACCATAATCCCAAACTAAACTTGTCCCACTGCCTGCTCCTGGCCCATATCCCTCCAAACTTTTCCCATTTCTGTATTTATCTAAGTGCCTTTTAAACGTTGTAATCTCGTCTGATGCTAGCCTAATTCTCCTACTTGCCATAGCTGTAAGTATTCACCACTGCTGGGATTGACTGCCATCCCTTATGCCAACTCCATTTTGCCTCACCAGCTGTGCACTTGGGCAAGCATTGGCAGTTTGGAGTTGTCCTTCACTGTCAACATAATGGCACAGCAGCTAAAACCCAATGCTTCTCGGGGCACAGTGGTGACATGGCAGACTCTTCCTTGTACATACAATGCACATTCCTCCATTCATTGTTATTTAAGCGCCAAGGCACACAGCTCAACCTGTCTTTAGCCATATCCCATCTTACAACCCTATTCTCTCCTTTTCCCAATACCCAATGTAGCCCAACACCATCCTATTGTTCAATGTAAGACCGTTACATACAGGGAGGTCTTCAGTTGCTCAAAACATTCACTTTCTTTTTACAAACACTGAAACCAAGCAAACAAAAGCTGCATTTGCCTCTCAGAACACAAACAAATTGCTTGTACATCGAGGCACCAACAATTTTACAGTCAATGAGTCATCACTGCACTCAACTCTCATCAACAGATTGGGTGTCAATTAAGTCCTGTCTGGCTAATAGTACCCAATGCAGTTGTACACTATCATGTAGAAGGTGATGTTCTTCTGCTCAATGTCCTCATCCTCCTCTGAAAACTGCTCCCACTCTCCCAGCTCATCAGCCTCCAGCACATCGCCTTGTTGCCTGCTCCACTTGTGTAGAGCATAACATGCTTGAATTAAGTAGTACACTCTGTTTAGAGTATATTGAAGAGCTGTACCATGCTGTCCAAAGAGGTCATCTGATCACGTGCAAGGCCCTGGGGTGATCGATGCTGCCCTTGACCAATTGTACCAGGACCTCCTGATTGATGGCAATCCTCCTTCACTTGACTAAGGACTACTCACCTTTTTCTTTGGCCCTATGGTAAATACACATACTGTCTTTGATGAGCATGCTTCCAGCATATGTGTTTTGAGATTGAGATTGCATTGCATCTTGCAGCAATGTGTCCATCTCTTTGACTGCTGATTGCTGACAAGCATGACTGGTTTTGTGCCTGTGCTAAACATCAATGCAATATTGAAATTCTCTGGACTATTAATGTGCAGCTGATGGGACCAATTCCTAAAAGACAAGGTACGGCAAGGTAGAGATGCTGTGTGGTTCCAGGTAGACGCCGAGAGAGCAAATGCTGAGAAAGCAAGTGGTCAGCCCTGAAATAAAGCTTTTTCAATCCATGAGCTGGGTGCTTCTCCTTGGATGCAAGATGTTCTTGTAGCAGCCTTCCAATGATAGTATGCATTGCTGTTATGATCCAATGAGCAGCATGGCAGTGCCAAGCCATACAAAGTGGTTCAGAGATATGGCATGATGGTGCAGAGAGCTCGCATTATCAGATGTCAGTGCCAATGTATGTCGGCTGTGTGTGGTCTCTACCTATGATTATGAAGATCCAGAGGAGCAAACAGTGAGCTAGAGTCACCAGGTATATACCTTCACTCTCAAGTCTAGAATTTCTGACATCCAGTTTCTATCCTGAGAGTGGTAAAATAGGAAAGTGCATAATACTGAGGTGAGGTTAGGTAATGAGGGTGATTAGTGAGTAATCATTCCCATTAATAGGCTTCCCTCCACTCATTAGTGAGAATCAAGTCTTGATGTTAGTTGGAAAGCCTGACTTATTGGTCTTGACATTGAGAAATGTAAAATTGAGCAGAAGTCACCATATTCTACAGTACTGGACCAAAACCCTGGAATTTTCAAAAACTTTGAAAAGAAAGGGGGCAGCTGGGAAAAATACACCGATGCAGAGATAACTGCTTGGAACCATTGTTCAACCTGAAGGTCCAATTCACATCTCCACTCTAAGAGAACAATCAACCGGACCTAACACTCTAGCCTGAAACTAACTTTTATACTTTAGGCTACACAGCCCAGACACTGTGCCACCCATACTGATACCAAACATTCAACGTCAATCAATCTTCATTCGCAGAAATATCGGATATTCAATTTCAATTAAAATACATTTATGCATACTCTTAACTGTCAGGAAGCCAACTGACCTCAAAGGAACACTAGTAACACAATGGCAAGCGCAGATTTGGCGCAAAGATAAGAGGCCCACAATTAGTATGATTGCTGGCCCTGATCTCACTTGAGAGAGTGATCCCCACAGCTATCTCTAGAAGAGGGATCTCAAACAGTTATCTCGCCAAGAACGATCCACCGGCAGGTATTCCCCAGGAGACATTCCAAGCAGTGATCCCAAGAAGATGAATTCCAACAGTTAATTCCAGTGATTATTTCCAAGAGCTATCTCCGGAAATGGGAATCCTGACAGCAATTCCAAAACCTACTGACGCAGGCCTGTTCCACACCAGGGGAACCAACAGCAACCAACCATGACCTGCAGACCTAAGAACCGACCGACGCTGCAAGACCTCAGACACATCCTGAGCTGAAACCTAGCCCACAAATCCACCACAAAGTAAAGGAAACCAAGTACTCACCCAACAAATCCAAATACGCATCCTACTGCATAAGCAAACTCAACCCAGACTGAAGGCCTATACTGTCTGAAGTCTTCAACAAGGCACTGGGTATGGCAAGTGGGAACAGTCATCCGTGCTTCAAATCGCATTTTTCCCCAGTGGTGAGCTTAAACTTTCGAGACTCCAAAGTTTCCAACCTAGCTAGCAGGGAGGGGAAGATGGGTGGTGACAGTACAGGAACCCCAAGGGTAGGAAGGCTGATTAAAGTTTTCTGTGATTAAAACTGCTATTTAGTTCGAATAGTTGTTTAATCTATATTTGATTTAATAATGTCCTCTGTATAATTGTGTCAGTTTCACTGTTTATTATATTTACCTTTATTTCTTGGATTATACTTACCTTTTGTATTTAATAAATGCAGAGATTCCTTTGTCCTGAAACACCTGTCTACTGCTTTCTTCATTTCACATTCCCTAAATAAGTCCAGTGTAAGAACCAGGGAACTGGGGGTGATTTGAACCACCTAAAAATCAACAAATTACTGATAGCAAACCAGAACCCTGCAGAAAGGGCTTGCTGGACACCTCGTATGATTCTCCCAAATTTCCTACCATTGCCCAATTCACTCATCACAATGATCAGAACTGCACACAGTACTCAAGGTGTGAATTAACTAGGCTTGTGAGGAAGGGTCACTGTGTGTGTGTATGTGTGTGTGTGTGAATTAACTAGGCTTGTGAGGAAGGGTCACTGTGTGTGTGTATGTGTGTGTGTGTGAATTAACTAG
>JAHRHZ010000267.1:13075271-13130350 GCA_024137785.1 Ginglymostoma cirratum
GGAAGGGTCACTGTGTGTGTGTATGTGTGTGTGTGTGAATTAACTAGCGTTTTATATAGCTTCAGCATAACTTATATTCTATGCCTTGGCTGATAAAATATTCAATATGCCTCTAACCCACATCATCTATCCATCCTGTCATCTTCAGGGATCTGTGGCCATATGCTAAATATCTCTCACTTCATCTAAATCTCTCGGTATCCTCCAATTTATCATGTATTGTTTTGTCTTGATTGATCTCCCCAAATGCAAAGCACCACACTTCTCCATGTGTAATTCAATTTGGCACTTCTTAATTTTTTTTTTATTCACTCATGGCATTGTGGGCATTGTTGGCTGGGCGAGCTTTTACTTTCCATGCCCAGTGACCCTTGAGAAGGTGAGAGTGAGCTGCCTTCTTCAACTGCTGTAGACCTTTTGCTGTAGGTACAGTACAATGCCATTAGGGGGAGTTCCAGGAATTTGACTCCCCAAGTCAGGATGGTGAGTGGATTCAAGGGGAGCTTGGTGGTGGTGGTGTTCCCATGTATCTGCTGCCCTTGTCCTTCTAGCTGGTGGTGACTGTAGGTTTGGAAGCTGCTGTCTGGGGAGCCTTGGTGAATTTCTGCAGTTTATCTTGTAGATGGTACACACTGCTGCTACTGAGTGTCGATGGTGGGGGGATTGAATGTGTGTGGATGTGATACCAACCTGTCCTGGATAGTAAGAGATAAGATATTAGACTTAGGATCAGAATTAAGCCTTTCATCCATTGAATTGGGTCCACCATTGGATCTTGGCTGATGTATTTCTCAAACCCATTCTTCTGTCTTGTTTCTGTAACATGGGCAGTACGGTGGCTCAGTGGTTAGCACTGCTGCCTCACTGCGCCAGGGACCCGGGTTTGAATCCACCCTCGGGTAGCTGTCTATGTGGAGTTTGCACATTCTCCCCGTGTCTGCGTAGGTTTCCTCCAGGTGCTCTGGTTTCCTCCCACAGCCCAAAGATGTGTGGGTTAGGTGGATTGGCCATGCTAAAATTGTCCATAGTGTTCAGGGATATGTAGATTAGGTGGGTTATAGGTGGATGGGTCTGAGTGGGATGCTGTGAGGATCAGTGTGGACTTGGTGGGAACACTGTAGGAATTCTATGATGAACACTTGATCCCCTTATCAGTCAAGAACCTATCTATTTCTGTCTTGAATACATTCAATGACTTAGCCTCTATAGTCCTCTGTGTCAATGAGTTGCACAGATTCATCACCCTGTGGCCAAAGAAATTCCTCCTCATCTCAGTTATAAAGGGTCATCCTGTCACTCTGAGGCTGCACTTTTGGTCCCTGGTATCTCCTATGAGTGGAAGCATCATCTCTATGTTCATTCTATCTAGGCTTCTCAGTATGCTGTAAGTTTCAATCATATTTCCCCCTCATCATTCTAAATTCTACCACATACAAAGCCGCAGTCCTCAACCGCTCCTCATATGATAAGCCTTCATTCCTGGCTTCATTCTTTTAAACTGCCTCTGGATCCCCTTCAATGCCAGCACATCCTTCCTTAGATCTGGGGCAGAAAACTGCTCTCAATATTTCAATTGCAGTCTGACCATCGCATCATACAGCCTCATCACTAAAATTATGCACTTGTATTCTAACCCTCTTGAAGTGAATGCCAACATTGCATTTTCCTTCCAAACTCCCAACTGAATCCATATGTTAACCTTGAGAGTCCTGAACTAGGACTCTCAAGTCCCTTTGTGCTACAGATTTCTCCCCAATTAGAAAATAGTCTACCCGCTGTATTCTTCCTATCAATGTGCATAACCTCATATTTTCCCATATTGTATTCCATCTGCCACTTCCTTGCCTACTCTCCTTGCCTGTCAATGTCCTTCTGCAGCCTCTTTGCTTCCTCAACACCACTTGTCTCTTCATCTATTTTTGTGTCACCTTCAAACTTAGCAACAATACCCTCAGTTCTTTCATTCAGATCATTAATGTATAAGGTGAGTGGTTTTGGTCCCAAAATGGACCGCTGCAGAACGTCACTCGTCACTGGCTGCCATTCTACTCTCTTTATCCCGAATCTCCTGTCTGCCTTCTGCCAGTCAGTCAATCCTTTATCCATGCCAGTGCCTTGCCACAACACCATGGGCTCTTTTCTTATTTAGCTACCTCCTGTGTGGCATCTTGTCAGTGTCAACCTTCTTTAGTGTTGTTGGAACTGCATTCATGCAGGGAAGTGGGGAGCATTCCATTACACTCCTGACTGTGCCTTGTGGACAGGTTTTGGGGAATCACAAGATGAGTTACTTGCTACAAGATTCGTTGTCCCTGACCAGCACTTCAGGCCACGGTATTTAAATAACTTGACCTGTTCAGTGCCTGATCAATGGTGACCCCCAGCATGTTGCTAGCAGAGGAATTATTTCATGGTGATACCATTGACTGTCAAGGAGCGGTGATTAGATTCTCTCTTGTTGGAAGTGGTGATTGCGTGACATTTGTGCGTCACAAATGTTACCTGCCATTTGTCAGTCCAAGCTGAGATATTATTCAGAACTTGTTGCATTTGGGCTTGGACTGATTCATCATGTGAGGAGTTGCAAATGGTGCTGAACATTGTGAAGTTATTAGGGAACATCTTCACCTCTGACTTTATAGTGAGTAAATATCTTTGATGAAACAGATGTAGATGGTTGAGTTTAGGACACTACCCTGAGGAACTCCTGCAGAGGTGTTCAGGAGCTGAGATGACTGACCTCTAACAACCACAACCATCTTCATTTTTGTCTTGTATGACTCCAATCGATGGAGAGTTTTCCCTGATTTGCATTGATTCCATTTCCACTGGGGCTCCTTCAAGCGACACCTGGTCAAAAGCAAGTTTTATGTCAAGGGCTGTCCCTCTCACCTCACCTCTGGAATTCAGTGCTTTTGTCCATGTTTGAACCAAGGCAGTAATGAGGTCAGGAGCTGAGTGGACCTGGCAGCACTTGTGAGCATCAGTGAGTTGCTAAGCAAGTGCTGCTTGATAGCCGTATTGAAACATCTCAATCATGGAATAGTGACGGAAGATTAGTCTGATAGGGTGGTAATTAGTGATTTGAGTATGCCCTGCTTATTGTGTACAGGACATATCCGGTCAATTGTCTATATGTTCACCAGTGTTATTTTCTGTCCATACAACCGATATATTGATATCTTACTACAGTCACAGTATCAATCTTCAGTATTAATCTTTCGACCAATTTTTGATTCATCCCTACATTTTCACCTGAATCATTGATATGTGTCACAAAAAAAAATCAGAGGAGCTAGTGCTGAGCCACACCAACGTTACTGGACACAGTGTTCTGGTTGCAAAAATCACCCACGAGGCGTTCCCACTTGTTTTCTGCCACTTTTTTATTCAGCTTCTGCTGGGTCCCAGCAGCTTTTTGACTTTAGAGTCCTAGAATAATTTTACCAACTATGTTACCAACCCCAGGAGAAAGCTGTGCTCATGGAGTTTGGGGTTCAGTCTCTCTCTGTCAATGCCGCACTCTGTTGGGATTGTTGACTCAATCAGGTCACTCCTACATCTCTGAAGGAATCATTTACCTTTTTTTTGGTGCAATTTTTCCACACTCAACCTCCACCATATCAGAGTGAATGACTGACTTTTCAGTGGAAATGGTGTTCAATGCATCTGTGCTTGGCCCAGCCCTCAGTACTGGCCACAGCGTATTAATCACCATTGGTAGTTTCCCGAATTGTGCTCTCTTTCAGGTCTGTAATGTGTCTACTTTTGGCGTACTTTTAGAAAGGCTCTAGTATAAAGAGTAACTAGGAATAACTCATGGCGGGTGGCACGGTGGCTCAGTGGTTAGCACTGATGCCTCACAGCACCAGGGACCCGGGTTTGATTCCAGCCTCGGGCGACTGCCTGTGTGGAGTTTGCACGTTCTCCCCGTGTCTGCCTGGGTTTCCTCCAGGTGCTCCAGTTTCCTCCCACAGTCCAAAATTTACAGGCTTAGGTAGATTGGCTGTGCTAAATTGCCGTAGCGTTCAGGGAGGTGTAGATTAGGTGGATAATAGGGGTATATTTCTGGGTGGGCTGCTCCGAGGGTCAGTGCGGACTTGTTGGGCCAAATGGCCTGTTTCCACACTATGGGGATTCTATGAAATTGATCACTGTGCCCAAATCACAAGAAGGCAGTGGTGTAGCAGGGCTGCAAGCGGGCTCTTGCCCAGGGCTCATCCTCTCCCTTCAGCTTCCTTTCCTATTTTTTTGACTTCTGCTCTTTTTATTTCTTTTTTCTTCCTCCCGTTTTCTTTTCTGTGGCAGGTTGTTTGACGACATTGGTGCAGCAGCAAGAGCAGAATGATGGCAGCCTCCTGGCGGTGGGGGGGGGACAGACGTGGCACATGCTGGGGATTGGAGGTGGCAGCAGCAAGGTCGTCTGCCTGGAGTTCAGGGCCCAGCATTGGCGAAACTCCTCTGTCCATCGGTGCTGGCGGTGAAGCAGCAGCAGTGGACTTCACAGAATCCCCACAGTGTGGAAACAGGCCCTTCGGCCCAACAAGTCCAAACTGACCCTCAGAGCATCCACCCAGACGCATCCCTCATAACCCACCTAATCTACACATCCCTGAACACAATGAACAATTTAGCATGGCCAATCCACCTACCCTGCACATGGACTGCGGGAGGAAACTGGAGCACCCGGAGGAAACCCACGCAGACGCGGGGAGAACGTGCAAACTCCACACAGGCAGTCGCCCAAGGGTGGAATTGAACCTGGGTCCCCGGCGCTGTGAGGCAGCAGTGCTAACCACTGAGCCACTGTGCCACCCTGAACTGACAGTGCCGGCAAGGAGACATCTTGGAGAAGGGCTGCCAGAGTGGGACTCTTGGAGTAGTGGCAGCCTGGCCTTGGCCGCAGAGCCAGGGTCTCCTGGGCGTAGTAGGCCCGGAGCAGGGACTCCTGGTTATCTGTGAGGAGGCGGCAGCAATGGCAGCAGAGCTGGAGGGAGCTCCTGGTTAAGGGGTGGGTGCAGTTTCAACATGTTCCTCAGCGCCAGCGTCGGTGAAGGTGGGCCCGATGGTGAAGAAGTGGTGCCTGAAGAGTGGCACCTCTTATGATGGTGAATCCAGCACAGATGGCAGTGAGATGGTGAAGGAGGAGATAGTGGCGCAGGTGTCATTTCGCTGCTGAGCTGACTCGGGGCTCATGGTTGAGGCAACAGAATGTTATATCTTCTTACTCTTTTTATTCTCAAACTATTCAAAATTTGCCGGATAGTGGCAAAAGTTGAAGCTTTTCACTATTATTCACTGTAAAATGCAAGTGACAATAAATTATTTAATTTGGAATTCACAGTTCAAACTGGAAATCGGTTTAGTGTACATTTGTTTGAGTTGTTTTCAGTAATATAGAATTGCGAAGGTACTCAATTGGTACTGACTAAAAATGTTTTTGGGGTAAACCAAATTTCAGCTGTATTAATCAAATTTTCCCAACAAACACTCTAAACATAAAAAGAAATGTTTTATAGCATTTTTTAACAACCGTGGCACTTTAAAATTCAGCTGATTACATTGGTTCAGTGTAGATTCTGCAGGTGAAAAAATAACATTGATAATTTCATTGTAAGTCATTGTAACTCATCCAAGAATGAGTTAAAAAAGAATGAAATGTATTTGCATTCTGTATTAACTTTGTATGTCAGTGCTACTTTGCATTCTTACTAAATTACCTTAATATTCTTGAATACATTCTCCATGGACCAAGTACTTTATAACTACTTTCAAAGCTCCTGGGCCTCTAATATATGTAAACTTATTGTAGCAGGATTGTTATTCATGTCACATAATAACATGCAAAGTCTTGAAACATCTATAATGTTCCCTCATGTGTAGTGTGCATTAATTGTGGTTCCCACTGAAGTGGAAAAATTATACAAAATATCACCTCCATCACATACCATTTGGATGACTCCTTCTGACACCCTTATGTAAAGGGCCAACCATACTTTGTTGCTGTTAAGTGTTGCTTTAGTTGGCAGTGCTCCTTATTTTGATTTACACATTGCATTCTCGAAAGCTAATGAGATTGTACTCAGTTGTAGAATTTAGCAAACGGATTAGGTAAAAAAGCTTCTTGTCTCACCTCAAAGATTAGTGGCACCCCAGGGAAGCATGATACGTGTATGTGTGCAGACAAATATCAGACTGCCTATGCATTTTGAAATGTTCAATCCATTTAAAATGACTGAAGTTGTTCCTTAATAATGGTGGAATTTTTGAAAGGTCTTGAGGTATTACCTTATGTTTAGCCAGAGTAGCATCGCATTAAACTTGATGCCTCACAGCCTCAAGCATGACCTAGCTTAAAATTCTAGGTATCGATCTGTTGATGAGATAATTAGTTCATGCTAGCGAATAACTCTCTAGCTATTTTATCAAGCCATTTCTCCTTTTTGAATTTTCATTTGCTTGTCTAATTTACTGTGTTTTCATCTACACTGTCAAGACAGGTACTCGCAATTGCAAACATGACAACACCAGTGAGGCAGCTGAATGTTTGCAATGCAGCCAATAAAAATAAGCTAATTTGCTTAAAACACTTAATTACATATAAAGCTCAAGTTCATTTGAATTTTGTCTTCACATTGTCATCTAATCTTCAGATTCTCCAGGCGATCCTACAGAATGTTGGTTTGACACATTTGTTAAAGTGATGGAACTGTGATGTTAACATGTGTAAGTCACTATGGCTGTGATGTTCTGACTTTTGGGCTCTGAGTACTTTATGTGGTTATGTGACAGCCAGTGTAATTATCTACCTCACAGAGAAGAACACTGGAGATTCAAATAAAAGTCCTCTTATCTTGCATAATTTGATACCCAATCAAAAGTTAATTTGTATTATAATGAGTTCAAAAAGAAAGAACGAGGGGCTTTAACAGCAGGTTAGCTGTAGTGAAGGACACAGAATGGAGAGCAAGACAAGAAAGAATAAAAAGTTCACTGTAATGTGTAACAGTTGTTTCTTTGGGGTGAAATAACTTATCAAAGCCAACATTTTTGTCTTTCGATTTAAGTCGATAGTCAATTACAACAATTAAACAGGCAGTTGGATGGGTATATGAATAGGAAGGGTTTAGAGAGATATGGGCAAATATTGGTAAATGGGACTAGGTCAGATTGGAATATCTGGTCAGTGCAGGCGAGTTGAACTTAATGGTCTGTTTCCGTGCCATATGACGCTATGTAGACTACAGGAAGGAAAGTAGAGGAGCGGGCAGGAAAGTGGAGTTGAGGCCGAAATAAGATCAGCTATGATTGTATCAAATGGAGGAGAATGGCTTGTGGGGCTGAATTGCTCCTTGTTCTCAAATCCTTAGGCTATGACTTTTTATCTCAAAAGCAAAAATCCAAGGTTTCATGGAATTTGCAGGATTATGAACAAGTGATTTGTGACTTTAAGTGATCCAACAGAGGAAGTGGAACATGATTTTAGCTAAGTCCCTAATGCTCTATCGCAAAATAGTTGTGTAAAATTCTAGGCAGCGCATAATAAGAGGAGAATTAGAGGTATTCAAAGAGTATAATGATTCAGCAGAACAATAAATAAGAGAGCTTATAAGCTAATGGGAAAGCCTCAATTTTCATTGATTCTTCTGTTTTCTGAGGGCTTTCATGGGGTTGAACAAAATAAAAGACTCTGCAGCTGTTGAAGATTCTCTTAAATAGTCCTTGACAAAGTTGGATGGTTCGTTGGATATTTCATGTCATTTCACATTGGAGAGTGAGGACATTTTGCAGGCCCTGACACTGGATGTGCACTGCAGTGTCATTCCACAGGAGCTGTAAAACAGGCAGACCCTGAATTCAGACATAGTAAGAACTGCCGATGCCGGAGTCGGAGATAACACAGTGTGGAGCTGGAGGAGCACAGCAGGCCAGGCAGCATCGGAGGAGCAGGAAAGTTAACGTTTCCGGTTGGGACCCTTCTTCAGGAATTCTCCTGAATTCGCCATCCAATTGGAAAGAGCAGATGGCAGATTAACCTGGAAGAACCAATCAGAAAAACCCAGGGGTGAGATGGTTGACAGCCCCATTGCAGAGTAAATGATGCCGCTGAAGAAGACAGAGCAAGAAGGTACCACAAGATTGAGATCCACAGTTAAGGCAGTTTATTATTCCCAGTAATGACTTGGATGTGTGTAGGTCAATAAACTGGGAAGGATGGTGGTGGGTGGTGACCCTATCACCTTTCCCCTTTCATCCTGACTAACTCTATAATGGGGAAACCCATTGGTGATCTGCCCATCCACCTCCACTGGAAGTATACCGGGACCTGTGTCCTAGCAATAACTAATTAGAGGGAAGTAGGTTTTGGGAGAGGGGAAATGTAGGCGTATAAAGCAAGATGATATGACAGCATTACAGGGCTGCCATTTGAATGATGATTTCCATACTAGGACAGAAAGAGAAAGAGTGTATAAACATTTAAAAAAAAACAGTAAATTGGGTCCAAAGGCAAAAAACAATGAAAAAAAGGAAAATTAATAACGCTTGACTTAAATGTATTAGTACTATGAATAAAATTAATGAATTTATGGCACAAATACAGGTTATTGGATATGATCTAATAGCCATTACAGAGATGTGGTTACAAAAATATTAACATTGGGACCCAAATATCAGGGGTATGTTTTTTACAAAAGGATAGGTTGAAAAGAGAGGCTGATGCGGAATGAGTACATTAGCAAGGAATGATCTTGAATTGGAAGATGTAGTATCCATATGATTGGAAGTAAGAAATAAAAGACGAAAAAGATACCGGTAGGAGTAATCTACAGGTACCCTAGCAATAGCTATCTGGTGAGACAGAATAAATCTGGAGATAAATACAGCATGTAAAAAAAAAACCAGAACATTAATCATGGACGACTATAATCTTCATGTAGATTGAGATAGTCAGGTTGGCATAGGTAGCCATAAGACAGAATAGTAGAGCCGACCTGATGGGCTGAATGGCTTACTTCTACTCCTGCGTCTTATAGTCACCAAAGGAGGCCCTTATGCAAGTAATTAATGCTCAATCAAAGGCATCTTCAAACTCTCACAGTTATTAACCCATTGATGAACTAGCCTGTTGGCCTGTAATCAGCACAACGCATGAACCATTACGGGTTGCTTGTGTTCTCCTGCAGGGAAGGGAGGGTGAGGCTGGTTTCTCTCAATCAAAGATACTCAATGACTGTTCAAGAGGGGATCTAGCATTGAGAAGGATGATCCAGCTGAGAGCTACTGTCCTGTCCTTGCTGCCGACATGCCAAAACCCTGGGTCTCCCATGACTCTCACTTGGTCAAACTCCTCCTGCTATCACTTATCTCTAGCCTGGGTTGCCCTGCGATCTTGTGTGCTTAGTGGGTGATGTTCTGCCTTCTTGGTTTTGTTGCTGTCTAATTGGCCAGCAGCATTTGGCAGGTAGGACATCCTGCTCTTGATCTTATCAATGGCCCACACAGCTGCTTGCTCAGCTCATAAAATCAAGGGCTTTTGCAGAAGCCAGTGCTTGTCCATCTCAACCCAAAGGCCAAGACCATGTAAAGACAGAATGCCAGAGGACACGAGATGAAGAAGACCTATATCCAAATGAGTTTAGCTGACCCTGATTTGTTATTTTCAACCTTTTTGCTCCTTTGTAAATAGATACATTGAATTATATAATTGAGCTCTGATCTCACTGTCAAACCATCTTTGTTCTATTGCTGGGCTCCTGACTCCCTGGGGCCATCAGCCTCCTGTAATATTTCATTGGTGTGTATAAATAGAAACTATTTGTCCCTTTATTTTTATTGTTGGCTACCTTCCCCACTCCATTCTCATGAACAGAGGGATGGATAGTCACTGCCACTATGAGCATGCCTCTGTGAAATTCC
The DNA here is from genome assembly GCA_024137785.1 of Ginglymostoma cirratum. Lineage (NCBI taxonomy): Eukaryota > Metazoa > Chordata > Chondrichthyes > Orectolobiformes > Ginglymostomatidae > Ginglymostoma > Ginglymostoma cirratum. The sequence goes on from JAHRHZ010000267.1 coordinate 13,085,190, forward strand.
CCTCAAAGTAGGGACAAGTTGGGCAAAGAACCTAATGTTCCTTGGTCTATGTCTATCCAAGTTCTGCACCCCACCCCGGTCTTTAAAGTCACCTTCACGGGGCTAGGAAAATTCCAGCAAATCTTCCTCAACCTGGGCTTGTCAGGAAGAGCCCTGGAGCATTGGACACAACGGAACCAAAGTTCATACAGCTGATTTCATGCAGCACAATCTCACCATTGTGAGGGTCAGCCTTTGCCAATGGCTTTACAATGAGCAGCTGAGGAGCAAAACATGGAGAGGAGGAGGAGGAGGAAAATGAACAGAAAGACATGATGCAAGTCTGATGGATCCATTCTGTCTAAAGTGAAATTTGATCCACTTGATCAAACTGATTCCCCAGGCCGATGATCCAAAAATCCCTCTTTCCTCATTAGGCCAGACTAGTCAATAAGATTTTTCTGAATATATTTTGGAAACTCTTCCCGCACCCTGGTTTTCACAATGTTGCTGTCCAGGCCATATTAGAATCAGTTAAGCTCCCCATTCTCAGTTTCCTACAGTTTTTGCATGTTTTTGTCGTTTCCATGCAATTTCGCTCCTGTATAAATTTCTAACTTGTTGGTGCATTGTCAATTACACCCAGTAATGCAATAATTTGTGTTACAGCCCCAACCAAATAGACTCTGACCTTGACCCCCTCAAGACATTTTCCCTCACCCAATATTGTAAGATTCTCTATAAGCCTTACTGCCATACCTCCTCCTTTTATCACTTTCATATCTTACTTGTACAATGTTGACACACCCTGCCTGCTAGCATTCATCACCACAGCGATCTGCTCCCTCTGCCATTGTTGCAAATGTTTGGAAAGCCTTCTGACACTATAGGAATAAAGGACTTCACTCCTATTTCCCACCTGGTCTACCAAAGTGCAGCATCTACATACTTTGGAGCAGTCTTTCTCCCATTGTGTGCCATTCTTCACTGTTACTCAAGTCAGATTCACTTTCCCTGCAACTCTGAATACTTGCTCCAGCTGCGATCCTTGCTTTAAATGGTGAGAGTAAGGTATGATTTTTGGTCTCCTGCTGATTTGTGCAGTTAATGAACAATGCAGTTAGTGTTGGCTGCACACAGCAAACATGGAAATGAGTAAGCAGCACAAAGTCGCATGCTGCCTGCCCTACAATGATGGGCATATTTTTGAGGTCTATCCAATTTAGCACCTGCTGTGCCTAATGTGCAAAAATAATGGTTAGATGACTTGAATGCTTAATTTTTGTTCTTAAATAAGGTATGTATGGTATGAGTTCCTTGCTTTCTTCAGGCCTCACATTATTTCATGTGATTTCTACTTGTTTGTTCTTTCTAATTTATTCATTCTGCTATGTGACTTATGATTTGCATGAGGCTTAGTGTAAGTTGACGTTGGCTAAGTACACATTGTTTTGGGAAGGACATTCTGAGTAATATCTGCAGTCCACTTACACACCACCACACCCAAAATTTTGCTATTACCCTTGAGGAATTCCACAACTTTAGCTTCTTCTATCCTTCAACGGCAACACTGTGACTCACAGAACCAGGGGCCTGGGATCAATTCCACAGTTGGACAATTGTCTATGTGGAGTTTGCACATTCTCCCTGTGTCTGCTTAGGTTTGCTCTGAGGGCTTCGATTTCGTCCCACTGTCCAAAGATGTGCAGGTTAGGTGGGTTGGCCATGCTAAATTGCCCGTAATGTCTAGGAATGTGCGGGCTAAGTGGGTTAGCCATGGGAAATGCCGGGGATGGGGATAGGGTAGGGGTTTGTTTCTGGGCAGGTTGCTCTTTGGAAGGTCAGTGTGGAGAAGACGTGACGAAGAATATTGATGAAGGCAGAGCAGTGGGTCTTGTCCATATGGACTTCAATAAGACGTTCAACAAAGTTCCGCATGGTACACTCGTTAACAAGGTTAGATCACTTGGAATACAGGGAGGATTAGCCATTTGGATACAAAATTTCCTAGAAAGTAGGAGACAGGGGGTGGTGGTGGAGGGATGTTTCTCAGCCTGGGGGCCTGTGACCAGCTATGTGCCACAGGAATTGGTACTGGACCCACTGCTTTTTGTCATCTATTTGAATGATTTGGATGTGAATATAGAAGGTATGGTTAGTAAATTTTCAAATGACGCCAAAATCGGAGGTGTAGTGGACAGTGAAGAAGGTTACCTCAGTGTACAATAGGATCTTGATCAGATGGGCCAATGGACCAAGGAGTGACAGGTGGAGTTTAATCTAGATAAATGTGAGGTGCTACATTTTGGTAGAACAAATCAGAGCAGGACTTATATACTTAATGGTAGGGTCCTGTGGAGTGTTGCCAAGTGAAGGGACTGTGGAGTGCAGGTTCATTGTTCCTTGAAAGTAGAGTTGCAGGTAGACAGGGTAGTGAAGAAGGAGTTTGACACACTTGGTTTTATTGGTCAGTGCATTGAGCAGAGGAGTTGGGAGGTCATGTTGCAGCTGTACAGAACATTAATTAGGCCACTTTTGGAGTATTGCAATTCTGGTCTCCTTCCTACAGGAAGGATGTTGTGAAATTTGAAAGGGTTCAGAAAAGATTTAAAAGGATTTTGCAAGGGTTGGAGGGTTTGAGCTATAGGGAGAAGCTGAACAGGCTGGGGTTATTTTCTCTGAAGCATCAGAAGCTGAGGGGTGACTTTATAGAAGTTTATAAAATCATGATGGACATAGATAGAGTGAATAATCAAGGTCTTTTCTCCAGGGTAGGGGAGTCCAAAACTGGAGGGCATAGGTTTAAGGTGAGAGGAGATAGATTTAAAAGGGTCCTAAGCGGTAACTTTTTCACACAGACGGTGGTGCATGTAAGGAACAAAATGCCAGAGGAAGTGACGGAGGCTGGTACAATTACAACGTTTAAGAGGCATCTGGATGGTTAGATGAATAGGAAGAGTTTGGAAGGATATGGGCTAAATGCTGACAAATGGGTTGAGGATGATTTATGATATCTGGTCGGGGTGGGTGAGTTGGACCAAAGCTTCTGTTTCCATGCTCGATGGGGCAAATGGCCTGCTTCCACACTGCATTGATTCTGTGATTCATTGACTATGGAGATTTCCCATAATGATATGCCAATCTTTGTGGCACAGATTCCCCTTTCCTGATGGCAGTTTCAATCTGGTATCAAGTCAATGGGATCTTACAGCATCCAGCAGCAGTGATGTTAGCAAGTAGAATAAGCAGCCATTTACATTGAAGTAGGTCATAGATAGTAAACTAGGAAGAAAGAAGCATTGATTATCCTCCAATTCTAGTTTAAACTTTCAGGTAGCAAAATACATGATTATGGTTGGAATGACCTAGAAGCTAATGAGAAAATTAAAAAAGCCTTGAAGTAAAACCTTAAAAATATGTGGATATCCCCTCATATGGGGTAAATGTAATATTCCACAAAGACAAAGTTAATTTTTAGGGCTGTTGAGGCTGTTTAACAGTACTTCGAACTTTGTACACTGTTAAAAAACAGTTAAACCTTACTCAACAAGCTACAACTTTGTAAATTGGCAATCACAGCTCAAAAGTGGAGGTTTTCACAGATTGATTAATCACTTGTGGTTTAAATTCCAGGGGAACCTCAACACCCCAGCCTCCAAGAAATCATTGAATCTCAAACAGCAACCTCTGGGAACTTCAGATGTTGTTGTTGGTGGAGTAATTATGGTAACGACTGATGATTTCACCATCAATAACACCACAAATGGCAAGCCACATTTTAGCCCGTATGACTTGCATCGACTTCAATATGATAATTGAAAATAATGCACCAATATGATGTTGTTAAAAGAAAATTCATTACATGCGTCACAGTTTGGAGTGATCCTATTACTGGGACTCTCCACACTAGTGTGCTATCACAAATGAAATTTATTAAAGAGATTTCAAATAACGTTGCTTTTACCAACCTTCCTTTAAAGACTTCACAGAATAGTGACTATAAATTAATAATAGTATACTCCTGCCTGTTCTGGAACACTTTAATTTTTGCCTAGGGTTCAAAGTTAACACATTTCAAAGCAAATTACATCAGTGTCAGTGCAAAACGCCAAGTTTTGTTTGGACTCCATAAGCATAATTTTTCCTGTCACTGGCAGGAGTTCAAAATCGAATAATTTATAACTACAAATTATCCATGGTGTTGCTGAATGGCACGCATTTATTTGACGGCTTATTCCAATTGATCTTTAACTTAGCTCAAGGACAAGTGAAAAGCTGTTTTTGGCTAACATTCCCACTGTTTAAAGATCCAGATAATGAAAACCGACATCGTAGGCTCCAACAGAAGTAGAACATATTTTCAAAATGAGTTGCTAATCTTGCGTGTATAGAAAGATTTGCAAAATCAACAAAGAACAACAGACTTTACAGTTTGAAAACTTTATTGCATGTACATTGCTCATTTAATTAGTATGGTCTCACTTCAATCATGGTCTATTAATAGCATGGTCTTTCTGATTGTAATGTGTCTCACGATGAGGAAGTCAATTGATCAGGCAGGAATCCAGGCCATACCTTGCATTCTTAAGAGATCACCCTGTAAATTAAATTCAAATGTTTATTCTTCATTTATAAAATTTTTGCTAAACATTCACTACTTATGCATAAAGTTCTGAACCAACTAGACAAGTTAAAAAACAGGGTACTTCATTACTCCATGATGCGCTGCAAAAACTCAGCATGCCTCCTTTGACAGCACCTTCCAAATCTGCAGCCTCTAGCACCTGGAAGGATAAGGCAACGGATGCATGGGAATGCCACATTGGCACATTCCCTTCCACTCCGACCATCCTGACAATGGTCAGAATGCTGCTCTTTCTTCACTGCCATTGATTGAATATTATGGAATATCATTCTTAACATCACCATTGAAGTATGTATGCCACATGAACTTGAATGCAGCTCGAACCACCAGCTTCTCAAGGGCAATGAGAAGTGGACAATAAATGCTGGACTAGTCCACATTCTGTGAATGAATAAAACTTTGAAATTCTAACCAATTTTGATAAAATATGAAAGTTATTGGAAATGGATATTTTCTGGACAATGTCATAAATGGAGTTACGTACTATCGAAGTCTGCTTGGAATTTAGCCTAAAAATCATCAGTGATAATACCAATGGAAGAAGATTCACTGCATTAACATGATATTTCTTTTAGCAAATTTAATAAGATGTTCATTTGCTTATTTGCTAATAGCAAATGTGTGTGTTAAACTGAGGTACTTCATTGAAAGGAATAACTGTTCATTCAGCATATGGTCGTTAGTCATTTTCAGGCTTTGCGTGAATTTCAAATGGATTTGATCAATATATCAAGGTTGATATGGATGGACTAATTTACTTTTGGCTTGTCACCATAGGAAAGATGTAAGAAAATCATTCTTGTTCAAACACTTTACTGTGCTTGAGCTCAAGTACTTGCGATAGGTGTTAGAAATTGAGATTTTTTCAGAGGATTAAAAGACTACAAGCTGTCAGATCTATGTTAATGGCAACCCAACAGCTTCCTAGTTATCAAGATAACTTGAGAAGTGCTTCTCACCTTTAATTTGCTACAGTCTTGACAAGGGCAATTTAATAAAAGTTCTAAATGATTTCTGGTCATAACTGATTGATCTTCATCATATATATACAATAATAGTGAGTTTAACTGCTTCACAGCCATTATTACGGACAAAATCAGACTGCAACTTCCAGAATATAGGCTTCGGCAATTAAATATGGAAAATCAGAGCTTGCTACAAAATTTCTGTGACAGATTTGACTTTGAAATTCATGCAATGATTAGGTACCCAGTAAAGGCGGTAAAGAGAGTTAGGGCTGGTTCTGTTATGTGAAAGTTTGTGCTGATAAGTGGCATGTAACCAACAAGTAGCAGGCAATGACCATCTCAAGCAATGGCCATCTCAAAAAATGACCTACATACCTGGCATCACACTGTCACTGGAAATCATGTATCACATTACTCCATCGAAATGCAAAATGTGCTTGATGATGGTTGTACCTACAATTCCTGCAACTACACATGAGAAACTGCCACATCAAAGACAATTGCAGAGGTGCTTCTTGGACTTGTGTAAGGGTAGTAAACTGCCTGGTGATGTATTGGGTAGGACTCAGCCTCATGGTTCACCACATTCATGTTTGTATGAGCTACTCAAGACAGATAAAAGCAATGTACTCTCACACCCGAATCCATCTATTGCACACAATAAGACCTCTTGGTAGTTGTGGTACAAGATGGGAGCTCACAGTATTTGGGGTAATATGTTAGCGTAATTTGAAGATCAGTGAACACATAGGAGACAGACAGTTATGATTAAGGGTTTTTTTTTTCAGGTTGATAGAGGTAACTAGTGGTGTGGCACAAATATCCATCATAGAGATTCAATTATTTAAGATCTGAATTAGTTGCTTGGAGGAGGGAACAAAGTGCAATGGATACAAATTTGCTGATGATACAAAAATGGGTGGGAGGGCATATTGTGACAAGTACATAAGGAATATGCAAGAGGATACAGAGAGTTGATGTGAGTGGGCAAAAACCTAGCAGATGGAGTTTCACGTAAGAAATTGTGAGACCATACATCTGGGGAACTGCATAGTGGTTGTTCCGTACATTTTAAAAAAGCTGATACTGGCATTGAAGGCTGTTCCAAAGAACTTCTTAAGCTAATTCCTAGATTTAAGAGGTTTACTTATCAAGAACAGATAAACAGATTTAGCCTTTATTCATTAAAATTGAGAAAAATGAAGGGCAATCTTATTGAAGGTAACTCTCTGACACCTCCTCCTACCGCCCCCTGGATCATGACCCCACCCCCGAGCACCAAACCATCATCTCCCAAACCATCCACAACCTCATCACCTCAGGTGACCTCCCACCCACCGCCTCCAACCTCATCGTTCCCCAACCCCGCACCGCCTGCTTCTATCTCCTTCCCAAAATCCACAAACCTGAATGCCCTGGTCGACCCATTGTCTCCGCCTGCTCCTGCCCCACCGAACTCATCTCCACCTACATAGACTCCATTTTCACCCCCTTGGTCCAGGAACTCCCTACCAACGTCCGTGACACCACCCACGCCCTCCACCTCCTCCAGAACTTCCAATTCCCCGGTCCCCAATGCCTCATTTTTACTATGGACGTCCAGTCCCTATACACCTGTATTCCCCATGCGGATGGCCTAAAGGCCCTCCGCTTCTTCCTGTCCCGCAGAACTGACCAATCCCCCTCCACCAACACCCTCATCCGCTTAGCCGAACTCGTCCTCACCCTCAACAACTTCTCTTCCAATTCCTCCCACTTCCTACAGACAAAGGGGGTGGCCATGGGTACCCGCATGGGCCCAAGCTATGCCTGCCTCTTTGTAGGTTATGTGGAACAATCCCTCTTCCGTACCTACACTGGCCCTAAACCCCACCTCTTCCTCCGTTACATTGATGACTGCATCGGCGCCGCCTCGTGCTCCCACGAGGAGCTCGAACATTTCATCCACTTCACCAACACCTTCCACCCCAACCTGAAGTTCACCTGGACCATCTCCAACACTTCTCTCTCCTTCCTGGACCTCTCTGTCTCCATCTCGGTTAACCACCTAGAAACCGATGTCCATTTCAAGCCCACTGACCCCCACAGCTACCTGGAATACACCTCCTCCCACCCACTTTCCTGCAAAAATGCCATCCCCTATTCCCAATTCCTTCGCCTCTGCCGCATCTGCTCCCAGGATGAGACATTCCACTCCTGTACATCTCAGATGTCCTCATTCTTCAGGGACCGCAACTTCCCCCCGACAGTGGTCGAGAACGCCCTCGACCGTGTCTCCCGCATTTCCCGTAACACATCCCTCACGCCCCGTCCCCGCAACAATAACCAAAAAAGAATCCTCCTCATCCTCACATACCACCCCACCAACCTCCGGATCCAACGCATCATCCTCCGACACTTCCGCCATCTGCAATCAGACCCCACCACCAAAGACATTTTTCCCTCCCCACCCTTATCTGCCTTCCGGAGGGACCACTCCCTCTGCAAGTCCCTTGTCCGCTCCACACTCCCCTCCAGCCCCACCACACCCGGCACTTTTGCCTGCAACCGCAGGAAGTGCTACACCTGCCCCCACACCTCCTCCCTCACCCCAATCCCAGGCCCCAAGAAGACTTTCCACATCAGGCAGATGTTCACCTGCACATCTGCCAATGTGGTATACTGCATCCGCTGTACCCGTTGTGGCTTCCTCTGCATCGGGGAAACCAAGCGGAGGCTTGGGGACCGCTCTGCAGAACACCTGCACTCAGTTCGCAACAAACAACTGCACCTCCCAGTCGCGAACCATTTCAACTCCCCCTCCCATTCCTCAGACGACATGTCCATCCTGGGCCTCCTGTAATGCCATAGTGATGCCACCCGAAGGCTGCAGGAACAGCAAATCATATTCAGCCTGGGAACCCAATGGTATCAATGTGGATTTCACAAGCTTCAAAATCTCCCCTCCCCCAACTGCATCCCAAAACCAGCTCAGCTCATCTCCACCTCCCTAACCTGTTTTAACTCTCACCTATTCCCTCCTCCCACCTCAAGCCCCACCCCATCTCATATCTACCAACATCATCCCGCCCCCTTGACCTGTCCGTCCTCCCTGGACTGACCTATCTCCTCCCTACCCCGCTACCTACACTCACCTTTACTGGCTCCATCCCCGCCTCTTTGACTTGTCTGCCTCCTCTCCACCTATCATCTCCTCTATCCATCCTCTATCCGCCTCCCCCTCTCTCCCTATTTATTTCAGAACCCTCTTCCCCTCCCCCATTTCTGATGAAGAGTCTAGGCCCGAAACGTCAAGTTTTCCTGCTCCTATGATGCTGCTTGACCTGCTGTGTTCATCCAGCCCCACGCTTGTTATCTCGGCAATCTTATTGAAATTATTTATCTTATTCTGAGGGGGCTTGTCAGGGTAGAATTTGAGATGTTGTTTCCACTAATGGGGAATCTTGAACTAATGAATGTAGTTACTGAACGAGGGAATATGTATTTAAGATTGAAATGCACAGAAATTTCTTCTCCCAGAGGATCTTAAATGTCTGGAAGTGTCCACACTGGGCGGCTCTAGATCACTGAAAATATTTAAAGAGGAGGTAGACAGATTTTTAAATTATCAGGGAGTTGACGGTTATGCTAAGCTAGCATGTAGGAAGAGTTGTGACCTGGGCAGATCAGTTGTAGTATTGTTAAATGTGGGTCAGGCTTGAGGGACTGAATAGCCTATTCCTGCATATCATTCTTATGGTCTTATGTTTTTATCTATGGTCGGTTCTGCACAATATCAATTGACCAAATGGTTATGTGAGTTGTTGAAATCGGTTCTAAAGGGTTTTTCCCACAGACAATGAAAGATTCACTCGCCTTGGCTAAGATCATAAGATCATACATGACCTACATATTGGGGGCAACAGCATGTCCATGTTCTCTACACACTGTCAGCTCATTCTCCAGCATACTGAAAGAAGCCATTAACCCCTACAATTATGTCATTATATCATAGCAAACTGGATGTATTGTCTGTGTCTGAATCTGTGTATATCAAACTGAGGAACTCAGTACCTTGTGGAGTTCAGTTCAATTTCAATGACACCATATCCATCCCCTTGAGGATCAGCTTTTAGAGCCATAAATGTCTACTGCACAGAAAAAATGTTATTTGGTGCACAGAGTCTACGGTGGTCAGAAAAACAAGCATCTAAAAATTTTAATCCCATGTTCCAGTACAAAGATGTTGCTATGGTTGGAGGGTTTGAGCTATAGGGAGAGACTGAATAGGCTGGGGCTTTTTTCTCTGGAGCACCAGAGGCCAAGGGGGCGACCTTATAAAGGGTCATAAAATCAAGAGGGGCAAGGATAGGGTGAATAGTCTTTTTTCCAGGCTAGGGGAGTCCAAAACTAGAGGACATAGGTTTAAGGTGAGAGGGGAAAGATTTAAAAGGTACCTAAGTGGCAACTTTTTCGTGCAAAAGGTTAGTGCTTGTATGGAATGAGCTGCCAGAGGACGTGGTGGAGGCTGGTATAATTACAATATTTAAAAAGCATCTGGATGGGTATATGAATAGGAAGGGTTTAGAGGGATATGGGCCAAATGCTGGCAATTGGGACTGGATCAGTTTGGGAAATCTGGCCGGCATGGATGAGTTGGACCAAAGGGTTTGTTTCCATGCTGTGTAATTCAATGACTCTGTGACACTTGGCCCACAGCCTTGTATGCCCTGGCTTTGCAAGTGCACATCTAAATATTTCTGAAATATGGATTTCTACTTCTACCACCGACAGGCAGTGGGATTCAGACTGCCAGCACTCTCTGGGTGAAAAAGAAATTTGTCTCATCTTCTCAAAACCTTTTGATCCTTACTCAAATCTATGCCACGGTCTTTGATCCCTTCACCAAAGGGAAATGTTTCTTCATGTCTACCCTGTCAATGCCCCTCAATTTTATGAATCTTAATCGCATTCCTCAGGCGTCTCCTCGACTTGAATGAAAACAACCCCAGTCTTTTCAACCTCTTTTCCTAACATCTTTGTTTGTTACCATGACAAACCCATCTTGGAGGAAAAGGCCATTAACCTTCTCCACTTACATAGTTCTGATGTGTAGATGACATATTTGCAACATTACACTCCATAGGCGCATCAATAAATTTGTTTATACAGTTCAATAAACTCTATCCTGCATCCAGGTTTTCCATTTAAATGGCGCAATCAAATGAGTTCCACTCCCTCAATATATTTTTTGAGAAGTCTGAAAAGGGGTTCTTAACTACATTCACCAGCTAATATACATGATTGGATTCCTGCAGATACATGTGTTACAAGATCAAACTTATTGTCAAGCTGACCTTGTAAGCTTGACACTAAGTTGAAGAATATCAAAAAAATCCTGCATAATAATGGATACACTGATCAGATCACCACTCTTGTATATTGTGGAAACTCATGAATCTACCACATTTAGCCCCAAGCAATGCAGAGTCTACCTCATTTACTATAGAAAGGGAAGATGCCACAAAAAAAGTGAATAATGATGAAGCTAACTGTCTCATTCTGCTGCTATGCACAAAATTCATGAGGGCTTTACTCCACTAATAGGATGCTATTGTCAACCCAAAAATGATATTTTACCTAGCACACAAATGGGTGATGTGATAGATGAGTTTCCAGTGCCGTTGTGAAACCAAGTAAGTAAGCCGTGTGTCCTGATGACTGGCAGACCATATCAAACAACATGTCCTGCTGATAATTTGCTTCGGCAGAATGCTGTTCATGACTAACCAATCCATGCTTGCAAGCCTCAGAAAAGTATGTCCACCATCAGATGTGATCCTGCTTTTGGAAGCCATTCATTAAATCATTCATACTGTATAAGAGTTACACCTGAAACTGATTTCAGATCATCATCAATGTGATTTATTTGCATGTGCTATAAGCTACATGCATTAATATGCAGGAAACTGTTTTACGTAGATAAAAGGAAATTATGCATACGTTGCAACTTTTTTTCAAATAAACAAGGATCATGGAGTCTGCCAAGCTCTGCTGCATCCCCATGGCAACACATTGAGCAAACCAAGCCTAATAGCCTGGTCTAAGAATTAAAGCTGACATTTAACTGTTCTTGTGCATCTCCAATGCCAATGATTGCCAAACCCATCAGTCCCCTCTTCTCATGCCATATAAAATGGTATCTCTTTTCTCAAAGAGATAGTAGGAACTGCAGATGCTGGAGAATCTGAGATGACAAGGTGTAGAACTGGATGAACACAGCAGGCCAAGCAGCATCAGAGGAGCAGGAAGGCTGACATTTCAGGTCTCGACCCTTCTTCAGAAATGGAGGAGGGGAAGGGGATTCCGAAATAAACAGGGAGAGGGGGAAGGCAGATAGAAGATAGATAAAGGAGAAGAGAGGTGGAGAGGAGACAGACAGGTCAAAGAGGCGGGGATGGAGCCGGCAAAGGTGAGTGTAGGTGGGGAGTTAGGGAGGGGATAGGTCAGTCCAGGGAGGATGGACAGGTCAAGGAGGCGGGATGAGGCTAGTAGGGAGGAGATGGGGTGGGGCTTGAGGTGGGAGGAGGGGATAGGTGGGAGGAAGGACAGGTTAGGGATGCAGGGATGAGCTGGGCCGGTTTTGGGATGTGGTCGGGGGAGGTGAGATTTTGAAGCTTGTGAAGTCCACATTGATACCATTGGGCTGCAGGGTTCCCAAGCGAAATATGAGATGCTGTTCCTGCAACCTTTGGGTGGCATCGTTGTGGCACTGCAGGAGGCCCAGGAAGGACATGTCGTCCAAGGAGTGGGAGGGGGAGTTGAAATGGTTTGCCACTGGGAGGTGCAGACATTTGACGCGAAATGAGCGTAGGTGTTTCACAAAGCGGTCCCCAAGCCTCCGCTTGGTTTCCCTGATGTAGACGAGGCCACGTCGGGAACAGCAGATACAGTATACCACATTAGCAGATGTGCAGGTGAACATCTGTTTGATGTGGAAAGTTTTCTTGGGCCCTGGGATGGTGGTGAGGGAGGAGGTGTAGGGGCAGGTGTAGCAGTTCCTGCGGTTGCAGGGAAAAGTGCTGGGGGTGGTGGAGCTGGTGGGGAGTGTGGAGTGGACAAGGGAATCACGGAGCGAGTGGTCCCTCCGGAAAGCAGATAAAGTTGGGGAGGGAAAGATGTCTTTGGTAGTGAGGTCAGATTGTAGATGGCGGAAGTGCCGGAGGATGATGCGTTGGATCCGAAGGTTGGTGATGAGGGGGATTCTGTTTTGGTTGTTATTGCGGGGAGGGAGTGTGAGGGATGTGTTGCTGGAAATGCGAGAGACACAGTCGAGGGCGTTTTCGACCACTGTGGAGGAGAAGTTGCGGTCCTTGAAAAACAGGTGCATCTGGGATGTTCAGGAGTGGAATACCTCATCTCGGGAGCAGATGCGGTGGAGGCGGAGGAATTGGGAATAGGGGATGGCACTTTTGCAGGAATGTGGGTGAGAGGAGGTGTATTCTAGGTAGCTGTGGGAGTCGGTAGGCTTGAAATGGATATTGGTTTCCAGGTGGTTGCCAGACATGGAAACAGAGTGCTCCAGGAAGGAGAGAGAGGTATCAGAGATGGTCCAGGTGAACTTAAGATTGGGGCGGAAGGTGTTAGTGAAGTGGATGAACTGTACGAGCTCCTCGTGGGCGCACGAGGTGGTGCCGATACACTCATCGATGTAACGGAGGATGAGGTGGGGGAATAGGGCCAGAGTAGCTCCGGAAGATGGATTGTTCCATGCATCCTACAAAGTGGCAGGCATAGCTTGGGCCCATGCGGCTACCCATGGCTCCTCCCCCATTTCTGAAGAAGGGTCTAGACCTGAAATGTTAGCTTTCCTGCTCCTCTGATGCTGCTTGTCCTGCTGTGTTCATCCAGCTCTACACCTTGTTATCTCTTTTCTCAAATCTGTTTCTTGCATTGTAATTCTGATGTAGGATGAAAAGCTTCAACTCCTAGTCTTCTTTTAGCAATATTTATTACGTAGCACTTAATAGCTAAGATTTTGTGCATCAACGATGAATGGAAAAGGTTGGCCTCTCCACCTAAGCAAGCAGATGAAAGTGGCTGAGAAAGTGAGCATTGTGAGTTTGAGCCTCAAATCTAAATTCAAGAGAATCTAGGACCTCAGGAGGGAAGGCAAAGTGAATTGAACAGCCTTTTCAGTTTTGTAGTCTGACTTCCATCGTGCTCCCCTACCAATACATCTCTTATCAGCATGCTTCACAGCTTCAGTCTCTCCAGGGTCCTCTCAAACCACTGTTAAGTGAGCAAAACGTGCATGCATCCATATCTTTGTGTCATTTTTCATCTATGTCTCATAGCTACCATCCAGAAATATCGTCCTCTCCCTGTGTCCGTTTCCACACAATCCAACTCTTGTGCGATGTCTTGTCTCTCTGTTTGAGAAGAAAACACACCCAGTCTTTAGAGAAACAAATATGTTGGAGATTGGGGAGCACCTCCCATGGCAGACACTTTGATGGCCACTGCCATCAGGTCCAGTGGGGTAGAGGTTTTCTCCCAGGAGAGTGCAGATGTGGACAATGTCTTGCCATGAATGATTGATCCTCCTGATGTGCTCACACATGTCAAGGGAGTTGATCCTTTGCTTGTAACCACCTTCCTCCTTTGTGTTGAATTTCTGTATCCACTACCTATCCTGTCTAGCACCATGTGCTGCTGGGGTTAATCCTTCATTTGTTCCTCATCAAAGATCCAAAACCTGCTCCCATGCCATGCAGAAGGCTGAGAGAAGGGCAGTGTGGGTCAATGTGAATAAATTCGTAGACTTCCAAGGATTTGGACATCACCTTTGGGCATTAAGCACGCACTCACAGAAGACATCCTCCGAGCAACAAACACTCACCTATGGGTATGCCTACATCTATTCAGTATCGAGGGTTGAAGCCTTCCCAGCCTGTCAGTTTCACTGAAGAAGCAATCTCCACTGTGGCTCTCAACTTGTTGCAATGTAGCAAGTCCCACACAGCTCAAGAAACCTGTACATTTGTGGTGGAAACAGAGCTGGAGTAAATTCTCAGATCATTGCCTCATTGAATACTTTAATTCCATACCTGACAGCTCTGTAAGAATTGATGGCTCACCTCTGAGCTTGTCTGGTAAAACTCAAAATTATTCAGGATTGGAATCCTGAGCAACAACATTTTTCAGGGCTTCAAACCACCCGCTCACATCCAAACTCGGCTCCACCTGGCAACTTAATTCTGTCCTTAGTGTTTTAGTGAGAAATCCTGAAACTGACCAGCTGAAGAGTAATTGCTTTTGTAATTGTTTGTCCTGCTCATATGTGGTGTGAAGTGTTGTGTACAGGGCACCCAACAGGACAAATGCACAGGAGGATATACCCAATGACAGCAAATTTCCATTCAAACTCTGGGAAAAGTCTGTAGCCAGTTGTCAGAATAACAACCAGCAGTACCAGTCTCCATAAAATCTGGGCCAATATGTTTGCACATCAAAGCCCATTACTATGAGAAGGAATATAGCATGATCAAGTAACTTAGTTCAAACAGAGCTCACATGCGTGCCCTATGTTGATTAACCATGATGTGGAGGTGCCGCTGTTGGACTAGGGTGAACAAATCAGAAGGCACACAACACCAGGGTTATAGTCCAACAGGTTTATTTAAAATCACAAGCTTTCTCAGCACTGCCTCTTCACCAGCGCCCTGAAAGCTTGTGCTTTCAAATAAACGGGTTCGACTATAACCTGACTTCTGACTACGTTGATTAATTTATTATTTTTGTGGAAGTAATTGATTTGTTAAAACTTTCTCCTTTTGTATATCGCTTTGTTGACTCATAATGCCAGATATTACGAAAGAGATTTAACGGAAGCTTGCATAATAAAAACAGTATTCCACATTTCACAATTGACCATGTCATGTATTACAAAACACTATTGGTGCTAAAGGTTTTATGATGTAGATAGAACCATTTCATAGAACTGAATCATAGAGTTCTTACAGTGTGGAAGCTGGCCATTCGACCCTTCATGTCCACACCGACACTAAGAAGTACACCCGTCCAGACACATCCCCCTACTCTATCACTGTAGCACTGCATTTCCCATGCCTAATCTCGCCTAGCCTGCACATCCCCGGATACTATGGGCAATTTAGCATGACCAATCCATGTAACCTGCACATCTTTGCACTGTGGAAGGAAACAGAAGCACCTGGAGGAGACCTGTGCAGGCACAGGGAGACTGTATGAATTCCAAACAGATTGTCTCCCAAGGCTGGAATTGAATCCAGGTTCCTGGAATTGTAAGGCTTTTGTTTACTAAAAGCAGAAATATTGAAAGCAGAACAAGAGCGTTATTGTGGAAATATTTCATCGACATTTTAATTCTTCATTTTTCCTCTCCAAACATTGGCTAGGTTTTTGTTCAGGATGAAATAATTTACTCCTGAATGGCTAAGAGATAGTGTGAATATGGCCAGACTTGCAAAGTGCTGCAAGCATCTGTTTCCAATGCATTTGCATAATAATTTGCAGCAACCAAATAAAGATTTGAACATGCATGTGAATTATGGGATAGGCAACTAAAGGGATGTGGCAGAATAATGAAAAAAGTAAATGAAAATTACTAAAGATACTCATGTATTTCAAATGTAGGATGCACTGGGTAGATTGTCAATGTTCACTGGTAAAAAAACTTAAACCAAATGGAATAAATGTGGATATTCTTTGTAATATCTGGGGTTAAGTTGAAGTTGAAGATATGCCCCAATTAATCATCAGTGATAAACAAATATGTTTTTGACTTATTGCCTTGCTTGTATCTGTTCTCAGTATAAAGATGCCAGTATTTGATATCTAATTGGAAATAAATGCTATGAGGAAGTCCAGCAAATTTATTTGGTTCCTTTGCATGACTGAAGTAGGTGCATAACATCGTCTTTTGCATCTACATTATTTGTCCTTGTAATGCACTATGGGTGGAAGCTAACTCTTGATTGAATATGGATGTTTTTATAACAAATAGAGGATAGATCAACAGTGCCACTTATTGCAGTATTAGGATGACAAACCACTTAGTTATTTGCAGTCTAATGCGGCAACAATAAAAAGTGTTCCTAATCTGAACTGTAGAGCCGAGTTTCTGATTAACTAGAACATAAGGAATCGAAATAAGAGTGAACCATCCATTTACCTGAGCCTGCTTGCTATTCAATAAAATAATGGCTGATCATCTATATCAACTTCTTGCCTTATCTCCATGTCACTTAATTTCATCTGTATCAACTCCTTGCCTTATCCCCATGTCACTTAATTTCCTGAATGTCTATCTATCAACCTCAACTTGAATACATTCAATGAACGATTATTCACAGCCTTCATGGGTAGTGAATTCCAAAGGTTCACACCCTTCATGTAAAGACATTTCTCTTTGTCTGAGTCCAAAATGATAGCACTTTATCCTAATGCTGTGCTTGTGTGCAGTAGATTCCCCAAGCAAGGGAAACAACTTTTTCAGTGTCTATCCTGTCACAATTCTTTAGATTCTTACATATTTAAATTATAGCACCCCTGATCTATCTAAACTCAAGAGACTATTGACCCAATATATTCAGCCTGTCATGGGGCCAACCTGCTTACCTCAAACTCGTGAACCTTTTCTATACCGCCTTTAAGGGCAAATATATTTTTCCATGGATTTGAAATGGAAACTTCACTTCATGGTCCTGACATTGTCTTAGCAATATCCTCTAAGTTTGCAACAAGACTTCGATGTTTTTTACTCCAGTCCCATTGCAGTGAAAGTCAGTATGCCACTTGACTTTCTTATCACTCACCCTACAGCTTGCAAACTTTCTGTATTCCTTTACAGAATCACAGAAGTCTTTTCTGCTGCAGAGGAGGCCATTCAGCCTATCATGCCTGCACCAGATCTTCAAGCGAGCATTATTACATAGCGCCAAAATTCTGCTTCAATGCGTTCTTTTTCACATTTTTTAAGTCTAAATAATTATCTAACGCCCTCCTGAATGTCTCAACTGATCCTACCTCCACTCACTTCCAGACTGCGCACTCCATGGTCTAACCACTCACTGGGTGAAAACGATTTTTCTCATAAGATTTTAGATTCTTTCGCAAATCATTTTAACTCAGTGCCTTTTCATTCTTGTTCCTTTTACAAGCAGGGTCAGATTTTCCCTTTCTACCCCTGCCAGCCCACTCATGATGTTGAAGAAATCTATCGGATTTCCTCTTGTTTCCTTTTCTCCAAGGAAAATAGTCCCAACTTCTTTAATATATCATCATAACTGAAGTTTCTCATGCTTGGAAGCATACTCATAAATCACTTCTACACTTTCTTCAATTTGTTTTCATCCCTCATGTAATGTGGCACTGAGAACTTACACAATACTCCAGCTGAGGTCTAGCAAGTGCCTTATACATCACCTTTATGGCTTTGGACCCTATTCCCCTATTAATAAAGCTGAGGATACTATGTGCTTTACTTACTGCTCTCCACTTTTCCTGATGCCTGCAATGATTTGTATATATATATGTCCAGGTACCTCCAGTTCTGTATGTCTTTCAGAATACTAGCTCCAATTTCATATCGTCTTTCAACGTACTTCCCACCAAAATGTATCATCTCACGTTTCTCTCCATTGAGCCTCATCTGCCACCTGTCCATCCCCTCTACCAACCTGTCGATATACCTTTGGCATTCTATACTGTCTTCCAGATAGTTTACAGTTCTCCCAAGTTTTATGTTTTATGTCATCAGCAAACCTTGAACTCTGCACCCCAAGATCTAGATTATAATTGTATAGCAAGGTCTCAATACTGATCTCTGGAGAACCTTCCTCCTGCACAAAAAGTATCCATTAACCATTCTATTTTCCATAACCTAGCAAAAATTCATATTGACACTGACCCTTTTATTCCATGATCTATAATTTTCTTGACAAATCTGTTGTGTGGCAATGCATCAAATACTGTCTGAAAGTCCACGTACACCACCTTAACAGGATTACCCTCATTGACTCTTTCTGTTACATTTTCAAAAAACTCCAGTGAATTAATTAAACACGATTTCCCCCTTAGAAGTCCATGCTAACACTCCTTAATCAATCCACGTTATTCCATGTGACTACTATTCCAACTGGATAAATTATCTCCTCGAAACTTCCCGACCACTGAAGTTAAAATAACTGGTCTGAAGTTTGCTGGGCTTATATTCTTAACCTTTCCTGAGCAAGGCTGTAACATTTATAATTTTCCAGTCTTCTGGCACCTCCCTTAAGTCAATGGAAGGCTGAGAGATTATACAATTCCCACTCTCACTTCCTTCAAATCCTTAGAAGTATCTCATCCACTCCCAGTGCTTTATCAACTGTGAGAACCAACAGTCTATTCAACACTACATCTTATCAATTTTGAATCCCTTACAGTGATAGAGTTTCCTTTTTTGTCTCCATGGCTTGGATAGTATCTCCCTCTTTGGTAACGATGGATGCAAAGTATTCAGCCACGTCTCTGCCTCCAGGTATAAATCCCTAATCAGCCTTAATGTTCCCTTTACCTGTCTATTTCTATATATATACTATATACTATAGAAAAAATTGGGACACCCCTTTATGTTGACTACCAGTTATTTTCTCACAATTCCTCTTTGCTGCTCTGTGCACAATGGCACCAAGGAAGCAACATAGCATACCAGAGTATCATTGATGCCTTGACTGTTCCTATACTTATGAATCCCCTATTGTTATCGCTCTTCCTTTCTTCTTTATCCTCTTGTGTACATCCACACTGCTCATGATGCCATAAACATGGCTTTGACTGCACTCCCCTGAGGAACCAATGCCCTCATCAGCTTCCAGAATGGAAGAAACAATTTGTGAGCCAGACCTACACAACCTGCCTGTTTTGCTTGCAGATCCTGGTAATCACCTGTTCCCTTTCTTCCTCCAAGCCCTTAAGAAGCAATGTGACTGCCTTTCTGAACATACTATTCACGTAACTGCTAATCTTGTGCGTGTGTGTGTGCCACAGTGTCTCCAGCTGCCGTTTGAGCTCGTGACAAAGGAGGTGAGAGCTGAAGTGTCTCTTTACGAAGATTCTGTGCTTTCTCTTAGTCATCTCACACATCAACTGCAATGGGAGACACAATGGCACAGGTCAATGTAACTGCTTTCCTTGCAGTGCTGCTACAGTGACGAAACCAGCATAATTAACAGTAGATATGGCAGCTTCTACAGGCACAAAAAAGAACAGCTGTTGTCTTTTGTACAGCCTCCAGAAGGAAGAGCAGGATGAGAGGGGAGGCCAAAGGATGCAGAGAGTAGGTACAAATGGGTCTTCTTCTATGAATGGTGTGCCAAAGGGACCAGTCTCGGACCTCAGATGTTTACAAGCAACATTCCCACTAATAATTCCTTCCGTAAACATTTAAGATTTGAATGAGGCAGTGGCTTCTGGAAATGGAATGTTACTATATGTCGGCTGATGATCAGCATGTGTGGAATTTCTCAGCCCTGTGCAGCTCGGAGGCAATATTGATTACAACTTATACAAATGACTTGGATGAAGGGACAAAATGTATGTTTGCCCAATTTGCTGATGACACAGACTTAGGTAGGAAAGTAAATGTAGCGGACATAAGGAGGCTACAAAAGATATAGATAGGTTAAATGAGTGAGAAAAAGATATGGAATGTGGATTATAATGTGAGAAGGTTAAAGTTGTCCATTTTGGTGCGTAAAATAAAAAGGAAGCACGTTACCTAATTTGTGACAGTTTGGGTATCCTAGCACATGATTTACAAAAGGACGATATGCAGGAAAAACAGGTAAATTAGAAAGCAAATAGAATGTAATAATTTATTGCAAAAGGAATTAAATACAAAAGTAGGGAGGTTATGATTCAAGTTTTCAGGCAATTAGTAAGACAATATCTCAAGTACTGTGTAAAGTATTGATCACCGTATTTCAGGAAAGATATCAATGTATTGCAAAGTGTTCAGAGAAGAGTTATCAGACCATTACCGAGAATGACAGGTTGATGAAAGTTTCAAATTGTTTCAGTTAAGCGTGTGAATAAGATATAGATAGAAAAGGACAGAATTAAAGATGAGCAAATGTACTCCATCCAGGATAAAACATAAGGAAACAAGCTACAACAGTAAAGGTGCTGTCTCCTTCTGAGTGAAGGACAGGAGAATTGGAAGTGGCATGTCAATAAAGTGAGTCTTTTTTATTCATTCACGGGATATGGGTGTTCCTGGGCAGGTTAACGTTTATTGCCCAGCCCCAATTGCCCAGAGGGCAGTTAAGAGTCAACCATGATGTTGTTGATCTGAAGCCACATGTAGGCCAGACCAGGTAAAGACAGCACTTTCCTGCCCTAAAGGATATTAGTGAACTGTGACAATACGTGCCTTTAAGAAGTCTGTCCTAGTTCTCTTGAAGCAGAGTGTTATAAACCTGATGATGAGGTGTCTGCTCCATAGCATGCAGAATAATAGCTTTGATTTTTTTTAATTGGACAAAAGCATGAATGGGTGGAGTAAGGCTCACTCACACACAGGGTTTGAGTTGTTTTGCTTTCACTTGTTGAAGTTAAGGTTTTGGAGTTGAAGCTGCTAGATACAACTCTCTTTTTGCAGCTAGATTCATTCTTTTGGTTTCTCCTTTCTCCTGGACTAGAGATAACATGTGAGTGAATCTGTTTTGCTGATTTTGCTTTTGCCAAGGACGTGTTTATGGAATGCTGCTCTACTGCAACAGTTGATGAGTAGAGTTACATAATATTTTGTTAAGTCTTCTAATAGACTTAAAGTTTTACCAATACATTTTTGTTTGTATTTTTTACTGTGGTGTAAGAATAAAGTATGTTTTGTTTAAAGCCTGTACTTTAACCAATCGAATCACACCTGCAATGCAGCGCCTTACACTTGCCTTTAAATAAGATAAAAGTTAGGGTCTAGGCTATCACTTTGATATGTTTTGAGGGGGTTTGGTTTAGTGCATGATAGAACCAGATCACTTTTCCAGCAATCAACAATAGTTTCTTGATCTTTGTTAGAGTCTCGATAACAGGTTTGTTTTATTGAATTCAAATTTCACTGTGGTAAGATTTGAGCCCAGGTTCCCAAAACACTGATTAATAATCTAGTGATAATAGACCATTGTGATTTGCGGCTTTACTGAAATGTAACTGCATGGAAATAAGATAGGCGCCACTCAATGTCAAGATTCTGAAGTTACTACTTAAGCTGGAGGAGTAAATAGTGAAAATTATTCTCAAAGTTGACAACAAGATTTTTTAATTCTTGTCATTAGCTGTTGAAGGGGAAAGAGTGTGTAAGTGTAGATTTCTTATACAAGCATAATTTTCTCACAGATCTGTAATAAGGGGCAAATATATAGGTAAGGGTTAAAAGTAAGGATTGAAAGAACACTTGCTTGCTGCTGCAGAGACAGGCTGCGAGTTGGAACATAGTTCCCAAGGGAACATGCCACGGGACGTTCCAGGCGGGAAGCAAATTAGATGTTAGTGGCCAGGGGTCAGGGCTAGACATGATGAGTAACTGCATGTTTATTTTTGATAAAGGTTTCAATGGCCAAGAGCCCCCAGAGTGATAGTGTGGGAGCTGTTTACCACTGATAGTAAACAGTGTGGTGCTGTTAGATTTACTGCTCATACTAGATGTGGATGGTAATTAATATAGTTTCAGGGTTGCTTCAGCCTGTCTGTGTAACAGTATAAAAGAATTACTTTCTTACCACTGTATTCGGAGAGAGTTCAAACTCCTGAGTGAGTCTTTGACCCCACTCCCCCTGCATATACACTGGTGTTTTGCTTGAATAAAGTTCTTAGTTGCTGCTTTGCTTCGCTGTCTCCGAGTCTCTAACTGCCTTTACAGAGGTCACTCTTACACTATGCAACATCAGGGAGGAAAGAATTCCACTTTGTGTGTCATGTCACGAATTAATTAAATGGATCAGATCACCAACCAGCCATCTTTCCCACCTACGCACGCTCAGGCATGTAAGTTTCTCCAAGTAACTTTTTAGTCTTCTCTCAAACCTCACCATTTCAAGGTGAGGTCCTTTCATACCAGGAAATATTTGAGGTGAATGCTGGGACATTGAATAAGTTTAAGGAGGAAATAGGCAGACATGCAATGAGTAATAGGTTAAAGGGTTTTCAGGAGCAGGCCAACATCTACAGTTGGGGTTGTGACAAAATCAGCCATAATTGAATTAAATGGTGGAGCAAGCTCGAGGGCTGAACTGCCAACTCCTGCTCCTGGTTCTTATGTTCCTCTAACAAAAGTGAAAGAAAGTGATTGCCAGTAAAGGTGATACAATATTAAAATGCATTCTAATGGTTGAAACAGATTATCCTTATCCTATTCTTGTGGAGATCATTGATGAGACTGTATTATTTTGTAAAACTTACCATCAAAGAGACTTTCTGAAACACAACAGTATGGAATGAAAAATGTTTTCCAAGACTAATAAAGATGGTAGTGGATGTTTTTCTGCAAAAATCAATTGCCTACAGGCAATTCAAGCAAGGGTCTTTGTGACTTTGTTCAATTTGGTAAGTTGAATTTGAAATAAAATGGAATCTATACGTAACTTCAGTATTATTGTGAATCACAAGAAGGATTGATGATGACCTTCTCCCATGTCTCTATAATTGAATTATTGTTAATAGTCATTAAAATATGCTAATAATTAGAATACTGTTGTGTTTCTGACTCATTTGTTCTCCTTGTGGGGAGCTAACAAGTCTACTTTACGTTAGTTCCCTAGAGTGACACAACCAAGATCTGTAACAATGTAGGATGAGGGATCAAACCTCCAATGTCATCCCTTAGCAAGCTGTGCAAGTTTTGCAACCCAGTGGAACTGGTTTATCTCTGTAAAACAGAGCCTTTTATTGTTCATTTCAAGCCCTCTCCTTCACCAAGTGATATAAAATGTATTTGCCAACTTCAAAGAGAGTGCTGTCACACACAAGAACATTGGTAGGACATGCTCTTCCCTTGGCACATTGAGATCCTGTCCCTGAACGCTGACAGTCTAGAGCCAATTATGCACACTTGGCATGTAACTTCTATCTTAATCTACAGATGCTAACCCATGCATGGAACAGTTTCACTAGGGAATTGCTTGTGTGTTGTGTACTGTGGTGTACCTGATGCTATTCTTCCATTCATTAAACAGCCCTATACAGCATATATATACCCTGAAATGTTGTTTCTTTGTATCCTTTGACTGCTGTCCTTCTGCAAACATGGGAGGTTCATACTTGCACAGTGTTCAACTACCTCAACACCATGACATTATTCAATCTGAAAAATATATTGCCTTTCCAATAATTCTTGTTCCTAGGCTTTCAGATAGTATCAAGGCAGTGGCAAATATATTGTATTGACACTACTTCTATCTTCATACTTATACAAAATCCAAATGTATGTATTGCATCTCTCAACACATTGCTATGCCTGATGCAGGAAGCTAAAGTTATAACCTTGACATTCTGATACCACGGCCATCTAGCATACGTGACAATCTGGAAACCTCCTCAAAAGAGAGGAAAAGCTTTTAAAAAAAATCTGACAAAGCCTTCAAAAACTGATAACTTGGAAGAAAATCTATTCAAAAAATGCTTGCAATGTAAAGCCACAAGCTACGTCCTTACTGTGCTGTAGGGTAATGGAACAACTGAATTTTTTTTGTATTATGTGGAATTCTAGCATTTATATTTGTTTTATGAATCAAATTTGGCAACATTGTCTGTTTTTATTAGAAATTTGAAGGCCATTGGCTAGAGTTTGACATAAAAACAATTTTACTTGCCAGGAGTTGATGGCCTCTAAAATATAGCCAGCAGCGCAATAGCACCTCCACTGTTTTTCGTTGTTCCAAATAGATTGTGACCTTGGCCCCTCTGGACATCATCTCTCTCTACACTGTAATATTTTCCTTACTCAATGTAGCTAGCTCCTTCTCCTTTCTTTCCTTTTCTGTTTCCTGAACACATTGTGCCCATTCCTGCTCTATCCTAAACTGTGTCTGCTAATAGCCATGTGGGAATAAGATGCAACCTGCACCTAATAGTGAGTTGCGTTTCCTCTTACACTGACCCCACCTCATATTTTATTATGTTGTACTTTAGAACAAAATCTCTCAATTAAATTTGTAGGCCATTTCTCTTAGTGCCCAAGCTCCCCTTTCCCAAGTTAGTTTAAATTTTGTCCAATAGCACGAGTAAATTACCTCGCCAGGACACTGGTTCAGTTCTGTTTGTCCCATCTCCTCAGAGCTGAATGTATGATTCTAGGAAAAAAATGCATTCCCTCCAGCAGCATCTATCTAGCCAGGCATTTATTTTGTCTTCTATACTCATAAGCATGTCCTACCAGGAGTATTTCAGAGCTTACTACCCTTTTTGTCCTGCTGGCTAGTTTCTTCCCTGATTTATTAATCATTTCCTTCAGGACCACACCCCTCTTTCCAAATATGTCGATGTTACTGATAAGGGTGACAACCATTGGCTGCTCATGGTCCCAGTGCAAAAGTGCTCTGCAGTCACTCAGTTACATTCTTCACTCTGGTATGAGGGAGGTGACAGAGTTGTGCTGGATTCATGTCTGAGGCTGAAAGGACATCTGTCCAGCACTATTGCTTTCCCAATCGCCGTCCTGCCTCCTGTATAGTTGAGACACCTAGAATGGTTGCGCTGGTGGGGGTGGTGTATTTGGTTCTGGCCTCTTACCAATAGGATCATAGAACCCCTGCAGCATGGAATCAGGCCATTCAGCCCATCAAGTCCATACCTACCGTCCAAAGAGCATCCCACCCAGACCCAACCACCCTGCCCAACCTTATTCCCTGTAATCTTACATTTAACCTGACTAATCCACTTAGCTTGCACATTCCTGGACACTTTGGGCGATTTAGCATGGCCAATCCACTTAAACTGCACACCTTTGGACTGTGGGAGGAAACACATGCAGACACAGGGAGAACGTGCAAACTCCATACAGACAGTCGCCTGAGGCTGAAATCGAACCTGAGCTCTTGGCCAGCGATAGTACGAACTGCAGATGCTGGTGAATCTGAGATAACAAGGTGTAGAGCTGGATGAACACAGCAGGCCAAGCAGCATCAAAGGAGCAGGAAAGCTGACATTTTGGGCCTAGACCTTTCTTCAGAAACGTTTTGGGCCTAGACCCTTCATTTCTGAAGAAGAACTCATTCTGAGTTCCTGGCGTTGTGAAGCAGCAGTGCTAATCACTGAGCCACCGTGTGTAGGAGTGAGTACAGGTCACACAGCGAGATACCCTGCAATCACTCCTGCTCTCCTCAGCAATCCACCAGAAACCCATTCCATCTCCACCTGCACACCTTTCAGGTTCATATTTCTGGGTTGGGTGCAATTTATTACCCACATTGCTCAGCCTTGCAGAAGCAACACAGTGACAACAGCTGCTGAATAAGCCTTGGAGAGTGAGCTGCTCCAACTGACAACATTTCCTGCACTTGAAGTTGTTCAAGACATAAGTGTCATGGAGTTCCCATATAGTACAGGATGTTTATCCCACTTGACTGAAATGCCCTCTCATGCTTTGATTTATTAGATTGTGAACTGACTTAACAGAAACAAACTTAGGTCTTACATAAATTGACTCAACAGCTATTCAATAGTCAACTTCGTCCCTTGTACTGACCTTACTTTATTTCAGATGGCTTTAGCTTAAATTCTTATTCTCTACACACATTCCACGATTTTGCTTTCCTGGAAAGTTCAGAACCGATTAATGTTACTGGTGCCTGCCATTTAATTTTCACTTAATCTCTGAGATCTGATTAATTGAATATGGATTGTAATTATATGACAAATTAAGGTCAATTTGATAATTTTTGGACTAATTAATTGATCTTGTCTCACTTTCTAGTTGAGTAATTTAAATTACAAACTTACCAGAAGCTAAGCGACATTGCCACTGCATCTATTCCCTTTCAGCTCAGACTGACAATGTAATCACAGATCACAGTGCTACTAAGATTTACTTTTGTGTTGCTCTCAATCCCCTGCCTCATCTTTCATCATTTGATTCTGTTATTTAAATTAATGGATATGCAAGAGTTAATCTATGAGCAACACCAAAGTTCCACCCATTCTGAATTACTGGTGGAGTATCAGGCGATTGAGGCAGGTATCAATTCTGGCACAGATTCCTCATGGAGGCATGTGTGTCTGTTATTTCTTATTAGTAAATGTTAATATGCCAGAGTTAATGTGATCTGCATACGGGTGCGAAAGTGTAATAAACAATACAATCTTATCCAAGGCAAGAACCCCTTCTCTGATACTTATAGTCCATTCTCAACTACAAGCTGCTGAACAGCCCCTAAGACTAGCATTAAAGGCATCATTCTATACCAACCACATGTTGTAATTGTCTGGTAACAAGGTGTAAGATTTTGGGATAAATACTAAAATAGAACAAAGAACTGCAGATGCTGTCAATCTGAATCAAAAGCAGAAACTGCTAAAGAGACTCAACAGATCTGGCAGCATCTGTGGAGGGAAGTAGAGTTAATGATTTGAATCCAGTGACCTTTCTTCAGAACAGTTGTTAAAAAATTAAACCTGTTTTCTCTCCATAGATGCTGCCAGACCTGCTGAGTTCTCCAACAATTTCTGTTTTTGTAAAATTTTGGAGTTGGCTTTAAATTTAATTGCAAGACTTAAGTCAATGATATTTATAGACCAAGTTTGAGAGAGCCAAGGCTAGGAATACAAATCTGGATTAGTTATTCAACCCACTCTAGATGCTCGCTTTCACAGAATTTATAAGGTTATCATACAGGTACAAAGGAAATGGTGTTGATTAAAAGCAGTGTTTTATCAATTGATCCACTTGAGGACACTGGATTGTGACACTAGTTGACTCAGCACATGACTTGTTCTTTTCCATTGACTGAAGTTCTTCTTCTGTCTTCACTCTTCTCTGCAGTGAACCAGTAAAAACCACCTCTTATTAATGCCTGCTAGCCACTAATGCCATACATGATTAGAGACATCCTGAACTCTATTAATGTGGCAATGCATGGACAGCACTTGATCACTTTCAGATTGGCTAAACAGTATATGCCCAACTGCTAATCAGTTTCTTTAAAAGTAACAGTCTCGTTAATGACATCAAATCCTATTCTGCCCATTCTTTGACACGCCACTCACTTTGTAAGATCATACCTTTTGTAACAACTTGTCTCTCTGAGTTGACCAACTCCATAGCTCTTTACCAAGATAAGGTAGAGCAATTTATGTAACTGCCTAGGAAGTTGTAGGGTCACCCCCTAATGATTAACTATTCTCCTAAATGTCCCGAATGATACATATGAATATTCAAAACACCCGAAACCTAACATTATTTTAAATTTAAAACAACCATCTGTTCATGCATGTCTTTACAATGCTTCTGGTGCCTGTAAAGTTCATTCAATACACGAAGAGTGTGAGCTTCTCTGCATAAACATCTATGCAGTGTCTATTTAACAATTAGCACATTGAAATAATCAACATATGAAAACGGAGGTAACAGACTACATAATAAAAACCAAAAGAACTGTTGATGCTGTAAATCAGAAACAAGAACAGAAGTTGCAGGAAAAGCTCTGCAGGTCTGGCAGCACCTGTGAAGAAAAATCAGAGTTAACGTTTCGGGTCTGGTGACTCTTCCCCAGAACTGAGTTCTGAGACCCGAAACGTTGACTCTGATTTCTCTTCACAGATGCTGCCAGATCTGCTGCACTTTTCTGACAACTTCTGTTTTTGCAACAGATTACACATATCAGATTCAACATAATGCATTCAATTAATTCATTTAAAAAGTTCAAAACAACTGCAAGCCTACAAAACCCGTCACAAAACATCATCCCAAAGTTTTTATATGGATGCATATAGGCCTGTTACATACTTTGGTATAAAATGAAATCACCTTAATACATCAAGTGTCCTTGAGTAAAAGCATTTTCACACTTGTTAGCCTAGGCTTACACTAGAATGAACCATGAAGTTAACCATAAAATGAATCATGAAACAATAAACCTATGTTCTTACTTTTGACCTGGGGCTTAGGACTATTCTTCCTTACAAGGAAGTGTTTTACAATTAACCACAAATAAACATACAATTAAATTCCATGCTTTCTAAATCAAATCAATTTATTACTAAAAAAAAAACTGAATCCAACACAGGATCACATCATGGTATAAAACATGGTGATAGCGATGGATTTCTTAACACCATAGTTACAGATTCCCTGTAGATATATACCCCTGCAGGCTGAAACCTGGATGGCCCACACATGGTTTCTCATGGTTATCATTGAAGAAATCTGTGCAGATAGCAGGCAGCAGTGGTATTTATTACTAGAGAAACAATGTAGTCTCCTTCGTTTTGTTTAAATTGGAGCTGCATGAACAAATTGTTCTCCTATGAATGTGCAAAGGGATATTGACTGGTTGGGTGAGTCTGCAGGAAGCTGGCAAATAGAATGTAGAGTTGTTGACTGCTGGGTGGAACATCAAGCAGTTTAGAGAGTTCAGGGTAGATTTCAGCTTTGGTGGAGGCAGTTCAGGGCATACAGCAACTGGTGGCTGGCCCAGTCTCCTTAATCAGAGACCTTAGAAAAGTGATTGCAGGAAAGAAAATAAAACTCACTCCAACTTACAAAATATTTAAAGCAAGAAAAGAGCAAGACACACCATTTTGCCAGGGAAGAAAAGGGGCAAAATCATCCAATAGAAAGGGAATTAGGCGCGAGCCTTCCATTTTTCTCAAAATGGCGGGAAACTTCCCAAGGAGCAGTGAGAAAGGTCAGAATCCTCCACTTTGATTCCTAAAGTCAGGAAATTCATGATTTAGAGCAAAGTTCTGAAAGAGATTGCAGTTTGGAAATATTTAAAAGAATCTTAGGATTTATGAGAAGGATATTATTGTAGTACAGATTTTTAAAGCTCTAAGCAATATTTTAAAATATATGTACTTTAAGTGAAAATATTTCAGAGCTGTAAACAGTAAATTAGTGTAAAACAGCTAGTAAATACAACTCACGGTTTTATTAGAAGAATTTGAGATAGTTCAAAAGTGATATTGAATTAATATAAACTCGTTAAGAATGAAAATGCTGTAAAGACAGTAACAAGTTTTACAGTAACTTAAAATGAAATTGTATTCCTGAATACAAGGGGATAAGTTTGTGGATCATCAGTAATCTTCACGCTGTCAGGATGGAGAGATCACATCTGGGGTGAGACACAGTCCAAGATAAGTTGAAATCTAGAACTGGGCCACCACATGAAACAAAGAATAACATTGCAGGAAAATTTTATATTCATTTGTTGGCAACAGCTGCTAATCCGACCACGTATCATAGATTACTTTCAGATTGAAGGGAAATGGGGGAAATATTTAGACACTACAAACTAAAAGACCAGTACAAACATTTTAAAACAAATTAGGAACAAAGTAAATGAAGGAATTGTACTTAAAATTACACAGTTTATGAAACATACTCCTTGAGCTTCTGGAGCAAATTGAACCTGCAGCTACAATGTTGTGAGTATCACAGACACATGGCTGCAAGGGGCTCAGGGCTAGGACATAGATATCTGAGGGTAAACATCCTATCAAAAGAGGTAGACGGAGTGGTGTTTCCTTAATAGTGACAAAAGAAATAAATTGATAGCAAGAAGCGATATAGGGTTGGAAGGCATAGAATTTGTGTGGGTGGAGTTGACAAACCGCAAAGGTAAAAAGACTCTGATTGGAGTTATGTACAGGCCTCCTAGCAGTAGTCAGGATATGGAGCAAAAGAATAAATCAGGAGATAGAAAAGGCATGTAAAAAAAGTACTCTGGTAATCATCGTGGAGGACTTCAGTATGCAGGTGGACTGGAAAATCAGGCTGGTAACAGATTCCAAGAAAAGGAATTTGTGAAATGTATGCAAGTTTTTTTTTTGGAGCAGATAGTGGTGGAGCCCACTAGGGAACAGGCAATTCTGTATTTAATGATGTGTATTGAAGTAGACTTGATTAGGGAGCTTCAGGTGAAGGAACCCTTAGGGGCTAGTGACCATAATATAATAAAATTCACCCTGCAGTTTGAAAGGGAGAAACTGCAATCAGATGTAATAGCATTGAAATTCAGTAAAGGTATCTATAAAGACATGAGGGAGGATCTAGCCAGAGTCAATGGGAATGGGCATTTAACAGGGAAGATAATGGGACAGCAATGGAAATGGTTCCTTGCAATAATTCAGGAATTCATCCCAAGGAAGAAGAAACATACTAAAAGGAAGATAAGGCAATGATGGCTGACAAAGGAAGTCTAGACAGCATTAAAGCAAGGTAAAAAAAGGGCATACAATATGATGAAGATTAGTGAGAAGTCAGTGGATTGGGAAACCTTTAATAGCCTGCAGAGGGCAACTGAAAAAGCATTAACGGGGAGAAGATGAAATATGACAGTAAGCTAGCTAGCAAGGTAAAAGAAGGTTGCAAGAGTTTTTCTAAACATAAGAAAGGTAAGAGAGGGCCGAGAGTGGACATTGGACTGCAGAAAAATGAGATCGGAGAAGTAGTAATGGGGAAGGAAGAAATGGCAGGGGAAATGAATACTTTGCATCAGTCTTCATGGTAAAAGACACCAGTAATATAAACAGAATCAAGGGCAACAGTGAGTGCAGTGGCCATCACTAAATAGAAGGTACTGGAGAAGTTGAAAGGTCTGAAGGTAAATAAATCACCCAGACCAGATGGAGATGGCTGAGGAGATCATGGAGGCATTGTGGAAGTGGTGACGTTCCTGGAATCAGTGGAGTTAAGAATGGCCCCGGATGACTGGAAAATGACTAATATAACTCTCTGTCTAAAATAGAAGAGTGGCAGAAGATAGGAAACTATAGAATGGTACCTTTGTGTTTGGTAAGAGTCCATGAAGGATGATTTTCTGAGTACTTGAGGGTACATCGTAAAATACAGCTGAGTCAACAAGGCTTCAGCTAGCAGTCATGCATGAAAAATCTGTTAGAATTCTTTGAGGAGGTAATGAGCAAGTTAGACAAAGGACAGCCAGTGGATATGACATATTTGGCTTTCCAGAAGGCCTTTAACAAAGTGCTGCACAGAAGGTTGCTAAATAAAATAAGACCTCATGGTGTTAGGGGCAAGGTATTAGCATGGATAGAGGATTGGCTGACTCGCAGAAGGCAGAGAGTATGGATAAAGGGGTCTTTGTCAGAATAGCTACCAGCATCAAGTGGAGTTGCACAGGGATCATTGTTACAACCATGTTACACATTAACAATCTGATGAAGGAACCAAGAGTATTGTTGATAGGTTTGCAGATGATACAAAGATGGTTCGAGGAACATGTAGTATTGAGGACATGGGGAGGGGGCTGCTGCAGAATACTTACTAGAAGAGAGGGCAAAGAAGTGTCAGATGGAATACAATGTGGGAAAGTGGGAGGTTATGCACTTTGCTAGGAAGAATAGAGGTGTAGACATTTTTCTAAATGGGAAAAGCTTCAGAAATCTGAAACACAAACGGACTTGGGAGTGTTAGTTCTGGATTCTCTTAAAATTAACCCTGGAAAGTATGAGGTGATGCACTTTGGAAGAAGAAACAAGATGAGGGAATATCTAATGAATGGCAGGACACAAGGTAGTTTAGAGGAACAGTGGGATCTTGGGGTAATTATTCTCAGGTCCCTGATATCAGCAGAGGACATGAGTAGGATAGCTAAGAAGGCATATAGGACACTTGCTTTCATCAGTCATGCCATGGAGTATAAGAGCATTGAGGTAATATTGGAGTTGTACCGAATGTTGGTCAGACCTCAACATTTGCAGTTCTGGTCACCCCACTACAGGAAGGATGTGATAGGCCTGGGAGATGGGGGTATAACAAAGGTTTTCTGTGATGTTGCCTGGGTGGAGAAATTGAGCTCTAAGGAGAGATTAGATAGGCTTGGATTGTTTTCTTTGGAGCAGAGAAGACTGAGGGGGGACGTGGTTGAGGTGTATAAGATTATGAGGGGTATGGACAGGATGAAGAGAGAACTTCACCCTGGCTCTGGTCAGACTGTTTTTAGAATATTGTTTTTTCTTTCTTTATTCATTCACAGGACGAGGGCATCATTTATTGCCCAGAGGGCAGTTTAAGAGTCAACTACATTGCTGTGGGTCTGGAGTCACATGTAGGCCAGATCAGGTAAGGATGGCAATTTCCTTCCCTAAAGGACATTGGTGAACCAAAGGGGTTTTCCAACAATCAACACATGATTCATGGCTATCATTAGATTGTTAATTCCAGATATGTTATTGAATTTAAATTCCACCATCTGCCATGGCCAGATTCAAACCCAGGTCCCCAGAACATCATCTGGGTCTCTGGGTTAACAGCCTAGTGATAATACCACTAGGCCATTGCCTCCCTTGTGAGCAGCAAGGAAGGACATGCTGACCTTGGAAGGAGTTCAGAGAAAGTTTATAAGAATGAAGGCTGGGATGAAGGACTTGTCATACGTAGAGCACTTGAGGACTCTGGGTCTGTACTCAGAGCTTAGAAGGATGAAGACTAATCTCATTGAAATTTACAGAATACAAAGAGACCTGGATAGAATAGATGTGGAGAAGATGTCTCCACTAATGGGAAAGGTTTTGAATTGTGGGCTGAGTGAAGGGATGGCCCTTTAGAACTGAGATGAAGAATGTTTTCAGGTAGAGGATGGGGAATCTGTGCAATTCATAGGCAACTCAATCTGTGGAGGCCAAGTCACTGAGTGCATTTAAGACAGAGATAGATAGGTCCTTGATTAGTAAGGGAACCAAAGGTTAGGTGGAGAAGGTGGGAGAATCGGGTTGTAATCAAATTGGGAATTAGACTTGGTGGGTTGAATAGCCTAATTCTGCTCCTATACCTTACGGCATTGTTAGATTTAAAGCATAAAAAAATTATACAGGCATAGAATACTTTATCTGTAGTATGTCTAATTAATATTTTTTTTAAAAATGAGAAAATGCATAGTAGTTCTGCGCAATACAACATCAGAGATTGTCCTAACAGACCACAACATTGGAATTATTGGAGAAAACAGTTCTTTAGGTAAAGAAATTGTTTCAAAATTGAATACCAAATCAGAAGCAGATCAAATGGATACACTAATTCAGCAGGTCCTGTAACTGATGATGTGAAAAATTGCCAAAAGATAAAAGAAGACTCAGACATGTTTGCTGACTTTATAAAAAACTTTTGACTATTACTTCAATATGAAACAAATCAAACTCTCAATGGGCAAGATTTAACTGAAGAATTCAACATCCAGGAGAATCCTAGATAACTTCATTAATGACCTCTACAGTTTATTGGAAATCAATGAATATAGACCATTGTAGTCAGAATGTATAAGCACCAGGATAGTTGTCAGAATTTTTGATTAGTCTGTATCAGATCTTTTACTGTCCAAAGAAGATTTAAATTTGAAAACAACTGTCTATGTTATTTTGATGTGGAGGTGCCGGTGTTGGACTGGAATGAACAAAGTCAGAAATCACACAACACTGTTGGACTATAACCTGGCGTGTGATTTTTGACTATGTTATTTTGCATGCAGAGGGCAGAAAAATCATAGCTAAACTCCGATAGGAGAGGAACAAACTTACCACATAAGAGAAACAGAATCAATTAATTTCATAAGGCACATACGGTGTAAACAGACACATGGCAAGTCAAAACAAAGAGCAGGCAAAATATCAGATACTAAGAGTCAGTGTCAGTGTTGTGGACCAAGAAAAACACCACAGTCAAATACAATATCCAGCAATGACAAAGTTATGTTACATGTGTAACAAACTGTGTCACTTCCAAAGGATGTGACAAAGTCTGAAACAATTCCAAATAGCGGAAATGTTTGAGTATACATGTTAGGACATCTATGCAGTACATTGCCCACATCCTTTAGAAGAGACACCTGCATTTTGGGATACACCTGTTTCAGAGGAGATACCCAAAACATTCCTCAAGGAAATAAGACATTCATCGCAAATGCATGTGACCAAACCTATTTGTGTCAATGGATGACTCACTCAATTTAAACTTGATACAGTGTTGAGTGTTTGTCTTATCTGACTTAATAACAGAATTGGAACTACATATTTAAGTTTTACGAACGCAAGGTACTAGAAAAAGGAAAATTTTGAACATTCCTGATTAAAAAGGATTTACCAAAATTTTGAAAGGACATGTGTATTCTTGGAATGGTTCAACAGTAAAGTGAGCTGTGACTTATCTACTCCTATTGAATAGTCAAGTAACTTAGTGAAGGAGACACGGAAAGCTTTTAATGGAGAGAAGAAATGACATTTATGACTTTGATTACCGTACAGACCTCATTTGGAAGAGATGGAGCCTGTGTGCTGAAGAATGTCTTGCAACACATTTGGAGTTTGTTCCTGTCTTTCTAGAAGTGTCAATAAAACAAATGTGCAGTAGGCAACCCGCTCTCTCCTGAAAAAAAACGCACAAAGAAATCTGACAGCAAGACAAGCTCCACATCTCTCTCTCATCGAAGTATTTCTGATTACAACCTGCAGCTACATGGTGAAGATGGAACAATCCCCAATGTTACAGGGATACTGCAAGTAACATGATAGCATTAAGATTGTCAGCTGGAGGAGAACTCTGAAGTAATTCCAAATCAGTAAATCGCACTCTTGAGCAAGAAAGCATGTTTTTCACTGAATATTCTTAAAAAGGTTGTAGAATGACACCAGCGCAGGGATCAAAGTTCCTTTGACAGTAAATGTCCTAAATTGTTTGCAGGATGAGGCAAAATCTGGGCTGAAGTGTAAGAAAAGAAGTTAAGTGTGTCTCTACATGTCCACAAATATTCCCCACCCCCTAATGAATCAAGTTCAGAAACAACCTCAGGATATGCCCAAACTGAGCATTGTGGCTTGAATCTCAGGTGGGGTGTTGCACATTGTAGCTAAATGCCCCTCTTTATGAAGTGCACTGAAGACAAAAGTAAACAAGTGTATCGGAGTTTGAAAGTGCCTAACAGCTCGAGAAAGAAGGTGAGGATCACTCAATGTGGAATGCTAAATGTACTTGTAACCAACTGATTCAAGAGCTTTTAAAGACAACATTGGCCCACTCCATGAATAATTCCGGTAAGCATCTCTCTCACATCACAAAGTATGTTTATTTCCAAATATTACTACACTGGCTTTTTTCCCATCTGGAATGATCCCATTTCTCATCATTCTTTGGTCAAGAAGCTTTTTTCTCTGCATTCTCTATTGAATTTCTTAGTGACTATCTTATTTTGACAGCCATGCTAGCTCACTCCGATGTGCTGGTCATAATAAAAGCTAACATTCTCTAAGTGTTGGAAACTGCAGGACCTACTTGATGTAGTGTATTGGAGGAAAACCACTTCCAGGTCTAACTAGAACAGCCTTTTGCAGTTAACAAGGTACACTTTATTGCAACGTTAACAGCGGGCTACAGGTTACATTGATATGATAGACGTTGTTACAGAGACTTTGAGGAGTACCAGAAGTTAAGGTCTCACTCCTACACAGAAGTCTATAAGACATCTATCCCATTTATCCAACTCCTCAGAATTGATCCTTTCAGATCTTTCTATAACAGACTCTAGTCATTGTTCTTTGCCACATGAGGAATGATTCTCACGATAATCATTATTAAAAAAAAACTTCCAGAATTTTAAAGACCACAATTAGGTCACTTCTTTAACCTTAGATAACAAGCATGGGGCTGGATGAACACAGCAGGTCAAGCAGCATCATAGGAGCAGGAAAACTTGACGTTTCGGGCCTAAACCCTTCTTAGGCCCGAAACGTCAAGTTTTCCTGCTCCTATGATGCTGCTTGACCTGCTGTGTTCATCCAGCCCCATGCTTGTTATCTCGGATTCTCCAGCATCTGCAGTACCTTTTATCTCTGATACAATTTTAACCCCACTTCTTTAACCTTCTTTGCTTCAAGAGAAAAATGCCTTTCCATTCTTTCCTTATAAATAAACCCTACAATTTCATTAGTTGCATAATCTAAAGGTCCTCAGTGGAGACGTTAGAGTGAGGCAGATTGACACATTTCTCTGCAGTAGATAGTACGTGTCCAGATGGCTGCATTGGCTGCCTGGTGCCAAGGTGATGGACATCCGCTCAGGACTGGAGAACAAGTTGCTGTAGGAAAGGGAGGATCCAGTCTTTACAGTACATGTAGATAACAATGACATAGGCAGGGCAAAGAAGGAAGTTTTGCATAGTCAGTATGAGGATCTAGGGTTGAAATTAAGAAGCAGTGGCCATTTCCTCTTTGACACCCTAATCTACTATCCAGTCACTCCCAACTTTTCCTCATCCTCGCATGGCATCTCCCCATACAATAGCAGAAGGTATAACACTTACCCTTTAGCTTCTCCCTCCTCACAGTTCATGGGCCCAAACACACCATCCAGGTGAAGCAGTGATTTATTTATTTCTGTCTAGTCCACTGTACTTGCTGCTCATGTGCAGTGTCCTCTACAGTGGCGAGACCAAGCACAGGCTGAGTGATTGCTTTGCAAAATTCCTCTGCTCTGTTTGTACGAATGATCCTGTCTCAGTTGTTTGCCACTTCAATCCACTCTCTAGCTCCGATACTTCCATTTCCATCCTAGGCCTGCTACAGTACTCCAATAAAGCTCAGCACAAACAAGAGGAACAGCACTTCATTTTCCACTTAGCCATTTTACAGCTCTCAAGACTCAACATGTGTTCAACAACTTCTGCGCATGAATGCTGCCTCCATTTTGATTACACCTCTTCCTCCTTTCAGTGTCTTGTTTACATGGGTTTGCTCTCAGCAAAGTCATCTGGTTTTTGACTACATACACACATTTTGAGTCAAGATTTTTCCTTTACTTTTCCATTAGCACCCCCTTTTGGTGTGCTCTGGGCACCCTCATCAACTTTCTCACTCATTCCTCTTCCCCCTATAAAAAGCATTTTCTAACCGTCTTCAGTTCTGAAGAACAGTCAATGGACTTGAAACATTAACTCTGAACTTCTTTCTATAGATGCTTCCAGACCTGCTGTGTTTCTCCATTACTTTCTATTTTATTGCTCCT
Source organism: Ginglymostoma cirratum (assembly GCA_024137785.1). Taxonomy (NCBI): domain Eukaryota; kingdom Metazoa; phylum Chordata; class Chondrichthyes; order Orectolobiformes; family Ginglymostomatidae; genus Ginglymostoma; species Ginglymostoma cirratum. The sequence goes on from JAHRHZ010000267.1 coordinate 13,123,012, forward strand.
AGCAATAACCATACATAGAATGGAGCATAAGGAAAAGCATAAAGGAAGAAATAATGAGACCGTGTCAGAAAGGCACACTGATAATAATGGAAAATTTTAATCTATATACAAACTGGAAATGTCAGATGAGCAAACATAACCTTGATGTATTTATAGAATGTTTTCAGGGTTGTCTTTTAGAGCAGTGCATTTTGGAGCCATCAAGTGAGCAGGTTAAACTAGACTTGTCATTGTACAATGGGTTCAGATTAATAATGATCTCAGAGTAAAGGTTTAGCTAGGCAGGATACAATTAACATCCCAGGACTGTGAAAACATCAGGAAATGTCAGGGAGGGAGGAACTCAGGAAAATCCTAATCGCTAGACAAGTGGAACTGGGTAAATTGCACTGGCCTCCATAACTCATGTGTGGTCGTGACATCCGGAATGCTGTGGTTAGCGTGTTGACACTGACCTCTGTGCGTAGAATGTATCAGCTGTGCACGCGTGCAATCGCATAGCTTAGCAGGAACATTGATGGTGAGGATGTTTCCTGTCACAGAACAATCGAGAACTAAGTGTCACTGTTTTAAAACAGACATAAGACTTCTTTTTCTCTCAGAGGTTCGTGAGTCTTTGAAACTCTCTTCCTCTGCAACTCATGAAGCAGAGCTCTAGAATAGGTGTGAGAAACAGGTAAATAGGTTCTCCTTAAGCAAGGGGATGAAAGATTATTCAGGAGTAGGTAAGAGTGCAGATCTGAAGATACAGCCAAATCAGCCGTCGTCTTCATAAGACTTGAGGGGCTGAATGCCCACTTCTGCTTCTAATTCATATGTTCGTATGTTGCCTTGTAAACCTTCTTTTCATTCTCTCCGGTGCCTCTTTGTTCTTTCTACAATATAAGGACCAGAACTAAAGATACTCTCCATGTGGTACCACCAACAATCAATACAGGTTTAGCACAATTGATTTATCTTTTAGAAAACATTGCCAACAAAACTACAAGACCATTTAAATCCCAACAATGACTGCTGATTAATACTTCTGATTTCTATATTTTTCACTCAGAGCCCCCTAAGTGATGTCTGATGTGTTAACTATATTTTGTTCCTCATTCTAAATTCTACATGAAATGAATTGGTTGGCAGTTGACTCTCAGGACAAGAGTCCTCAGAATGAAGTGACTGTTTCCTCTTGTCAGCGACATTCTGAGATTCATTAGGCTTAATCATGAGAAAGCTAATATGAAACATTGCATTATTGTCTGAGCATCTTCCTACCATGCTACTAGCATTACATCCCAGCTCTGAATAGTCGATGTAGAGAGAGAACACGGACCAAAGTGTATGAACCAAATTATTGAGAAGAATGCCTGCAGTCTGGATGTCAAGAGAGGGAAGCCTCCCTAATCTATCATCACAGATCAATAGTAATCATCCGACTAGCCATGAAAAAGTTTTGCCTACCCTTGGCATCTTTATTATAGGGTATTTATGACTCCTATCTGGAGTGCCACAAGGATCTGACTTGTCAGGAAGTCTTATTGAGCAGTACGAGCTAGCCATTTTCCATGGGGACGTGCAAAGGCTAGCTGCTGCTGTATTTTATACCTAGTTGATGGATAGAGAAGATGCACCAAATTCCACGTCTACAGGAGTTTTATTTACAATGCTTTCAAAATGAATCAGTAGCCACAAGTTTCCAGATTACTTCAACTTTCTGCTTCTCAGTAAACCAGACCCAAGCTTGACTAACAACACACGGAATGGAGAAGAGGAAATAGATTCACATAAGCAAACACCACAGGGGCTGAAGAATTGAAAAATACCACAGACAGCTGCTTGGGTAAATGTAGGTAGAGGGGGAATGAGTGATCACCGGGCAGACAAGGAGGATTAGGGAGATTGTGCACAGGGCCCCCGAGTACATCATGCTCTCTGAGCAGTTTCAGTGCTGAATGTTGGGAAGCGCAATGGTCCCTCTGGAGGTTGCAGTAAGAACCAAATCCACAGGAACACTGGGGTCTTGGAGGAAACAGAGAGGTCAGAAAAGCAACTGTAATAGGGAATCCAATAGTTAGGAAAACAAAGGTATTTCTGTGATTATACCCTCCCTGCTACTGGGATCAAGGATGTCACTGAGCAGTCGTGGCAGAAGTGTAAACAACCAAAACTCATGGTCTATATTTGTACCAAAGGTACAAATAGAACAAGAGATGGGGTTTGGAAGCAGTTTTTAGAGACCTAGATAAGAAATTTGAAAACAAAAGGTCTCAAAGACACTAATATTCAAAATAGACTCTGTGCTGACTATTACCAATTACACAGAATGGAGAATATAACAAGTTAATGTATGCTTGGAGAGAATGTACTGGAGGGAGGGCTTCAGATTCTTAGGGCAACTGAGACTGGTTCTGCGGACATGTGCTGTACAAACAGATTGGATTGCACCTTCACAGGGCCAAGAGCAATAGGGGATAAACTTGCCTGGCAGGAGTACGGACATCTGAACATCAGTATAGAAGGGGAAAAAGCAATGCTTGAAATGGAAGGCAGGACATTATTCAGTGCATGTTGAATGCAGAGAAAACAATGACTAATAAATAGACAGTCAGTGAAGTTTTCACTGGCTAGTGCTATACACTTCAGAACAAGGAATGAAGCCTCATGGAATCTCAGGATTTGTGACATAATCAAGTGAGGCATATCCTGATATTAGGAGTGAATGTTGGCATCTATTATGCACTTGTAAACTGCATGGTGAATTTCTTGTTACACAGCAGTGAGGTGCCTTATTAATGCCATAAATCACCTTATTAATATTCAGTTTATCTGACTAATATGCTTAATAAGCTTGATGTTGAAAATTTTTAATGTTGAAGTCAGATACCTGGTGACTTCAGGTCTCCACTAGGCATGTTATGGAGCAGACAAACCCCCTCAAAATATATTAAGAAGACAGTCTGGACCCTAACTGTTTCTTATTTTAAGTGAAAGTGTCAGGCGTTCTGTTCCAGATGCGATTCGATTCGTCAAACCACACGATTTTAAGCAAAACATGATTCATTTTTACACTGCAATTAAAATACAGACAAAATAAAAATAAAATAATTAGCTTAACTGTAACTCTATTGCAATACTTAGCAAAATAATAGAAACATGGAGATATAGAAGATAAGAGCAGGAGGATGCCATTTGGCTCTTCGAGCCTGCTCCGCAATCCATCACGATCATGGCTGGTCGTCCAATTCGATAGCCTAACCCTGCTTTCTCCTCCTAACCTTTGATTCCATTCATCCCAAGTTCCTCTTGAATACATTCAATGTATTGGCATTAACTACTTCCTGTGGTAATGAATTCCACAGGCTCACCACTCTTTGGGTGAAGAAACGTCTCCTCATCTCCATCCTAAATTGTCTGCCCCATTTCCTCAGACTGTGACCCCTGGTTCTGCACTCACCCACCATCGGAAACATCCTCCCTGCATCTATCCTGTCCAGTCCTGTTAGAGGTTTAAAAGTCTGTATGAGATCCCCCCTCATTCGTCTGAACTCTAGCGAAAACAATCCTAACCTAGTTGATCTCTCCTCATATGTCAGACTCACCATCGCCAGAATCAGCCTGGTAAACCTTCACTGCAGTCCCTCAAGAGCAAGAGCATTCTTCTTCAGAAAAGGTGTCTAAAACTACACACAATATTCTAGGTGTGGGCTCACCAAGGCCCTGTATAACAGCAACTGCACATCCCTACTCCTGTACTCGAAACATCTTGCAACGAAGGTCAACATACCATTTGCTTTCTTTTCCACCCGCTGCACCTGCATACTTACTTTCAGCGACTGGTCCACAAGGACACCCAGGTCCTGCTGTACACTCCCCTCTCCCAATTTACAACCATCCAAGTAGTAATCTGCTGCCTTGTTTTCTCTTCTGATATATGTAATACAAATATTAACTAATACTAATTAACTGTTCCAGTATATCGACATCCCATAAGCAGACCCTTGGCAAAGGCAAATTCAGTAAAATAGATTGTCCCACATGCTATTTTAGCAGCAGGAAGAGAACCCCAGCTTTTAGCTGTTACAAAGAGAGGAATGAGAGCTTCCACATCCACCTTCGAGATCCCAGCAACTGTTGAAAGCTAAGACTAAAAATCCTTGTCCTGTGGGAGCTTGACATCACCCATTTAGGCTGCTTCTATTGTTCCAACTTAAAAAAAAAGGCTGCACAAGTTGTTTATTGGTTTTGAGCAGACAACTTGGTTCCTCTGTCTCAACCTTCCTTCACAAAAACAACCAGGACAAGATACCCCCCTTAAGGCTATAGTATCATCACAGATGTGAAGGGACACACAGCATTGCATGGCACAATACATGGCCACCAGCTATATACACCCCTCACAAATGGACATTGACATTGACATTAATAACTGTTTATAATCAAGATGGCAACTAGCCAATGCAGTTGAAAACTGCTAAAGAAGCACAGACTTGCATTTTAAGGAGCACTAGCAACTAGCATTGTAAGGATCACTGGTAACTAGCATTGAAAGGATGATGTAAAGACATTTTGCACTCTGGGACAGACATTCAGCTTATAAATTGGACTGAGCTGTGCTTCATGGTTGTTTGTTTGATCTCTATTAGTGCTCATTCCCATGGTGTCTACCTGCATGCTTGCAGTATCCATGCCTTGCCTGTTAGCATGTTGGCTCTCCAGCCGGATCCAAAAACCATGGGTTCACCCATATTGATGTGCTGTTTATGACAGACATACACAGACAAGCTGCTTGTCATGTTTGCCAGTAGGAATTTTTCTGGAGTGGGAAGTACCTTGCAGCAGGCCAAGACTTACAGCATGTGTCAGTTGTGCATTTGGCAAATCCAACACACGTTTATTCAACCAAATGGCCACATTGGTAACTGAGTGAGGCCCTGTCCTCAGTCTAGTCGAGGGGGTGGCCGTTTTCTGTCAGGGCATCCCTGTGAGGAGACCAGGGGTGGGGAATGAAACCAGAAAGGTCAGGGTAGGTGGAGTTAACATCACATTGATGGGCGAAAGCATGGGATCCACATCTGCTGGAGGCTAGGACATTGAAAGAGCAAACAATGAAGCTGACAATTGCAAACTCTAGCTATGTTTCATTTTCTACAATCATGGAATTATAGAATCCCTACAGCATGGAAGCAGGCCATTCGGCCCATCAAGTCCACAATCATTTGCTGTCATTTCATCAGCCATTTGCTTAGCAACATGGGTAACACAGTGTGGAGCCGGAGGAACACAGCAAGCCAGGCAGCAGCAGAGGAGCAGGAATGTTGACATTTTAGGTCAGGACCCTTCTTCAGAAAATTGCAACATGCTTAGGTTTAAATACTGGCCAAAGGCAAAGCATTAACTGTGCAATTTTCAAAGATGTTGTGGGAGGTGGTGACCATCGCTTCATCATCTGCCATATAAGGCAAACAATGGTCTGTGTTGAAAGCAATGAAAAGTTGAATGATGGATGTGGATCTGGGATGGAGTGCCACACGCATCCTCTTTTCACATAATGCAAAAGTTGGCCAGCTGCACAGCACCTTTGCCAAGTTGGCGCACAATGTTGAGGCTGAAACTGAATGAATAATGGAGATGTGGACCTTGTTATCACAGTGCATGTCTCACTGTATGGAAGAATGTGTGCATCCCTTGTCTGCAGGGAATTCCATCTGTGATTGTCCTGAGAACTAGCTTTCGTTCCTTGTCATCTCAACGTAGGCCATTTCCACAGAAAGTCCTGCAACCTGCAAATGGGACGTTGGCTGCTGTGGCTGCTTTCCTAAGAAGGTGAACATGAAGGCAGGCACAGGAGGACAAGGGCAAGTGACAGATCCAGGAGCAACACCATTGCAGAGACCAAGGAGACTCCAGTATATTGTGGACAGAGTGTTCTGCATCATCTTGGTGTGCTGTCCTGTGAGCAATTGGGGCAGGAGTCCATCTAATGTGTTAAGGAGCTGAAGGAATGTCAGCAGTATTTGGAGAAGGAGGATGACAAGAACATTGGGGTGGAAGAATGTCTCCTTATCTATGACAGAGCTCAAATGCCTCAGAGACTGAAGACCCAGTAGGACATCAGTGACACCCATTTCCAGAAGTTGATCACTGGGTGTAGGAAACCATCATGTACTTTGCGCTGATCGTTAGCTCACGATGCCTGCACTTGGTTTCCACTGCGGGGCTGAATTGCAGCCTTTATTCATTTCAGTTATGTTCCCATTTGTGGTTGGAAAATATGTTTTTCTCATTCAGTCATGGGATGAGGGCATTGCTGGCTAGGCCAGTATTTATTGTCCAACGCTCTTTGCCCAGAGAGCGGTTTATGCGTCACGAGTTTAAAGATCTGGACTCACACGTGGGCCAGACCAGGAAAGGATAGCAGTTTCCTTCCCTAAATCACATTAGTGAACCAGATGGAGTTTTCCCAACTGTGGTTTCATGGTCGTCATTAGACTCTTAATTCCAGATTTGTTTTTTCCCACAGCTGACTTCAAGTTCCACCATGTGTCATACAAGATTCAAACTGACATCCCCAGGACATTACTGGAGTCTCTGGATTAATAGTGCAGTGATAATACCACTAGACCATTGTCTAATACCACTAGACTCTCTAAATCTTTAGAATTGTCTGACTGCTTGCCTATATGTGCTTCCTTCCTGGATAGATGCAGGTCTAGAGCAGGCATTAGTGGTAGAGTAGTAGTGACTTAGAGAGGGCGTTTAGAGGGGATTAGCTGTGGACTAGTAATTTGTGCAGTGTGGTGGTTAAACAGTGATGAGGTTGAGAGAGCGGTGTTGTGTGTGTGAGGGAATCTTTGTGCTAATATTTTGCCATTGCGGAGTATCTCCACAAATAGCCAATGCTTGCCCAGGTGCACAGTGGCCTTTTAAAGATAGTGCAAGTGTAATGGATGCAATTCTTTCAGATGATATCCTCTCTGTGGCGGGTTGTTCCAGGAACAGTGCGTGCGAAGGTGAGAATAGAATCGAATATACAATGTGGTGAGAAATCTCATTGGAATTCATAGGGAGAATCCTTCCAAAAAACTTAATGCAAACTTTTGCCAAACAAAAAACTCTAAGATTCAGCCCCAAGAGTCCAGTTTGTAGGGTAGATGGGCTACAAGGAACAGATAGAACTGGAAATATGTAACATATCTATTACTGAAACAAGGCTTTAAAGAAGGGCAGGATAACATTCAACATCCTTGGGGCTAGAGATAACAAGGTGTGGAGCTGGATGAACACAGCAGGCCAAGCAGCATCATAGGAGCAGGAAAGCTTGATGTTTCGGGCCTAGACCCTCCATCAGAAA
>JAHRHZ010000267.1:13130750-13166666 GCA_024137785.1 Ginglymostoma cirratum
CATCAGAAAATGATTTTCTGATGAAGGGTTTAGGCCCGAAACATCAAGCTTTCCTGCTCCTATGATGCTGCTTGGCCTGCTGTGTTCATCCAGCTCCACACCTTGTTATCTCGGATTCTCCAGCATCTACAGTTCCTATTATCTCCTTGGGGCTAGATTTTACATTCCCCTGCTGGTGGGTTTGAAGATAGGGGAAGGGGTTCTTCAACTCCAGTGGGAGGTCAACCTTCTGCCTACCCATCTGCCTCTGAGTCTATCTTATTTATAGCAGTGGACAATGCACCAGTAGATAAAATGGTCTGAAAGTAGGCAATTAATTCCTAATTAAAACTGCCAGTGGATTTTAACTGGTGTGAAGAGAGCTCGCCCTACAGGATAAGCCTGTCAGGTTTCCCTGTGCAGGTTGGTTGTAGGCAGTGATATCCCTCTTTAATGAGTCCCCTGAGCCCATCAGGGGATATCATCCCCAGACCACCCTCCCCCAACAAAAACAGGTTGTCATGCTCCCAGTCTATCCTCTCAAACTCAAGAACACCACTTCCCACCCCACACTCGACACCCAGTGAAAACTGCAAGCATTTTCTCCCAAATCCCGATCCACCTCTCCCCCAAGCTGCTGAAAAGCTGCTGGGCTCTGATCAGACTTACGGCAACTCTCTGAGGTGGGAAACCCTGTCCCTGAGAGGTGGGGATTGGCCTCCGGCATGTTGACGACCAAAGCACAGAATCGTAGAAAATTTACAGTGAGGAAAGAGGCCATTCAGCCCATAGAATCCACACTGACCCTCTGAAGAGCATTCCAACCCGATCCAGACCCCTAACCTATTCCTTTGACACTGCATTAAGATAGCTAATCCACCTAACCTGCCCATCTTTGAGCTGTGGGAGGAAACCAGAACACCCGATGGAAACCCACAGAGAGAATGTGCAAACTCTACACAGTCTCAACACAAATGGCAGCTGGGATTTCCCTTGGTGAGATTCCCCAAACCCCGCCAACCTCCCCCAACCCCCGCCCACCACCGCCCCACACCCTACCCCATCAAAAGCTGCCACAACTGCTCACTCCAACTTTATTGCAGGGATGAAGAGAATCCAGATTTTCTCAAAATTCAGCTCCTGGTTACAAGTTTTTCAGGCAGAAAAAAAACAGACTGAATAAAAAAACTAGGTGGTGTGGGTTACTATTTTGGCTAAATAAGTAATTTCTGCCATGATGAGGGGTGATATGCTTGAACTACCATCAAATGGGGCCACATAGTTTGAATTGAAGAAGGAAAAAGTAGTCACTTGTTGGGATTATTCTACATAGCCCCAAACAGGCAAGGGGAGATAGGAGAGCAAAATCTGTGGATAAATTGTTGGGTAATGCAGAAATAATAAGATAGTAGTAACAACAAATTGTATCTGCTCCAATCTTACATGAGATAAATTCAGCACAAAAAAGCATGGACTGAAATTTTAAACCCTGCAGTATCAGGTCGGGAGGTGGGAGGGCTTGAAATAAGATGACTTGACAGAAGTTGTCATGCCTCTTGTCTTTCTGCACACCAATATGCAGGCTATCAGGCAGAGTCAAGAACTTAGCTTTCTGCTGTGAGTAAGCTTTTTTGAGCCACTTTTATTCTAGCCTGAGCTCTTCTCTGTCAGGTTGCTCTTTGGTGCCATCAGCTTACCATCTGGTTGAGAATATAGCATAAAGATAAGGGCAATCTACACTCTTGACAGACTGAAGCAAAACTGAGGGAGTAAATTACTCCCAGGATTGTGCTGAAGACTTAATACAATAGATGGCATACCATTACACCAGCGTACCACCCAATACTGAGGATTCAGACCCAAACACTTGTTTTCTACATGTAACAGGACATACAGTTCATCGATTAACTAAATTAGCCAGGAAATTTGAATGGCATTTGCTCTGTCAGTCAATGGTGCAACTTTCTGGTACACACTATCCAGTTATAATTGTGAGGTGTGAGCAATGATTTGCTGCCATGTTTTAATAGGGATTCTTAACTTCAGAAACAGCAGTCTGTTACAATTAACTTTATATGTAATAACCAATTGCATTTATTTAGTACCATTATCATAGTAAAACGTTTCAATGCACTTCATAGGAGCATTATTAGACAAAGCAGGACTCCGAGTTGCATAAGTACATATTACAATAGGGGCTAGATCAAAGAGGAAGGTTTTAAGAAGCATCTTAAAGGAAAAGAAAGAAAAGAAAGAGATGGAGCCAAGAAGAGAGAAATTTTCATTTGTTGTGTCTGGATAGCTAAAGTACAACTGCCGATGAAGGTATAAAGGAATAGGAAAATGCACAAGAAGTCAGAATAGGAGAAACATTCAGTCCTGGGAAGATTGTAAGGCTGGTAGGGTTGTTGAGGAGGCAACTGAAGGATTTGAACACAAAGATGAAGTTTTTAAATGTAGACTTTGTCAAACCAGGAGTTATTGAATGTCAATGCGCATAAGAGTGAAATCTAACGGGTGAATAAGCATTGATGCAAGTTACAATTTGGAGGGAAGAATATGTTTGAGCTGAAGTAATGGAGGGGGTTGGTCGATGCTGGAGATTGGGGATTAATTGCTTATTCACAGCACAGCTAATGCTGTGGAAATTTAGGACTGCTGATGTCATAAATCTGCAAGTAAATTAGGTAAATAGATCTAGGCAGCCTTGAAAACATATACTAAATTATATCCATTTATCACTAATTGTAATTACACACAAATTATGGCAATATGTTTAGTTTTCCGAAGTAATCTCTATATAGCTTGAGTCATATTTGTGGATTAGATATATTGGTGCTGCTTCAAATTATGTACGTCCCTAATTTTGATTAAGTGTGTTCAAATGCTGAGTGCTAGTGAAATTTTCAAATGAATTCAACACAGTCTTAACTCTTTAACAGGGCTCGAAGTTAGGAGCAATACTGGCCCAACATTAGGATTGCACTAATCTTATTTTCCAGGGGTTGTGTTAACTCATTTGGCTGGTCAGCTGATTTTCAAGAGCGAGTGATACCATTAGCTTGGGTTCAATTCCAACACTGGCTGAAGTTTTCATGAAGGGCTCTCCTTCCATCCTCTCCCCTCACCTGAGATGTGGAGGCCCTCAAGTTAAACCATTGCTAGTTGTCTCTCTCTATTAAGGGAGCAACTTTCTCATCCAGTAGAGCTATGGTGACTTTACCTATCTTAATTTCATCTCAGTAATTAAATAAGTCATTCATACTGTAATTGGGTTTGTCATTTGTATGTTCTTCATTGCAAAATCATCCAGCTAAGTTAATTTTTATTTTAAATCAAGCTTTATTTTTTGTGAAAAAAAACTTGACAAAGGAAATAAAGGCAAAAATAAAAACAAAAGGAATAAAACCAGGTAAATGTCAGCATTTAATTCTTCAGAAGTAACCAAAACTGTTTAATAACAGGGCTACCTGAAAAGCAGCAGATGTAATAGAAGTAAAGAGCTTGAATAATATGATGATGTGTCCTGACAACATTTTTTGACAGCCAATTCATTACTTTTGAATGGAGTCACAGTGATTGTATAGAAAAACAGTGGCCACCTTTTATACAGCAAAATCATATAAACAATAAATTAATTGAATGATCGTTATTTTTAGTTCACCCTAAGTTGAAATGTAATGCAAGTTTTTTTTTGTCATTGTGTGAGATAACCACAATTAGAGGTGTTCAGAAAAAGAGAATATTAAGCAGAAACCTTTACTTAGCTCTAAGAACAAATGCCACTGATTGTAACATGATGATATTTGGAGTTAGTTCTTGAGGTGTTTCTGGGCCAGATTCCATGGTTAAAGTCAATGCAATTTCTGCGGTAGAGTGAAAAAAACGATGGGATAGAAGGTGATATGTGTTGCACTTTGGTAGAACGGATTCAACAACAACAAATTTAGGGAGAGCCTGTATCCAATAAGCCTGCACTTTCAGTACACAGCTAAATTTGCTGGGCTCATTTTTCAGGTGTCACTAGTGGTTACTCAAAACAGATATCAACAGGTAAGGACAATCTATTTCAACTGTGTTTGGAAGTCCGAAGACTGCAGATTTTTTTTTCTTTATTCATTCGCGGGTTGAGGGATTCGCAGGTTAGACAGCATTTATTGCCCTTTCCCAATAGCCCAGAGAGCAATGTAGTTGACTTAGGCTGACTTTACCCAACTTTATTAAATTTATATCAAAACATGCATGATAATAGATAAATATAGTAGTATTTTTTGTGATATACGGTTAGAATAATGAATGTAAATACAATTTGTTACAGTGGAATAACTTGGTGAATAAAAAGCGAATGGGATTTTACAAAACTACAGCACCCTTGAGAATAATAGGAATTGTGAAGATAAAATTGATTCAATAGATACAAGTTACTAAGCCTAAGACATTGTTTACACCCATAATAGATGAGGGAGGTTCAATTTATTCAGCAATATATCTAATATTATATACGTAGTCTTCCTTTTATTGTTTTGACATTCTAGGCTAGAGTTTTGCTGTTGAGATTCATAACTTACATTTAAGCTGCCACAAAACCCCATTATGACTGTTACGTTGCTCACTAGGGCTTCACATTACTTGAGATAAAGCTCTACTTCACATTGGGTTTATACCAGGATCAACACTGTCTCATGCATATTATTACAATGTAATAATATGGATATTGCAGCATATTAATTATTGTGGTGTTTTGTTTGCTCATAATAAGATATTATGTACAGCAATTAGAAAAGGTGGTGTGAATTAACAAGTATTGATTTATTAATGTGTAATTATTATACCATTAGCTATTCAATTAAAATTAAAATTATATTTAAATGAACTGTAGTAAAGTTGTTAAGGATGACTATAATATGATAACTCTGTCAAATCTACAACAAAAAGAGAGTTCATTAATATCTTTTAATAAATTAGCTTTCGATGCAATAGACCACTAAAATTTTTAGAGCTTGCCCAAGGCTCTTTGATTCTTGAAATGCAGGCATGTATTTGACCTAAGCGTAAAGGCCAGAATAATATTTGCAAGATTTCCTCTGCTCAGCTTCACTGAGAGAGGAATGACTAATTTTATTTATGTTTTCTTGCCAAGCATTTTATCATGCGTTTCTGATGGGTAGCAGTTGTTTCAATTCAAAGCCACTTCTTGAAGTTAATCAAGCTCAGCAGTATCTAATATAAACTTCTTGTAACCTGATGCAGATGTAATTCCTGCATTCATTAACTGAACAGAGGATCATGTTTTCAAAACATTTTAGAATATGGTTTTTGAAATCATTCCATCTACAATGATCATTTTATCTGAAATGATCATTCAAGGATGACATGGCAACAAAGCATTGACACCAGCAAAGACATGATAGAAATTTACTCCATCTTCCATTTTAAAAAAAAGGTTGTTTAACATTCATCGTCATCCTCAGCACTACCTATGATCTTTTGGCACTGGGTTCATCAGTAATTAAAGAACATGAATGTAAGATTATTGGCAAAGGAACCATGGGTGATATTTGGAGGAATGTATTTATGGAGCAAATTGTTATGACTTTGAATGTAATGTCTGTATGGGATGGAGAAAGCAGATTCATGAGGAACTCTCAAAAGGAAATTGAATAATTACTTTAAAAGATAATTTTTAGATAATCAGGATTATGCAGAGAGAGAGAGGGGAGTGTGACTAGTTGGAGAATGTTTCAAGAGCTAGCCCAGGCATGATGGACTGATAGTCCTCCAACTTATGGTTCAATTTCATTGTCTCCTTCTTGACTTAATTCAGTCATATGTTTCTCTCTACAATTTGCCATAACATATATTGCCCTTCTGATAAGTCCAGAAGCACTTTACTTTTTCTCCCTCTTGTTCTTGACTTCCATCCATCTTTCCTACCTATCAACAGCAAAGGCAGCGACCATCTCTGCTTGGAGAAGCAGCAAACAGAATGAAGGTGAGTGACTTCTCTTTGTTTACACAGCCAACTTTGCCAATGTGATTGCCTTGCCACCTTTAGGCACACTCTCTTGCACCTTTCTGTGCACTAATTAAGAAGATGTATGTTCAAATACAGCAAATAATTAGGTGGGCAAGCAGTACTTTCGGCTTCATTGCAAGGGAGATGGATCTTAAGAGCAATGAAATCTTGCTGCCATTGTACTGAGTTTTCATGAGGGCATTCCTGGAGTATATTGTACAATTTTGGTCTTCCATCCTTAAGGAAGAAGCCTTGGAAGTGTTGTGACATAGGTTCACTAGATTGATTCTTAAGATGAAAGAGTTGTTTATATTGGAAGAGATTGAAGCCAAAGAACCTATACGGTCTGGGAATTCAGGAAAATACAACGTGACCTCACTGAAACGTAAAATTTTAAGAAGGGTTGATAGGAAAATTTGCTAAGATCCTTGTCCTTGGCTGAAGTGTCATGAATTAAGCATTGTAATCTTGATAAAAGTAGTTGGTACCACCCTACCATACAATCCTGAGAACAACTCCACCACACTTTCTCTGCATATCACATTATGCAGGCCTGGAGGTTGCCAAAATCCTTGGATTCCAGCATTGATTTTCCATTAAAAGCCACTCTGTGGTACTGCTGAGCACTGAAGTTGTTGGCTTCTAATTGACCACCAGCTCTTGGGAGACAACGCTTCCATCCTGGGGTCCTAATTCAAGGGAAAGCCGATTGGCAACTTTGTCACAGCCTGATTAGGTAGACCTGTGAACCATCCCCCAAAAGACAGTAGAGTGTACCTCTCAATAACCTTCCACCCCAAAGGAGATATCCCCGACACCTCAACAGGACTTCATCTTTGGCGTTCAAGATTACATGTGATTAATCTGATGAATTACCACAGGCCAATTCTTGAATCATATAGAATCAAAATATGGTAGAACTTTACAGTACAAAAAGAGGCCATTTGACCCATTGTGTCTGTACTGGCTCCCAAAAGAGCTACACAGCTAGTCCCATTCTCCAGCCCTATCTCCATAGTCCTCTAACTTCATTACTTTCCAAATATATGTCCAGCTGTCTTTTGAAACCATCTATGGAATCCACCTCCACCATGCTCCCAGGCAACACATTACATATCCTAACAACTCTCTGAGTTAAGAAATTTCTCCTCATTTCACTCCTAGATCTCTTGCTGACCAAAGTAGAAATTGCTGGGAGAGTTCAGCAACTCTAGCAACATCTGTGGAGAGAAATCAGATTTAACGTTTCAGGTCCAGTGACCCTTCTTCAGAACATTCTCTTGCTGACAGTCTGCCCCGAACTCCCCTCAAAGTCATACTATTGAGTCTGTATTGTCTCCCCATGTCTCTTCTACCAAAATGAATTACCTCACATTTCTCTGCATTTAAATTCATCTGCCAAGCATCTGTCTCTTTGGCCAATTTGTCAGTCTCTCTTTGAAGTCACTCAGCATCACCTTTACAATTCACTATTCTCCTTAGCTTAGTATTATCTACAAATTTATCTCTAAATTGTTGATATAAATCTGAAAATGCAAAGGTCGCAACACTGATCCCTGGGGCACACCACTTCAACTTGTCTCCAATCTGAGAAGTACCCATCTATACCTACTCTCTGTTTCCTATCTTTTAGCCAACTTCTAATCTGTGCTGCCAAAAACCTGTCACTCCCAATCATTTCTAATTTGCTAATCAACCTGACATGTGATATGGTACCAAGTGCTTTCTGAAAGTACAAGTATAGAATGTCCACAGCACTATCCTCATCCACTGAGCATTACCTTGTCAAAGAACTTAATTCAATTTGTCAGACAAGACCTGCTTATGGCAAAGCCATGTTGACTGTCTAACAATAACTCGTTTTGCACTAAATGTGTATTTACCTTACCTATAATTTGGCTTCCATCAGGTATCCCACTATTGATGTCAAGCAGACAGGTCTGTAGTTTTCTGGTTTATCCTTTGGTCCTTTCTTAAACAGTGGTGTTATATTTTCAATCCTCCAGGCCCGTGGGACAATTCTGTGTTCAGAGAGGCTTGGAAAATTTCTGTCTATATGACTAATGGCTATATGATTTGCTTCTTTACCTCTCTTAGCAACTGGGATGCATCCCATCCAGGCTTGGTGACTTCTCTATCTGAAGTGCTGCCAATATTTTTAGCACATCTCCTTTACCCATTAATATACTCAGATGCTCAACACCCACATTTTCAACTAGGCCATCATTACCATCTTCTAATTTGGTAAAGAAAAAAGCAAAGTATTTATTTGGTATCTTTGCCATTCGCTTTAATTCAGTAAGCAGTTTACACTGCTTGGTCCTTATGGGCCTCATTCTGTCCCTTGCTATTCTTTTACTATTAATATGCTTTTTAAACAAAAAATCATTCATGGGACGTGGGTGTCAATGGCTGGACCAACATTTATTGCCCATTCCTAATTTCCCAGATGGCACTTAAAAGTCAACCACATTGCTGTGGGTCTGGAGTCACACAAAGGCCAGACCAGGTAAGGATGGCAGATTTCCTTCCCTAAAGGACATTAGTGAACCAGATGTGCTTTACCTGACAGTTGGCAGTAGTCATCATTAAATTCTTATTTTCAGATTTTTATTGAATTCTAATTACAGCATCTGCCATAGAGGAATTTGAAATAAGGTCCCCGCAACATTACCTGGGTCTCTGAATTAATAGTATAATGCCACTAGGCCATCACCAACAATGCCTATTGTGCCCTGTGGTTTGAAGAACATTTTACTATTTGCATATCCCATCATGAGGACAGTAGAACATTGAAAAGAAAATTGGCTTTAAAAACTACTAAATATTAATGCATTTAAAGAATAAGAACACTTAGGAGATCATGGCCGTTCTCTGCTAGTTTGTGGGAGATACAGCTTGTTCACTTTGAGCAATGATGATAATGGTGATTTCTACCATCTCAAAGTTAAAGTACTGGAAATGAAGCAAGTGAAAAGCAAACCTTTGTTGAGATGAAATGAAAAGCCAGACATGTTCATAGCCTATTCAAACCACTATCCAAACATACTGTTTATTTATTGGATTTAGGATGAGCAGACAGAAAAACAAATATTATACAGTATAGCCACTGTGGGGCTTCCTACAATGGATGATATTTATTATAACGATACATTGATTCACATTGTGCCTTACCACATCTCCCAGAAGACATTTAGGAAGAGAAACAGATAGTAAACATTCTGCGAAATTTATAAGCATGCGCATAAGTAATAAGTGGTAAAGTTACATCTTTGACTGCATGTCTGTGACCAAAAATCAATACGAGTAAAAGGCAAAAACATATAGAAAAATTGGGTTAAATTGGATAAGCCCTAAATGTAGGCCTTGATGTATGAATTATCCATGCCTGCTCAATGTCATGAAGGTAGGACAGCAACTTCCTCATGTAGCCAGGGTAGGGCAAGAATAGAACATGCCACCACTTTGTAGATTTGAGAATGCACACAGTTTCTACTCTAAAAACTCAAATGAACACTCCAAGGGAGTAACAGTCAACATTTGACACCAACGGGACATGGAAGCCCATTTGGCTTGCACCGTATCCTCAAATATTCAATCCTTCCACCTGCAAATTCCCCTCCAAGTCACTTGTTACTCTGACTCAGAAATATATTGCTATTCCTTCAGTGTCGATGGGTCAAAATTCTGGATCTCCCTCCCGAATGTTGTTGTGGGTCTACCTATAGCACGTGGACTTCAGCAGTACAAGAAGGCAGCTCACCACCACCTTCTCAAGATCAGTTCGGGATAGCCAATAAATGTTGCAAATACCCTCACTGCTTACTGAGCATCCTCTGCTTTTATAGAGTCATAGAGTCATACAGCACAGAAATAGACCCTTTAGTCCAAGCAGTCCATGCTGACCATAATCCCAAACTAAACTAACCCACTTGCCTGCTCCTGGTTCATACCCTTCCAAAAACTTTCCTATTCATGTACTTTCTAAGTGTTTCTTAAATGTTTTAACTGTGCTCATACCCATCACTTCCTTTTCCCACGAAAACCACCCACTGTGTAAAAAAAATTATCCCTTATGTCTTTTTAAAATTTCTCTCCTTTCACCTTAAAATTATGTCCCCTAGTCTTAAAATCCCCCATCCTAGGGAAAAGATGTCTACCATTAACCCTATCTATACCCCTCATGATTTTATAAACCTCCATAAGATCACCCCTCAACCTCCTATAAGACCTTCACTCCATTTTAAGCATCTAAGAAACTGCAGGGCTGCCATGAAATCATCCCAAATTATAATTGTGTTGTTTTTTATTTGAATCTTTCTATCCAATCTTTGTGTGAATGATAGTGTTTTTGGGTCGAATTTTCCCATTTGCAGTTAAAGAGTGATGGTAAGTGAATAAATGCCCTCATGTCTGCTGTGGCCTGGGGGCAAATTGTCTCACATGACCATTTGCTTTTCACTTCCTTGAATGTTGGATATTTTTCTCATGAAATCGAGTGGCAAGTGAGGAAGAAGTTCTCACCATTGCTGACACTCTCTGGCATACATGCTTCTGGTGCCCTCGGGGCAATTAGGGATGAGCAATAAATGTCTCCCTTGCCAATGATGTCCATGTATTATGAATGAATATTTAAAAAATAACACCTTTAAGTTCAACTTAACTGCTCCTCCCAATTCTTATCCTGTGAATTGAATATTCACAAGACTGTGAGCTTAGGCTTCCTCAGCTTTTAATACCATGCAGATTTCTAACCAAACCCTCTTGGGCTGGAAGTTGCACAATCTACATGTTCCTACATACAACTTATTCTTTCAACTGCTCTGAAAATATCTACTTTGTAGGGGAGAGGCAATGCTTGCTTTTGACTCCAGTCAGATCTACTCTGAAATGGCCTACAAACTTTAAGTTCTGATAGAGTTGTAGCATCAGCAAATGCTGAGGTTGAATGAGTAACTCACGCTGATTCTGTCAGTTCTACTTACCTGGTTAACCTTTCACTGATTGATTTCCTCCATTATTGAATTTTCTGAAGCATTTTGGGACTTTCAGAGACAAATTCATCCTCTGATACTGTATATTTTGAGTCTTCAGATGGCCCCTCCTTTCTTCCTTTCTCCGCTCTCTTACAGTAACTTATTCTGATCTGTGTGACCTCTGTTCATTGACCTGGTGATGCTGTATTCTAAGCAGTATGTTTATTAAGTGCATCCCTGTCTGTCAGCAATTTCTTTGGACAGAAGGCTGAAATCCAGCATCATGTACTTTTGTAGGAGCAAAGTATTGTAGATGCTGGAAATCTGAAATAAAAACAATGAACTGGAAAACAGAATGAATACTTCAGATCTGCTATGACTCATCTTCAGAGCAGAAAGAGCCTGTTTTTAATACTGTTGAAAGAGGCAAGGGAGGAACAAGTGGAACAGATTATGGAGGCACCTGGATCAAAAGACGATGCTGTGCTAAAAATGGTTAAGAGGGATAGAGATGTAAAATGTGTTTAAATAAGCAAATTATTCAGTGCTTACTACACCCTTCCCAGTGGACGCTTACAACTTGAAACAACAACAGAAAACATCAGAAAAATTGCAGGAGTGTGGGAACAGCCAGAAGAAACCCACCAGCAATTACCCAATGAGATGTTGATGACTCTTTTAAATAGCACCAGATGCTTTCCTATTGCTGAAAATGTGTTCTATTGTGTCATGACGGCAGTTTCTCATCCATAGTGTTTCCATCTTAAGGGTTGACGTGCCTTAAGTCTTTGAAAGAATGGATAAGCCAATTGGCAGATTTGAAAGACCACTTGACTCCTGGCCAAAACAATTAGCTACCAAGTCAAAGGCATGCTGGATCATTTTGCACGTCAAGTGCTTAATGGACTTGTTCTTCTGATTGTTAATATAATTCAATGACAACAGAATCTGTGAAGGAGGATTTTGACATTTAAAGCATTTTGTGATGCATTGACTTATTGCAAGTGCATTGAAACTGATGTGAAGTTGAATTACATTGTGAATGAGATGATATGAAACAAGCTTGTGACGGCCAGGTGAATTAACTGCTGATCTGTTATGTTTGTCTGTCTGCTGCATAAGTTCAAACTGATTGCGAGAATATAAACAAGGAGTTTCGTGGCAGGTTTTGATGCAACTACAGCATAACAGCAGTGGTGTAGCAGTATTTTTCCTAAGACTTTTTGTGATGAATAATTTACACCAGCCATATGAACAGTCTCTATTATTTGCTCTGCCTCTGGTGCTTTGTCTGCCTTTGGCGCACAGAAAGATAGTGCTGACCACTCTGGCAAAAAAATCAGGTCCAGCAAAAAAAAAATGCAAATAATATACTAGTACAAATTTATGGGCAAATTTTTTGCTGCAGTGTGCCAAAGAGTTTCCTGACACCAGCATAATTGAAGCCCTTGGAGCGTTTCAATGTTTTCTTAATGAATCCCAAGAAGTACTTGAACAAATGCTGTCATACTGAGCCCACCCCAAATTTATGAGTTCAGATTGCTTCCGGATGTTCAACTGGTTCCAGCAGCTGGAAAGGACTCCTCTGTGGACATAACCCTCTTTTGCATCATCATGGAGGGGTAAGAGAAGCAGCAGAGTCAGGAGTCTGAGGGTTATGCCCTATGAGAAACATTACTGACAGAACCAGCAAGGAGCAGACAATGGGCAGAAACATCCTGGGGGACACTTCCACTCTGCTTCACTGGAAGTCAGCAGAAGCTCCTGTTGATTACTTGATATATTTATTGTCACATTTACTTGTCACAAGTTCAGTGAAAAGTGTTGTATAGTGTCACCAGTATCTGGTGCTACCTTAAAAACACAGAAAATAAACCCAGACATTGAATATAAATGTAAAAAATAAAGAAATAAAGTTAAAAATTTGACATTACAATCCTTCTTGTTAAGTGCCTTCGCCAAGGGCCCCTTTCTGGGCTACAGCAAGTAGGGTTTTCAACACAATTCTAGTGAAGTGGATGCACTTCAGAGAAATTTGAATAGTGTTGATATTATTCAGATTATACAATAAGCTTTGCTCTATGGCAGTAGTGAAATACAATTGCCATTAATGAAGGGCGCGCTGCTTTTGTTCCTGCATAAACATATTCTGTGCTGCTGGTACATGTCAAATTGCATTCCCTATAACTGGTGGGGATGTTACATTTACAGAAGCTATTTATGAATAATTCAACTATTAACAATGATTTATGTCTCTTAATTGGATGATTAATAGCATGAAGAAAGTATTTAAATGATTCTTTGTAACAGAGCATATCGACGGAGCTAATACCTTTCCAATTGTGAATGTTGCTGTTAGTGAGTTCAACACCTCAGGCAAGGGACAAGGTTAAGACATGGCCCTAGCCAGTACATGAATTGAACCTGCACTGTTAGCGTCATTCTGCTTCGCAAGTGAGCCATTCAGCCAACGGAACCCAGCCGATCCTACTTGTCCACGGAAATTAGATGCTTAACCAAAAACAGTTGCTTTTCTTGTAATCCAATGGCTTAATTATTAGTCAAGTCAAATGTTGAGGTTTAACTAAGCTTCACAGCTTCTTCCACTCGTCATGTAAGCTTTAGTGTTTCTTAACAACATTGCTAAATGATACAACGCTACTCCTCTGAAGTATCAGCTGGCCCTATACATTGGGTAGACGTAGATTTCCTGAAATAGAAAATGTAAAGCTTGCTAAGACAGACATCTAGTCATTTGTTTAAGTGAATTTACACTATTTTGCACCTACAATTCTAGCACAAATGGGTAACAGTTAAAAGCTCTGCATTTACATTTCCTTTAAACTGGTTTGGAAGATGAGCTCCACTACAAGTTTCAAAGTAAGTTCCTGAAAGGAAGAAAACAAGCCAAATGTTGTGTGAATTTCACCGTAATGTCTCATACAGGGCTATTCAGGAATTCTGGGCCACTCCACATTCAAATGGTAAATCAGAACCCCTAACTATCCTCCCTAAGGAGAAGTTCCCAAACAATTTCCAAAGTTTAGGCAATTACAGAACTAGAGGTAGGCGCTTTTTGGATGTATTATTTGTGCCTTCCCAAGGCCCAAATGGATTGAAGAAAATGTGCTTTTAAAAGTCTTTGGCTTTTACTGAAGCTGCAACAATTCAAGACAATAATCAGTCAATTGCCACTGGCTGAGCTACATTTGAATGATTGTGGGGGATGGGGTCAGAGTGCAAGTTGGATGACTTGACACAGCAAGAGTGCGAGTGAGTCCTCCGATGCCTCAGTGCTGTTTTGTAAGAAACACAAAGTGACAGCTGAGATATAAGATTGAAAAGTTAAGAAAATACATTATCTGCAGTCTGTGTTTTGGCTGGCTCCTCACACATTGTCAGATTTCAAAATTTTTGAGGTCATAACCCACCCAACTCCCAGCACTCCACTGATTCAGCCACCAATGCACCGACTCAGCTGAAGGTTTAGGACTCCCTCTGGAGAAATTTATTCCAGGTACCTGTGAATTCTAATGATGTTTCTCAATGGTGCATAAATGATGGAATTCTACTGCAATGCTTCTTTATTATTGAGACCATCACTGGGAATAATCTAAATTCTGAGATGACTTTGGCTGACATGTAATTTAGGTCATTTCCAGCTGCAGGAATTCCATATAATGAGCACCTTATGTACTTCATCCCAAGTTTCATGAGGACCTGTTGTTAATGGTTGAACTTTGATAGAAGATGGTGCATCAAATCACTCTGCATCAAAATCTGTATAGAAATCAAGTATAGCCATCACACACATTTACAATGTAATGTGCTATCTTAAATGACAATGATTCTCTAAATTGCTTTGGAGGCATTATAATTTCTTTCAGTATAATACACATGTTTACCTCTTGCAGGTTTCATTTGTTTTGGTCTCTCCATATCTCAGTCTGATTGCAGAGTGAAGACAGGCTTGGCAGGGGATAGCAATCAGACAGCATCTTGACAGTTTTAAATCACAGCACAACCATGTACAGTCAGGTCAATCAGAGAGCACAAGCTGCATAATCAGATTGAGCGCAAGAGTATGGCTGCAGTGTGTAGCAGCTGTAATGTGTTTTCAGGGAGTGCAGTGCAGCACCCGCAGTGTTGGCCTGCATCAGTTTGACAGTAGTGGCTGCACACTGGGGCCAGGTGTAAAAGCGTAGCTGCAGAATGGATTCAGAAGTGGTGACAAAGGTTCAGGTAATTTCCTTCCACACGAATATTGGATTGGAGGGTTCTCCTGAGACTCCAGTTCTTTGGCACAATTCACAGGGTCCAATTAGTTTGTTGGGCGAATCAAGTTCACAGGTATCAATGGGATACACAACATGTGAATACAAATGACACAATACGCTTTCAATTTATTTTGCTGAGTCCCAATTTTCTGCTTTTTTTTGCTTGCTAACGTTAATTTTTCTGAGGACATATGGTGTATAGGATCAAGAACCAACTAAAAGTCACATGTGGTCACTAAGGGAACTCTGCAATGCGATTGTCGTTATGTGCTAGATGGTGGTCAGTTTTTAGATCTGTAGTACACTGAGAAGCTGGTCAATCAGCTCTTTAATGATTGATTTGGGACAGCATGGTGACTTGGTGGTTAGTACTGTTGCTTCGCAGCGCCATGGGCCCGGATTTGATTCCACCTTCAGGTGGCTACCTGTTTGGAGTTTGCACGTTCTCCCCATGTCTGCATGAGTTTCCTCCTACAGTCCAAAGATATGCAGGTTAGGTGGATTGGCCATTCTAAATTGCCCGTAGTGTCCAGGGATGCGCTGGCTAGGGATAGGAAAGGGTACAGGGTTGGGTCTGCATGGGATGCTCTTCAGAGGGTGTGGACTCGATGGGCCGAATAGCCTGCTTTCATACTGTATGGATTCTATGTTTCTCACTGGTAGAGGTAATGGGATAGTTGTCACTGAATAAGCCCAGCCACACACCTTGATAGCATCAAATCTCAGCCAGTAAGTCACTTTCAGCCAACTTTTCATTTTTACTGAAAAGGAGCAGTTTACTTATGAAGGTTTCCGTATTTGTATACAATAATTGTTTGAGAGCATTCTTGATAACATATCCTTCCACAATGAAAGAACTACAAACAATTTAATTAAAAGGATGATCGATAGACAACAAATGTCATAAATGTATTACTAAGTTGCAAAAAAAAAACAAGCAAAAGCATCAGCACAAAACGGCAAGAATAAAGATGAGAAAAATCCACATTTATTTTTGAGGTACAAACATCATACAAAAATTCAAAGCCAGATTAAATTAACTTTTTGATCAATTCAAGCCTCATGTAAACCTAGATTGTATTGAACCTGCATGTTTTTATTACTCCTTTTTTCAGATTTGTCCCTGGAATTTCAGCATCACTGGAATAGAACATAGAACAGTACAGCTCAGTACAGGCTCTTCGGCCTATGATGTTGTGCCGACCTATTATCCCACTCTAAGATCAAACTAACTTGCAAACTCTTCATTTTACTATCATCCATGTGCCTATCCAAGATTCGCTTAAATGTCCTTAATGTATCTGACTAATGCAACAGAATGGCAACATATTTGCCAAACCCCACTTCCCTCTTCAGGAGGTGCTGGTAAGCCACATTCTAGAAGTGCTGCAGTCCATGTGTTGTTAGTACACATCAACAACTATTGCTTGGAAGGAGTTCCAGGATTTTGTCTTAGTGATATAGAAGAAATAGAAATCTCATTCCAAGTCAGGGTAGTGTGAATTCTGGAGAACAATTTGCAAATGATGGCTTTCCCATAAATTTGCTGCCCTAGTTCCACTGTGTTTAAGAGATCATGGGACAGGAAGGTGCTGTTGATGAGGCTTTAATAATGCCAGACCCACGCATGAGGGAAAGGTCACCAGCTTCTCTTCTGCAGCCTGTTTCAAATCTGGAAAATCTTGCAGAGGATGCACTCGGTGCCCGATGGTATGTTTGAAGTGGTGTGTGACTAGTGAGATAATGCAAAGACTGGATTATTTCTTGAATGCCAGAAACATAATGCAGAACCTCATTGAGGAACTGGGGGTGGGTGGGGCTCTTGCCTGCCAGCTGAAGAGCTGGTGAAAGACCAACAACACCTGTTTTCAGGAATGTCTATGAATTAGGAACCAATCAGGAAGATTACTAGCAAGTGTTCTCCAGGAACAAAGACATTGGACATGGAACTCTTGCTTCCCAAGGAGCTGTTGACAAATCAGGAGCTGTTTAGCTCAGCAATGACACAAGAAGCTGTGGCTGCCAACAGGAAGACACAGACCATATTTCCCAGATCATGGCACCGCCAGACCACAGGTAAGCTTTGGGTGGGGGATACTCGCAGTGTGGGTTGCATGGAGTCTGGTGCAGGTGTTCAGTAGAAAGGGCAGGAGCTGAGTATCAGAATAATTCCCCTTTCCAATGTTGAGTCCCTTAACCAGGCATGGGGTGCATTAGACCAAGCAACTACTCCATGGATGTGGTAAGATGGCCTCATAGTTTGACCTGTTGTGCACACCACGAGACTACCTGCTGCTGAGTTAATGCCAGTGGTGATGGGATGAGACCCTAGTGTGGTAAGGAATTCAACCGTCAGTAAGAGTGTAGAGGCAGCAACCCTCACAACATTTAAGAAGTATTAAAAATACATTTGCAGTGCCAAGACATATAAGAGTAT
This sequence comes from Ginglymostoma cirratum, assembly GCA_024137785.1. Taxonomy (NCBI): domain Eukaryota; kingdom Metazoa; phylum Chordata; class Chondrichthyes; order Orectolobiformes; family Ginglymostomatidae; genus Ginglymostoma; species Ginglymostoma cirratum. The sequence goes on from JAHRHZ010000267.1 coordinate 13,148,436, forward strand.
GGGTCAAGAGCTAGAAATAGAGAGTCAAATAGTTACATGGGTGTTTTTGACTGGTGCATGCTCTAAGGGCTGACGAGTCCTTTTCTGTGCTATAGACCTCCATGATTCTAATTGGCTACTTAAGGGATTTGATTGGCAGCTCAGTGGTAAGGTCAACTATAGGTCTTCCCGTCCATAACATGATATTGGTGGAGGTGGGAATCTGGTGGATTTCAGGAACATTAATATTACTTAATTACATCCTACTCCAAGCTCACCACCAGACAGTTCAGAAGATTCCTCTAACAATATGATTTAGTTTCATAGGTCATGCCTTGGCCATTTTAATAGTTGAGCTGTTTATTAATTGCACATTTTGAAAGAGTTAGAGGCCAAAGAATGTTCAAAATGGTTTTCAGTTGGTGATACTGAGGCAATCCACGATATCCTCAGAGTCTTTAAAAAAAACACATTCCTTATTCCTACCAGAAAATTTAAAAGCCAAACCACAACATTCCATTCTGTCCATTGAAATTGCTCAAAACCACTGAGAGATTTTGATTTCTGCTAACTGTACCTGAAGTAATTTGGAAGACACTTGTGTTAGAGGTAAATCTCTGGTTACAGTCGTTTTTGTGAATAATGAAAAGAGCAGTGCAAAAAAATGATACCTATAAAAAACTACAAACTCTTTGTCACTCATACACTTCTGCTGCTGCTGCTGCCAGTGTGAATGAAACAGTGTAAAGTGTACAGTTATTTTTAGCCACCAAAGCCTCATGCTGTGAATTCAGTGCTTGCAACCACTGGGTCGACAAGCTGATGCAGACGGTGATGTGTTCTGACATGAATATAGTACAGCAAACAGCTTTACTGTCTGCTGTTGGTGAAGCAAAGCAAATCAGTCAGACACAGACTGAGATTGCAAACAACACTGAATTGAACCAGCACACACAAAGACCGATATCAAATCCAAATATATATTAATGAACACCTGTCAATGGCCATGAGAAAAACTACGATCTGACAACACCTTCTTAGGATTCATTTTCATTTTAAATGGAATTATGTCTAAATAGTGAAATTCAAAATTAGCTTAATTTTTTTCAAAATTGTCGCTTTTTACTGATGTTATACTTGTAGCTTTGTTTAATGTCGTATCAACTTACTGGTTTAATTATAACATTAACATCAAAATGGAGCACTTTCTCTGGTTGCTTTGAATTAAGCACATTGTAACATATCTACTCCTTTCATTATTAGGGACATCATAAGTAAGTTTTTTCCTTGCTTTATGTGGCCTACATAATATATATGGAAACAATGTATAGGTAGGTATACAATGCTTATTCACAAATTCACATAAGTTCCTTGTTGGTTCTACTGCATCATCGATTGAAGCAAGGTATCAATAATCCACCAAGAATCCCATGTCAATATCCCTTTGCTGGACAGATGAAAATTACATCTGTGTACATTCACCTTGAATGTCTCCTGACCTTTATTGCTTACCTCCTCTCATCCAGCCCTCACCTGTTCCACAGTCAATAACAATGGGTTTTCTCTGCATAGAGTTCTTTGTACTGCCCAATAGCACCAATAGCCACAAAGTAAATGTATCTAGGTTTCTGGAAGATTTGAACAGCTGACATGCTGAAACTCAAAAGAAATAAATAATCAAATCATTGAGTCAACAAGTAGCTACGTAATTGGGCACCTGACCCATTAAGGGTCATGAAGCAACATAACTGCTATGGCATAAAATAGACTAACACCTATTCAATCACAAAGACCACAGATTAGCGGAAGAATCTTCGCAGCTTTCCTTGAGGGACTCAGTGACCTAGAAACTGACATCATTCAGATCCTCAGCATCACTGGTGTTCCCTAATGTCATTATCCCACCCTAGGCACAAATGATACATAGACCTGTGCCTGACGTATATCAGTAGTATGTATGCTGAACATCCCATTATCAAATCCATTATCTTCAGTTACCCAAACGGGAATTATATATAAAAATCATAGAATTCCTGCAATATGGAAAGAGGCCATTCAGCCCAATGGGTTCAGACTGACCTTCCAAAGAGGATCCCACCCAGCCTCACACATTACCATGGCTAATCCACACCCTGGATACTATGGACAATTTAGCATGGCAAATCCACCTAACGTGGGACCTTCGGGCTGTGGGAGGAAACCAGAGCACACCCAGGCAGACACAGGGAGGATGCCTATGTGAAGTGTGTACAGTCTCCCAAGGGTGGAATTGAGCCCCAGTTCTTTGCATTGTTAGGCAGCAGTGCTAACCGTTGAGCCACCATGCCAATGAAAAGGTTTCTTATTCTGTCAATCTTCTTTTTATTAAAGTGTTATTTAATTAATGTGACCAAATTAATGTGAATTATGACTGAGTAAATGATTTTGTTTAAATTTAATAGGAAATGGTAATTTAAATAAAGATAAGTTCAGATGCAAAGCATTGACCCTAATAATAGAACAACAATTGCTAAACCAAAATAGCTTCAGTTGTGATTTACTGAACATAATGTGGTCTAGCATCAAAAATTTTACTGTGTTAAGGTGAAGCTGGAGTAAGAGCAGTTTTAGGGCCATCAAGATGATATCAAAGACAAGAACAATGAAAAGGAAATGGATAAAGTAACTATAATTGAGCTGAATGCAGAGAAATTGGATTGTTGACAGTTACCACATTTAACAATAAAACTCTTGAGAGGAAATAGCACCAACATCAGTTACAATGAGGGTGAACAAGGCTGACAATCTAAAATAACAAGGTGTGGGGCTGGATGAACACAGCAGGCCAAGCAGCATCATAGGAGCAGGAAAGCTGACGTTTCGGGCCTAGACCCTTCTTCAGAAATGGGGGAGGGGAAGGGGTGTTCTGAAATAAATAGGGAGAGAGGGGGAGGCGGATAGAAGATGGATAGAGGAGAGGATAGGTAGAGAGGAGACATACAGGTCAAAGACGTGGGGATGGAGCCAGTAAAGGTGGGTGTAGGTGGGGAGTTAGGGAGGAGATAGGTCAGTCCAGGGAGGACGGACAGGTCAAGGGGGTGGGATGAGGTTAGTAGGTAGGAGATGGGGGGTGAGCTTGAGGTGGGAGGAGGGAATAGGTGGAAGGAAGGACAGGTTAGGGAGGCTGGGACAAGCTGGGCTGGTTTTGGGGTGTGGTAGGGGGAGGGGAGATTTTGAAGCTAGTGAAGTCCACGCATGATACAATTGGGCTGCAGGGTTCCCAAGCGGAATATGAGGTGCTGTTCCTGCAACCTTCGGGTGGCATCATTGTGGCACTGCAGGAGGCCCAGGATGGACATGTCGTCTGAGGAATGGGAGGGGGAGTTGAAATGGTTCGTGACTGGGAGGTGCAGTTGTTTGTTGCGAACTGAGCGCAGGTGTTCTGCAAAGCGGTCCCCAAGCCTCTGCTTGGTTTCCCCGATGTAGAGGAGGCCAAAATGGGAACAACGGATACAGTATACCACATTAGCAGGTGTGCAGGTGAACATCTGCTTGATGTGGAAAGTCTTCTTGGGACCTGGGATGCAGGTGAGGGGGGAGGGGTAGGAGCAGGTGTAGCACTTCCTGCGGTTGCCAGGTGTGGTGGGGCTGGTGGGGAGTATGGAGCGGACAAGGGAGTCCCGGAGAGAGTGGCCCCTCAGGAAAGCAGGTAAGGGTGGGGAGGGAAAAATGTCTTTGGTGGTGGGGTCGGATTGCAGATGGCGGAATTGTCGGAGGATGATGCGTTGGATCTGGAAGTTGGTGGGGTCGTACTTGAGGATGAGGGGGATTCTGTTTTGGTTGTTATTGCAGGGAAGGTGTGTGAGGGATGAGTTGCAGGAAATGCGGGAGACACGGTCGAGGGCGTTCTCAACCACTGTGGGGGGGAAAGTTGCGGTCCTTGAAAACGAGGTCCTTGAAATCTGAGATGTTCAGGAGTGGAATGCCTCATCCTGGGAGCACATGCGGTGGAGGCGAAGGAATTGGGAATAGGGGAATGCATTTTTGCAGGAAGGTGGGTGGGTGGAGGTGTATTCTAGGTAACTGTGGGAGTCGGTGGGCTTGAAGTGGATATCGGTTTCCAGGTGGTTGCCAGGGATGGAAACAGAGAGGCCCTGGAAGGGGAGAGAGGTATCAGAGATGGTCCAGGTGAACTTAAGGTTGGGGTGGAAGGCGTTGGTGAAGTGGATGAACTGTTCGAGCTCCTTGTGGGAGCACGAGGTGGCACCGATACAGTCATCAATATAACGCAGGAAGAGGTGAGGTTTAGGGCCAGTGTAGCTACAGAAGAGGAATTGTTCCACGTAACCAACCTTATATTGCTCATGGCATGGTCAACAAAGGAAAATACCCTGAATCAAATACCCTAACTAATGAAGAGTCACTGGAGTCAAAACATTAACTCTGTTTTCTTCCCCCGGATACTGCCAGACCTGTTGAGTTTCTCCAAAAATTTCTGTTTTTGTGTTCGAAATCAAGGACTTTGGAACAATGTGACCTGTTTCATCTGGCACACCCTCCTGTACAACCAATATGAAACTCTGAAATTTAACCTTGGACTTGGCCCCAGGATAGTGATTTTGTCTGGACTTTGCAAGAGATAGAGTCTTTGCTCACCCACTACAAGATCAGTGGCATATGAGGTGACAGGGATATCTAATGTTGTAGCTTCCTGCATCATTGATTTATCAGCTGATGGTGACAGTGTGTTTAGCACAATAGGCTAACAATGGCATGTGTGAACCACACCAGACCTCATAAGAAAACACTTTGGTCTGTTCCTCCTCCGTAACACAGATGAAGCTGCTATTATTGGACTCTTATAAGTGACTAACGGAGTCCTGTTGGTAAATCAGAGGGAGGTTGGTGAGAGAGCAGTTCAGCTGCAACTGATATCTCCTACTGATAGCTATCCTAATGCCATCGTCCGCAGCCCCCAATAAAATGCAGTAATCCTACATTATCTCGTGTTACCACCAATCACCAGCAAAATCGATCTCATTGGAACCATAGATGTTAAGGTGCAACGAACACTTCATGACCATGTACCAGGCTAATGGCAATCAATCAACTAAACCCCACTATCTCAAAAGACACAAAATTCCTGAATTCTAGAACTTTGTACTAAAGTAAATGCATTGGAGAAAGGAGTGATGTTTGTAGAAACTTTTGAATTATAGATTGGGATCCCAAAACAAGATTTGATGGTACACATCTGAAGCTGTCGACATCAAGAGTTTCTCCAGTCAATGATCAAAGCAACACTTCGATCCTCAGCAATAGAATTGAAACAGGCTGGGTCATATGTGTCAAGCAGAGCGAAGCTTGGATTGTTATCTATCACATTTCTTCTCCTGTAAAGGAGCTCATTCCAGAACTCACTGCTTTGACAGAAAGGAGAAAAAAATTGTGGGGAACAATTCAATCTGATTAAAGTCAGACCACCCTACTGTTCGTCTTATTCAATCTGATATGAAAAATCTGATAAACAATAGCTTGGAAAGTAGCAGCCAGCATTGCATTAATAAATGTGGACTACCATTGGAATTTGATGAACCTCCATTGCATGATATTTTAAAACCAATCTGACATTGAAACTTACAATCTTGAAGACCAGACAAAGTACAAGTGAGTTGGAACTAGGGTAGCCTTTTCAAAATCTGATGCTAATAGCATAAAACTCAGGCTATTAAATATATAAGACTCTGAAGCAAGACACCCGTATAGTTAAAAAAAAACCTGCGCTATTAATTGCGCAGACAGGACTATCTAATGAAAGAGATGACCTTTCAAAGAAAAATCTATTTAAATGCATGAAGTTCAGAACTCAGGAATGCAAATTGATTGTTAGGGTTGATGCAAACAACAAATGTCAAAGTCTTGAAACAATGTTAAATCCTTGGAGAAGGTGACAAGTAGATTTATTGGCATGATCCATAGTTAAGGGATTTTGGTTATGAAGAGTGACTACAGAAGATTGGTTTGCTCTGCTTAAAACACAAAAGGTGAAAGGAAGGCACAGCAAAAGTCTTCAAAATCTTTGAATAGAGTAAATAAGGAGTAACCATTTTTACTGGCCAGAGGTGCAACTTGAGAGCACATATGTTAGATGATTCGCAAAACAAGCAGAGGGGAGATCAGACAATTTTGTCCACAAAGCACACTTTATTATCTAGAATCTGAAAGGGTGCTGGAAGCAGATTCATTAGCAGATTCAAAGAGAACAGGAAATAAAATACACTTCTGTGGGGAAAGAGTGGGAGGTTGGGATTAATTTGATAATTCTTTCAAAGTGACATTATTGGAACAATGCCCTGAATAACCTCCATCCATGCTGTACGATTCTACTATTCTCTGTTTATCCACAAAATACTGCGCCGTCAGAAAATCCATTCAAGTACATCCGTAAACATATTGGAATCTGATTCACCACAAAAGTTCCATTAAAAATAATTGATTGTTTTGATTGCGTTTTAAATACCATTTAAGGCTTCTAGTTCTTAAACTGACTATTAAAGCAGGCACCCTCAAGAATCTCATGGAGAAAAATCTTCTAACTTTCATGAAGATTCGGTTTGAATCTCAGAACATGGGAGCATATTTGTCTCTACTTTGACAAGACAGAATGGTTACTTCAGTACTCTGACTCAATCAAGCCAAAATAGAATTAACATCATTCATTAAATGCATATTGACAGTAGAGGAATCTTCTCGTGACTGGTTATCAAGGATGCAATACAGTCAATCTGATTTGGGAACACGAAAGTGCATAAATCTGAAATCTACCAATTTCTTTACAGTTAATAAAATGCAAGATGATCAATTTTCTGCTGTCAACAGAAATCATGAAATAAACAGTGAGGCATTAATGTGAGATAGTTGAGGATCGGTACCAAATATCCTCAAAAAATATGTTGCTGCAGCATTGTATATTTAGCAGTCTTTGGAACTGCTGAGTAGTACTGGAAACTGCCATTGCATACTGCTCATATTTGTTACTAATGAAGGTAGAAATATTGGGTGCACCGTAGACATGCATCTATAAAGAGACAAAAGCCTTCACATTAACACACTGAAGTGTTTTTTTGAATGTCCATAGGCTTTTGACTCCAAAAGCTTATTCCATATTAATTTCACTAATTGTCAGTTATAAGCTCCAGGGTTTCCTTTTTTTTGACTTGAAACTGTTTCTCTCTTTTTAGTTACAATTTTTATTAAGATATATCTTTTCCGTCCAATTTAGTATCTTGTGTACAACAACAAAATTGACAGTGAGGGGAGGAGAATACTTAATGAACATTCCCGTCCTTGACCGTAAGGGAAACTTGGGGCAAGAATGAAAAAGACAAGGCTAAATTGTGTGTAATGTCCATTTGTCCATATTAATTGCATTTTAAAGCATTACTTTGAGTGGGAGGAGTGAGCGTACAGGGAGTATAACAATTAATAGAAGGCAAAGCAGCAAGTGAGCAGGTGATGAGGAAGCTTCAACTACATTGAAAATTAGGAAAAAAGTTAAAGGGAAGGAGCACTCAAGAGCTGTTAGTAATAGAGGTAATAGGACCCAAAAAGAGGGTGAAAAAACTGGCATAAGGGCATTTTATCTGAATGCTCAGAGCATTCGAAACAAGATGAATGAGTTGACGGCGCAAATCATGGCAAATGGGTATGATTTAGTGGCTATTACAGAGACATGGTTACAGGATGGTCATGACTGGGAGTTAAATATCCAGGGGTATCAAACTGTTTGGAAGGACAGACAGGAAGGTAAGGGAGGTGGTGTCACTCTGATTTTTAAGCATGATATCAGGGCAGTAGTGAGAGATGATATAGCAGGTGAGGACCAAGAACAAAAGGTTGAATCCATTTAGGTGGAAATTAGGAATAACAGGGAGAAGAAATCACTGATAGGTGTGGTCTATAGGCCACCAAATAATGACATCATGGTGGGATGGGCAATAAACATAGAAATAGCTAATGCATGTAAAAATGGTACAGCAATTATCATGGGGGATTTTAATCTACATATTGATTGTCAAACCAGGTCAGTCATGGCAGCTTTGAGGATGGGTTCATAGAATGCAGTCGTGATAATTTCCTTGAACAATATGTAATGGAACCTACCAGGGAGCAAGCTATCCTAGATCTAGTCTTGTGTAATGAGATAGGAATAATTAATGATCTCACAGTTAGGGATCCTCTCAGAAGGAGTGAAGGCAGTATGGTCGAATTTAAAATACAGATGGAGCGTGAGTACGTTAAATTCAGTACCAATGTCCTGCGCTTAAACAAAGGAGACTATGATCGGATGAGGGAGGAGTTAGTAAACTAGAACAGGAGCAAAAACTTTATGGTGGGTCAATTGACGAACAGTGGAGGACTTTCAAAACAATTTTTCACAGCGGTCAGGAGAAGTATATTCCAGTGATAAGGAAGAACTGTAGGAAAAGAATTGATCAGCCATGGATGTCTAAGGAAATAAAGGAAAGTATCAGATTGAAAAAAAACATACAAAAAAGCAAAGAGGAGTGGGAAACTAGTAGACTTGGAAATCTTTAAAGGCTGACAGAAAGCCACAAAAAAAGTTATAAAGAAAAGTAAGGTAGATTATAAGAGTAAACTAGCTCGGAATATAAAAACAGGCAGCAAAAGTTTCTATAAATATGTAAATCGTAAGAGAGCAGTGAAGGTAAACATTGGTCCTTTAGAGGATGAGAAGGCCAATTTAATAACTGGGAACGAGGAAATAGCCGAGGCATTAAACAGTTATTTTGAGTCAGTCTTCACAGTGGAAGACACAAATAACATGCTGAAAACTGATGACAAGAAGGTTATAGCAGATGAGGACCTAGAAACTATCATTATCACTAAGGAGGCAGTGCTGCCCAAGCTAATGGGGCTAAAGGTAGACAAGTCTCCTGGCCCTGCTGAAATGCATCCCAGGGTACTAAAAGAGGTGATGGGAGAAATAGCAAATGCACCAGTAATTATTTACCAAAATTGTGCCCTTCTTCAAGAAGGGCAGTAGAGATGACCCAGGTAATTATAGACCAGTGAGCCTTACATCTGTTGTAGGAAAAGTTTTGGAAAGGATTATAAGAGATAGGATTTATAATCATCTAGCAAGCAACAATTTGATTGGAGATAGTCAACATGGATTTGTCAAGGGCAGGTCGTGTCTCACAAACCTCATTGAGTTTTTTGAGAAGGTGACCAAGCATGTGGGGTAGGGCAGTTGACGTGGTGTACATGGACTTCAGTAAAGCCTTTGATAAGGTCCCACGTGGTAGGCTATTGGAGAAAATGCGGAGGCATGGGATTGAGGGAGATTTAGCAGTTTGGATTAGAAACTGGCTTTCTGAAAGAAGGCTAAGAGTGGTGGTTGATGGAAAATATTCAGCCTGGAGTCCGGTTACTAGTGGTGTGCCACAGGGATCTGTTTTGGGGCCACTGCTGTTTGTCATTTTTATAAATGACTTGGACGCAGACATAGGTGGATGGGTTAGTAAGTTTGCAGATGACACTAAAGTCGGTGGAGTGGTGGACAGTGTGGAAGAATGTTGCAGGTTGCAGGGACACTTGGATAAACTGCAGAATTGGGCTGAAAGGTGGCAAATGGAGCTCAATGCAGATAAATGTGAGGTGATTCACTTTGGGAAGAATAATAGGAAGGCAGAATACTGGGTCAATGCAAAGATTCTTGGTAGTGTGGATGTGCAGCGGGATCTTGGTGTCCAGGTACATAGATCCCTGAAAGTTGCCACCCAGGTTGATAGTGCTGTTAAGAAGGCATACGGTGTGTTAGGTTTCATTGGTAGAGGGATTGAGTTCCGGAGCCGTGATGTCATGCTGCAACTGTACAAAACGCTAGTGCGGCCTCACTTGGAATATTGCGTACAGTTCTGGTCGCCCCATTACAGGAAGGATGTGGAAGGATTGGAAAAGGTGCAGAGGAGATTTACCAGGATGTTGCCTGGTCTGGAGCAAAGATCTTATGAGGAAAGGCTGAGGGACTTGGGTCTGTTCTCATTGGAGAGAAGAAAGCTAAGAGGGGATTTAATAGAGACATACAAAATGATCAGAGGATTAGATAGGGTGGACAGTGAGAGTCTTTTTCCTAGGATGATGACGTCGGCTAGTATGAGGGGGCATAGCTGCAAATTGAGGGGTGATAGATTTAAGACAGATGTCAGAGGCAGGTTCTTTACTCAGAGAGTGGTAAGGGCGTGGAATGCCCTGCCTGCCAATATAGTTAACTCAGCCACATTCGGGGCATTTAAACAGTCCTTGGATAAGCATATGGATGATGATGGGATAGTTTAGGGGATGGGCTTAGAGTAGTTCACAGGTCGGCGCAACATCGAGGGCCGAAGGGCCTGTTCTGCGCTGTATTGTTCTATGTTCTATGTTCTATGTAAAATTCACTGGGCTCTGGGGTGGTTCCCGCAGATTGGAAAACAGCCAACATGACGCCACTGTTTAAAAAAGGAAGTAGACAAAAAGCAGGTAACTTTCGGCCAGTTAGCTTAACTTTGGTAGTGGGGAAAATGCTTGAATCTATAATTAAGGAAGAAATAGCAAGACATCTGGATATAAATTGTCCCATTGGGAACACCCAGCATGGGTTCATGAAGGGTAGATCATGTTTAACTAATTTGGTGGAATTCTTTGAGGAGATTACTTGCATGGTGGACAATGGGGAACCTGTGGATGTGTTGTATCTGGATTTCCAGAAGGCATTTGACAAGCTACCACACCAAAGGCTGCAACACAACAGAGTTGCACGGTATTACAGATAATGTATTGGCATGGACAGAGGATTGGTTGACTAGTAGAAAAAAAAGAGTAGGGGTAAATGGGTGTTTTTCTGGTTGGTGGTCAGTGGCTAGTGGTATGCCTCAGGGATCAGTGTTGGAACCACAATGTTTTTTCACAGTGGGTTACAATTTACATCGATGATTTGGAGTTGGGGACTAAGTGTAGTGTGTCAAAATTTGCAGATGACACTAAGATGAGTGGTAGACCAAAGTGTGCAGAAGACACTGAAAGTCTGCAGAGGGATATAGATAGTTTAAGAGAGTGGGCAAGGGTCTGGCAGATGGAGAACAATGTTAATAAGTGTGAGGTCATCCATTTTGGTAGGAATAATAGCAAAGTTTTAAATGGTAAAAAATTGCAGCACGCTGCTGTGTAGGGGGACTTGGGTGTCCTTGTGCATGAATCGCTCAAAGTAGGATTGCAGGTGCAGCAGGTAATTAAAAAGGCAAATGGAATTTTGTCTGCCATTGCTCAAGGGATGGAGTTCAAAAACAAGGAGGCAATGCTGCAGCTGTATAGGGTCCTGGTGGGGCCACACCTTGAGTACTGTGTGCAGTTTTGGTCTCCTTACTTGAGAAGGGATATCCTAGCACTGGAGGGGGTGCAGAGGCGATTCACTTGGTTGATTCCAGAGTTGAGAGGGTTGGATTATGAGGAGAGACTGAGTAGGCTGGGATTATACTCATTGGAATTCAGAAGAATGAGGGGAGATCTGAAAAAAGATATAAGATTATGAAGGGAATAGATAAGGTGGAGGCAGGGAGGTTATTTCCACTAGCAGGTGAAACGGGAAGCAGATGTAGGACTAAGGTCCTACTAAGGTCAGGAGGAACTTCTTCACCCAAAGGGTTGTGAATCTGTGGAATTCCCTGCCCAGTGAAGTGGTTGAAGCTACCTCGCTGGATGTTTTTAAGGCAAGGCTAGATAAATTTTTGAACAGTAAAGAAATTCAGAGTTATGGTGAGCGTGCGGGTAAGTGGAGCTGAGTCTCAAAAAGATCAGCCATGATCTTATTGAGTGCTGGGGCAGGCTGAAGGGGCCAAATGGCCTACTCCTGATCCTAGTTCTTATGTTCTTGTGTTATTATCTTAACCATCCAGATAACCTGCTAATCAATTATGATTGAGTTGTTATTCCCAGAATCATGAGGTTGGATATACTCTAATGCACACATCTGGGTATCTGGACAAGTGCCAGGAATGGGCCATAACTCCAACTGGTATTCTGGTACCATAGGCCATTGAAGACATGGAGTGGCATTTTATAGGGTTCTGAATGATATGGCAATTTTTGGCAGAATTTGATGAGAAGTCTGGCAAATCCAGTCGTAGTGTTGGGGCTATCTTGCTGCATCTTTTATGCTTTTAGTGAGTGACAAGATGAGTTCTCTCTCAACAAGTGGCAAGTTGTCAATTACGGTTGAGTTCGTTTGTTGAATGGTTTATTAATGGCACAACTTCCCTAATTAATGTTCAGCTCCCTATCTTAACAAACAAGCTAGACTAGTTAGACGCCAAAAATTTCTTGACACAGAAGTCAGAGAAGGTACCTAATGGCTTCAGCTCATCGCTGGATGTGAAGAGCCTCCATGTTGCTCAGCAACAAATTACATCTTGGGGCTTGATCGATGGGAATCAGCTACATGCAACCCTCATCCACAGACAACGGAACCTCCGTACTTGCCAATCCTTCATGACCATCATGGCTCCTCTCCAATACACCGATAGGATGATCGAGATCACAGACTTGCATTGCAGGGCATACTGGCAATTAGCATTTAAAGGCTGCTGCAAGCCACAAAGCTCCCAGATTAGACCAAGCTGGTCGCAGGACTGCTCACTTGCTTTCTTAGAGTTTGCTCATTTTGGGCCCACCTGCATGCTTACAGCGTTCATGCCTTGTCATGCGATGCTTTGCCAACTAATGCAATCACACAACCGGTGAGCTTGCCTCAGAGATTGTAAGAACTGCAGATGCTGGACTCAGAGATAACACAGTGTGGAGCTGGAGGAACACAGCAGGCCAGGCAGCATCAGAGCAGCAAGAAAGTTGACGTTTCGGGTGGGGACCCCTCTTCAGAAATGGGGAGGGAGAAAGGAGCTCCAAAAGAAATAGAGAGGGGAAGGGTGAGGATGAGGAAGGTAGGTGGGATGGTGATAGGTGAGTGTAGGTAGGCAGTGGTAGGAATTGGACAGTGAGATGGGAGAAGCGGACGGATGGAGAGAAGATGGACAGGTTGTGTCAGGTCAAGGAGGCGGGGATGAGAGGGTGGATTGGTTATGGGATGAGGCTGGGGTTGGGGAGATTTTGAAACTGGTAAAGTCCATGTTTAGGCCATTGTGTTGTAGGCTCTCAAGGTGGAGTATGAGGTGCTGCTCCTCCAGTTTCTGGGTGGCGTCATTGTGACACTGGAGGAGACCCAGGATGGACATATCATCGAGGGAGTAGGAGGGGAAGTTAAAATGGTTTGTGACAGGAAAGTGTTGTTGTTTGTCGTGAATAGAACGTATGTGCTCTACAAAGCGGTCTCTGAGCCTTCGCTTGGTCTCTCTGATGTAGAGAAGGCCACACCGGGAGCAACGGATACTGTAGACCAAGTTGACAGATATGAGGGTGAACCCCTGTCTCATGTGGAAGTTTTGTTTTGTACCTTGAATGGAGGTGAGGGGGGAAGTGTAGGAGTAGGTGTAGCACTTCCTCTGGTTGCAGGGCAAGATGCCAGGGGTGTTGGGGCTAGTGGGGAGTGTGGAGCAGATGAGGGAGTCATGGAGAGAGTGGTCCCTACAAAAGGCAGATAGGGGTGGGAAGGTAAATATATCTTTGGTTTTGGGGTCGGATTGTAGGTGACGGAAGTGGCGGAGAATGATACATTGGATACGAAGGTTAGTGGGGTGATATGTGAGGATAAGGCGGATTCTGTCTTTGTTTTTGTTGGGGGGAGGAGGGGTGAGGGCAGGGGTGCGGGAAACTCAAGAGATGTGGTTGAGAGCATTTTCGAACACTGAAAGGGGGATGTTGCTGTCCTTGAAATAAGAGGACATCTGGGATATGGGGTAGTGGAACACCCCAACTTGGGGCCAGATGCAGCAGAGGCAGAGGAATTAGGAGTAGAGGATCACATTGTTGCAGGAAGGCGGGTGAGAGGAGGAGTAGTCTAGGTAGCTGTGGGAGCCAGTGGGCTTGAAGTAGATGTTGGTTTCAAGGCAGCACCTGAGATAGAGACAGAGAGGTCCAGGAAGGAGAGAGAGGTATCAGAGATGGTCCAGGTGAATTTGACGATGGGGTGAAAGGTGTCAGCAAATTTGATGACCTGTCTTATTTGTCGGCAGTCCCAAGACTAAGATGTGTATGTTTTCCTGTAGATTGGTGGCTTGCTATGTCATTCCCACATCTGTACCATGTGTCAGCAGCTTATGTGGCAAGCAGGAACAGCACCTCATATTTCGCTTGGGAACCCTGCGGCCCAATGGTATCAATGTGGACTTCACAAGCTTCAAAATCTCCCCACCCCCTACCGCATCCCAAAACCAGCCCAACTCGTCCCCGCCTCCCTAACCTGTCCTTCCTCCCACCTATCCCCTCCTCCCACCTCAAGCCCCACTCCCATCTCCTACCTAATAGCCTCATCCTGCCCCCTTGACCTGTCCATCCTCCCTGGACTGACCTATCCCCTCCCTAACTCCCCACCTACACTCACCTTTACTGGCTCCACTCCCGCCTCTTTGACCTGTCTGTCTCCTCTCCACCCATCATTTCCTTTATCCATCTTCTATCCGCCTCCCCCTCTCTTCCTATTTATTTCAGAATCCCGTTCCCCTCCCCCATTTCTGAAGAAAGGTCCAGACCCGAAACGTCAGCTTTCCTGCTCCTCTGATGCTGCTTGGCCTGCTGTGTTCATCCAGCTCTACACCTTGTTATCTCAGATTCTCCAGCATCCACAGTTCCTACTATCTCTCAGCACACATGTAGCCATGTGTCACAGTCTTTTTCTGTTCTTATTTGTTCACAGGACATGGACTTCACTGACCAAGCCAGTATTTATTCCGTATCCCTAATTGCTTGGAAGGCAGTTCAGAGTCAACCACTTTACTGTGGGCCTGGAGTCACGTGAAGCCAGACTGCGTAAAGATGGCAGATTTCCTTCTTTAAAAGGATATTAGTGAACCAGATGGGCTTTTCCAAACTTTAGCAACAGTTTTGTGGTCATGATTTGATACTTAACCCCAGGTTTGAAACCAGGTCCCCAGAATGTTACCTGGATCTCTGGAATAATAGTCATGATAATACTACCAAGCCTCTGCTCCCTTCAAGTGTGTGATACTCACCAAAGTCCATTGAGGCACTCATCAGTCACAGTAAGTCAAGGATAGCATCCCATACCAGTTCAGATTATGTGCCATGGTCAGAGGTCCAATCAGAGTGTTCATGGTCAGGAGTCCATGCCTCTGCAGTCTGAGCAGTGGGTCATGGCCAGTCGTATGGCTCCATAATGGCCAACATGGTTGGGGAAGAAGGTTCACATAGAGTCCTGGTGACATATGTCTCCATAAGTACTGTAACTAGTTGATAAATGTTTATTTGTTTCGCCAGCATGGCTTCCAGCTCTCTTCTAACAATGACATCCTGGGTCTCATCCTGATGTTGATACACTATCAAGTGACATTTACTCACCAATGGTAAGTTTGGATTCCACAGGAGCACCCAGGTCTCATTCTCACTAAAGCATTCAGTTAAACGTGGAGAATAAGTCTGGAAGTATAGTTGAGGTGAGAGCAATTGCCTTTGACATCAAGGCAGCATATACTGACTACAGCATTAAACAGCCCTATCAAAATTGAAGTCAATAAGAATCAGGGAAAATCTCTCCCTGATTCTGAAGGTTTTGCTGAAATGTTGAACAATGGATCTGTCTGCTTTCTCAAGCCCATGTAAACGATTAATGATTTAGCTGCTTCCTTTCCATTAGAGAGGAGGAGCTTTCGTTTTATACTTACATGTTTTTAAAAACTGAATGCATTGCCTGTAAGGATAATGGGAACAAATTTACTTCAAATTCAGAAGAAAATTGAATAAATACTTGAGCAGGAAACATTTGCACTGCCATGGAGATGGAGGTCTGGTAAGGTAACCTTTTTCAAAAAGACAGAGCCGACGTAATGTTTGAATGCTTTCTTCTCCACAGTATGATTCCACAATTAGGATGTAAAATTTGAACGACTATCTGATCGTGACAGTATAATGCTGGACAAATTGCTTTAAAATTACTCCTGGAAATGGTCAATTGTGCTGGAGGATATTTTTTCTTCCCTTCTGCTTTTGTTGATTATTTATTCTATGAGCAAAGATGTGTTTACCACTATAGCTTGTACACAATGTTTTGACATGAACATCTCTTTTCCAGGTCGACAGGCAACATAATGGGCATATTTAAGGGCTTCAAAAACTAACTAATTTTGTCATGGCTAATTGTTAGGGCTTTGGTAATCTAATACATCAGAAAAAAATGTAACATTGTATTCCTCGCTCTGTTCTATTATCCCTATGCCCTTTGCATATCATGTTCTGCCTGTGCTGCATGTAAAACAAAACTTTTCACTGTACTTATGTACATTTGGCAATAATAAATTAAATCAAATCAATCAAATGTAAGATCAGTTTGTAGGAGACATGGTTTACAGAAGCTATCTTCACTTTAGTCAAGGTGGAGTGTTCTGGAAATATTTTGAACTGCAATAAGAGAATTTCTGTTTCTAGTGCCAATGCCACTATCAATGTTCATATGGGTCAGAGATCAATGCAAAAACAAAGCTCTCTTTAACTCTGCACTCACAATAAGCTTCAGTCTTAACCTCAGAATGTGCCTTCGGCAGAAAACAATCAATAGCCTGAGGTGTCTTTCAGTCCAACGTCTTGCATTAAACTGGAATGTGTATGGCAGAAATATCGAATACACTGCACATCCTAACCTCCCCACATATTTGAATTTCTGTTATTTAAAGGGTCACTTAACCCTTGGTTGTAATTGTAATCCCAAATATACATATTGAAAAATCACAACTGTGTTCTTTATTAATACATTTTCTATATTCACCTTCACCTTGTGCTTGAAAATGTTAATAAAATGCTAAACACTGTTGCAAAAAGTTAGGTTAATGACATGTTTTTAATCATTGCTTTTACTTACTTGCTTGCATACCATTCTGCCTCTAGCAAGCTTTGGGGCTTTTATATAGTTATTTTTCATTTGAGCAATTAATCAATGGTCAGGATTTTATTTTCAGTGTGTTCATAAAGCTGTCAAGGTTTGACAGATCCCAAGTGTGAAATGTTTTTGGTGAGCTGCAGAATTGAAGAATCTCCCTGTGGCAAGAACATAAAAGTTGGCTGTGAAGTTATAATAAGTTAAGATTAATCTTTAAATCAAAATTGAAATGTATTTCTGACACTTAAATGCTGTCAAAACCACAAACTGCACTGGAACAGTGCAGAGAAGGCAAGAGCTGTTCCAATTCTTAAGGCAGCAATTTTTCTATCCACAGTCAGCAATAACTAACTTCTGTAAATACTAAAGAAGGAATCTGTTCACAAAGTGCTAATCCATACATGCTAAAGAGACATATATCAGTTCTCCAGAGAATGACTGCAGTATACAATGATAGTTCTGAAAAGGCAACTTTTGTATTAGATGCCAGCTGATACAATGATGTTACGTAGTCTTGGATGGAGAAATGGGGAGCTGAGCATACAGTTCTGACAGAGACAGTTATAAAATCTAAGGACCCTAATAGTCTTGAAATTGTCCTGAACTAGTTAATATAATTTGGACCCATTGCTGCCATGTCATACAGTACATCATTTAATTGTTTGCCAGCACAGAAGTTGGGTATATCTGAAAAATGATACATTTCATTTCCAAACCTTTCATCTTGCACTCAAGACAATTCACAGGAATACCAGGAAAAAGCAACATTTATACTACATGAGAGAAGTGTTGGCAGTGAATTGGTAGAGAAATTGCTATAGAGAAAGCATGGAACTCTTCTTGCTCCCTCCTGTAAACTAAATCACCCAGGGTGCACAGACTTGACTTGGCTGCGGTCCCCTGAGGAACAATTATGTTCACCAATATTCAAAAGGAAAAGCAATTTGCAAACAAGATAGACTCCTGCAGCAACTCCTAGATAGATGCCAGGGACTGCATGCCTGGTTCTCTTAGATTGTATGGTGGTCACTCACTCTGTCTCTGCCTGTATGCAGCCAATCTAACCAAACTGATCCACTTTAAAAGGTACTCATAATTTACAAACAAACATGACGAACCAACATTGTATCAGAGATAAAAGGTACTGCAGATGCTGGAGAATCCGAGATAACAAGCATGGGGCTGGATGAACACAGCAGGTCAGGCAGCATCAT
>JAHRHZ010000267.1:13171666-13186212 GCA_024137785.1 Ginglymostoma cirratum
ATGATGCTGCCTGACCTGCTGTGTTCATCCAGCCCCATGCTTGTTATGACGAACCAACATAACGTGTAGGCCAAAAACAGATATTAAGAATAATCAGTAGTGTCGAACAATGAAGAAAAAACTCACAGGCACAAGCAGTGCTAGATATGATGAAAGAGATCATATTATTTTTATATTTTCTGTTTTTATACTGTGGTCTAAAATAAGGAAGATACTGCTTTAAGCCAAGGAGACTGTAAAGAGATGGATGCAGCACATTGTGAGCTATGTACAATGTTGCCTTTTCCCAGAACTGTGACAGTGAAAGCTGACAGTACAGAGCCAATTGTTTCTGAACATGGAGCCTACTGGTTGATAGCAATGTTTTGGTTTTGGTTTTATCACAGAAACAAATATTTTTAAGAAAAAGCCCAATGTCAACATTAATGAATCACAAGGAAGTGAAAAGAGATAATTCATTAAAACCTGTGGTCTGACTGGTGCTTTCAAACTGTTCTTTCCTGAAGTTTTCTTTCTTTCTCCACTCTTAATGTCTATGCATGGTTTGTCTTCAGCTGTCTGTCTGAAGGTGAGAGGGGAAATTCAAAAAGGGGTAGAATTTCAGTTATGGAGTCATAAATGATCAATTTCATATTTCATTTCTTCATTAATTAAGGACAATTTGTTTTTAATGAGCAATTATTTTCTTTTTAAGTACACACACCTGTTGGTTTTTCTTTTAACCTGAGTTCATCAGTCAGGGAAATAGGCAATTTTAGATTGTTCGACTAAATTTTTTATCATTATGACTTTTACTAGCATACTTGAAATGATTGCTTATGTTGCATTTACCTTCCTGACTGCCAACTGAACCTGCATGTTAACCTCAGTTACTTTGTGCTTCAGATTTCCAAAGCAATTCCCCATTTAGAAAATAGTCTATGCCTCTGTTCTTCTTACCAAAGTGCATAACTTCAAACTTTCCCACATTACGTTTCATCTACCGCTTCTCTACCCACTCTCCTAACCTGTTCAAGTCCTTTTGTAGGCTCCCCACCTCCTCAACACTACCCTTTCCTCTGCCTATCTTTGTCTTATCTGCAAACTTAGCAACAATGCCCTTAGCTCCCTCAACTAGATTGTTCATGTATAATGAGAATAGTTGTGGTCCCAATACTGACCCTACAGAACCCCACAAGTGATCGGCTGTCATCCTTAAAAAGACTTCTTTATCACTACTGTCTGTCTCTGCCAGTCAGTGAATCCTCTATCCATGCCAGTCCTTGCCCCTAATACCATAGGCTCTTTTCTTATTTAGCAGCCTCTTGTGTGGCACCATGCCAAAGGTTTTCTGAAAATCTAAATAGATCATGAACACTGGTTCTCCTTTATCTAACTTGCTCAATATTTCCTCAAATAATTCTAACAGATGTCAGGCATGACCTCCCATTGATGAGGCCATAGCTGACTCAGCACTTTTTAAACAGGAGTGTTATGGGGAGGCAATGGCCCGGAGGTATTATCACTGTTAATCCAGAGATGCAGATAATGTTCTGGGGACCTGTGTTCGAATCCAGCAATGGTAGATGGTGGAATTTGAATGCAATAAAATATCTGGAATTAACAATCTAATGATGACTGTGAATCCATTGTCGATTGTTGGGGAAAAACTCATCTGGTTCACGAATGTCCTTTAGGGAAGGAAACTGCCATCCTTACCTGGCCTGGTCTACAGGTGACTCCAGATCCACAACAATGTGGTTTGACTCTGAACTGCCAGTTGGGCAATTAGGGACGGGTAATAAATACTGCCTAGCCAGTGATGCCTGCATCCTATGAATGAATAATGAATAAAGAAAATTAACCATTTTCCAATCTTCTTGGACTTACTCTGATTCCAGTAGTTCCTGAAAGGTCACCACTAATGCTTCTGCAATCTCCTTAAGATCCCAAGGGTATCGTCCATCCAGTCAAGGTGATTCATCCACCTTCAGGCCATTCAGCTTCCCTAGCACTTTTTCCTTAGTCATGACCATGACACTCACCTCTGTACCCTGACACTCTTGAACTTCTGGTATAATACTGGTGTCTTCCCCCACGAAGACTGATGCAAAGTACTTTTTCAGCTCCTCTGCCACTTCTTTGTTCCCCTTTACTGCTTCTCCAGCCTCATTTTCCAGTGGTCCAAGGTGCACTCTTGCCTCCCTCTCACCTTTTATATATCTAAAGAAAAGTTCTTGCAGTTTTCTTTATATTACAAGCTAACTTGCCCTTATTGCTTTTCTGGTTGTCCTCTGGCTTCCCACTAATCTTTACCACATTGTATGCTTTCTTATGCTTTAATGCTTCTCCTGAAGTCCCTTGTCAGCCACGGTTGCTTCACCCTATCCTTAGTCTGTTTATACAGCTTAAGTACCTGGCACTACATCAGCACTGAAATTCATATACTGTGTTACTCATAGACAGAGTTTAATTTGGCCTTACAACATTTAGCTTGAACACTACTCATGCCACTATTGCATAGTAACACGAAATAGCTATCTCCATGAGTTTACATACTTACCTTTTTATGTCGATGGACGTTCAATTAATTTGAAACTGGATGCTGAAACAAGTGAACAGTTCCGATCACATACTATGGCTGCAGAACCAGACATTGCAACCCTTTAAGACAAAAACACATGGTTCGGTGGAACAACTCCCAGTTTTATAGGTATGTTGCAAGTAACACTGTAACACAAGCATGTCATCTTGTTAGTCTTGTATTTAAGTCTAACTAGTTCGTGTAACTTGCACTTAATACAATCATTGCAGTAAACTGCATCTTGTTGTTCAGATGACTAGCTCTTTTCATTTGTGTCAATAGTGGCTTATCTTCGACCACTGTTAATTGAAAGTGCCCTGAGACTCAGCACACAAAGGAGGTTTGGGAAAGTCTCTTGTCGTTCTCGCGCCAAAGGTCTGGGTTCAGCTCCCACTTGCTCCAGGCAAGTATCATAACATGTCTGAACAGGTAGATTAAAATGATCTGAAAATAAACAGTGGGCGGCATTCCAACACAACCACAAGACTTTAGTGGTCAGCTTTGCACCATAGGACAGGCAATGCCATACTTCCTAATTGTATCATTGAAGAAACCCATGGATGGGAGAGGTAATGTCCAGTCTGGCATTGCCTATTCTGGGAAATTGATGTCTGCATTAAACCACACATGTGTAACTGAGACAGTTTAAGAGTGGACATAAATATGATTAAGTACTGGAGCCAAACAGTTACTAACATAGGGGAATTTCCAATGAAAACAACAAGTAACCCTGAGTTAATTTCAGGACCTATTGAAACCACATCCTTACAAAGTGCACCAAAACATTGTGAGCAACTCCATTTTACAATTATCCGATGTTCATCATCAGGCAGTTCATCATCAATACCACAGATGATGAATTGGTATCTAACATTGAAGAAGGCGGTATACACTCCTTGACAACTCTATTATAAGTTTCAATTATTGACAATGAAAAATATTATTTTAAACTCTAATGATACAGTCCTATACCACCTCCTTAGGAGAAGAATTTAATTATAATGTTACGAGTTTGTGTTACAAACCTTAGAAATGTGACATAAATGACAAATAGAAATTTATAATGAGAATATAGAAATGAAAGCAGAATGCATGCCTTTAAAACTGGGACTCAATTATATTGCTACATCCTGGTCCAATTATCCTCTGACCTCTAACCAAGCTTCGTTAAAAGAATTCCATTGGATTTTGACTTGTTCTGTAAGAAGTCATAGGAAATTATTTTTCAAGGTCAATAGTTTGTCCAGACCTTGGGTATCTTACTCATTAAATTTTAGACAACAAATTACGGTATTCAGTCAGTCTCCTGACCTGCTCCTTTTAAATAAACACTAACAGTTTAGACAGTCTCCGGTAAAGAACCACAACATAAAGTCAAGGGGCCAATGGAAACGTATACAGGAAACCTATGAAATTGAATCAGAATATTGTTACCAGGGATGATAATGTAGCCCCGGTCGTGGCCAGTGTTATGGACCAGATCAAACCCCCTCAAAGAATATTAGGAAGATTGTCTAGACCCCAACTCTTTCTTATTTTAAACATAAGTGTAAGGTGTTGTGTTTCAGACGCAGGGCGATTTGCCAAACTAAGCGAAACACATTTTATTTTTATACTATAATTAAAATACAGGCAAAATAAAAAATAAAATAAAAGAATTGGCTCAACTGTAACTCTACCAAAATGCTTTAAAAATATATTTAAAAACTACTACTAATTAACTGTTCCAATGTAGTAATATCCCATAAACACTTGCTTGGCAAAGGCAAAATCAGTGAAACAGATTGTCTCAGATGCAATTCTAGCAGCAGGAAGAGAACCCTGGCTTTTAACTGTACTAGAGAGAGGAATAAGAGCTTCTATAGCCAGCTTCAAGAAACCAGCAAGTGTGACTGAAGGCTAAAACTTTTTAAAAGTCCTGGTTCTGTGGGAGCTTGACACCACCCATTCAGGCTTCTTCTATTGTTCTGCATTTAAAATAAGAGCCCCAAGGCCTGATAAGCTGTTTACTCTACTGGCTTTGAGCAAACTGCTCGGTACCTCTGTCGTAAACTTTCTTCACCAAAAAAAGGACAAAATACACTTCTTGAAGCCATAGTATTGTCAGGCCAGCAGCCTCTAAAGGCCTGTGTTGTGCAGGTGGACTCTGCCCACTTATTCTGAATGGACACCCGAGTATGAAGGTGACCATGGAAAAGGGGCAGATAGTTGGGTACGATGATACCCTCTATGACCTACTGCCTGAACCTGATCATGTGCACCTTGGGCAAGCTGTTTTCTTTACTCGATGTTTTCACATTTACCTGTTCAGAGGTAGGGATAACATCACTCTGCTTCAAGCGCCCTCCAAACATGATTTTTAATCCACCTGTTCAGGCACCTGTTTGGTGAAAGCACTATTCAGATCACAGCTGGAATACTGTGAACACTTTCAAGCCGTTTATCTAAGGAAAAATATACTGGCATTAGAGGTAGTGCAGAGAAGGTTCATTAGATTTGTTCCGTACATGGGTGTACTGTTATGAGGAGAGGTTGAATAGGTTTTGCCTGTACTCATTGGAATCCAAAAGATTGAGAATTGACTTTCATGAAACATATAAGATTCTTAGAGGACTTGCCAGAGCAGATGTGGAATGTCTGTTTCTCTGTATGGGTGAGTCCAGTACAAGAGGCATAATCTCAGAATAAGGGTTCACATATTTCTCTTCTTGGAGTGCAGGTCCTTACCACAGAGGGCCGTCGAGGCTGTGTTGTTAGGAAAATGCAAGGTTGACCAAGACAAATTTTTAGTCAGTAAGTCAATCGAGGGTTGTAAGGAAAAGTGAGGAAAGTCTGTTTGAAGATTATCTGCTGAGCAGACTCAATAGGCAGAATGGCCTACATGTGCTCTTATGCAGTATAGTCTAAGGGCAGCCAAGAACTAGTGTTTTGAATGGCAAATGAAAATAGTGCCTTCAGTGTCCTTAATATTTAAATAGAGGAAATTTCTTTTTTATCCAGTAGTGGATGAGGGAAAGCAATCTATCTATTCAGCAACAGCGGTGTTATTGAGAGCTAGTTGTGAGGTAGATCCGGCATCTTCAACTTACACGTGAAAATTAATTCTTTGCCTTTAGATGATATTGCTGAAGGACGGCAATTTAATGATGAGAAATAGAAAGGCAAAGAATATATGCCTGAATAATACCCTAGAGATAATGGAGCAGGAAGAGAAGTTATTGTAAGTGATAGACCGGCTATGCTTAGATAGATAAGAATAGAAACAGGTGAAAGCAGTGCCATTGAGTTGGATAATGGAGAGTTGTTAGAAGAGAGTGATACAGTCAAATGTACCAAAAGGTGCAGACATCAAAGAGAAGAGGAAGAGAAAGTTCACCTTTGTCACCGTCAAGTAGGATGGCCCTGACGATCTTGAGAGGAGCCTTTTAAATTCTCTGCCAGGAGCTGAAACCAGATTGGAGAGGGTCAAACATGGAATTCTGGGAAAGCTGAAGGCAACAACATAGTAATTGATTTTGCAGAGGAAAGCTAAGGTAGGCATGGAATAAGTGTATAACCATACAGGTTCTTTGGTACGTTAAGCTGCCTTTGTTGCTTCTTGGTCTCTTTAACAAGTGTAAAACTGGCAGATAGTATACTCCGTTGGGAAAAAAAAAGGTTCATTGCCAAATGAGATATTGCATCCATTTATGGACACCACATTTTAGGAAGGATTGCAGGTTTTGGAGAAAACAAAGATTTATTGCACAAAAGGAGGCCATTCAGCCTGTCATCTCTGTGGAATGGATCTCAGGTTAATTTACTGGAATAGTATCAGTAGACTGGAAAGGTTGTCTCCTGAGAGCAGAAAGAAAATAAAAAGAAAATTTCATCAAGCTGTTTAAAATCACAAATTATTTTAAAGAAAATAAATAAAGATAAATGGTTTTAAAAGATGCAATGGTCAGTGACCAGAGGGCACAGATTGAAGGTAATTGGTAATGGACTCAGAGATGACATGAAGAAAATAATTAATATGCAATGATTACTTAGGATTTGGAATGCACTGCTGATGAGCGTGGACACAATTGTAGCTGGCCAAATGTGACTGTATAAAAAAATTGATGGCAATGTATTGTCAAGGTTCGAAGAAAGAATTGGGGAGAGGGACTCACTACATTGCTCTTAAAAAGAATGAGTTCAGTCTCAGTGAAGAATGGTCTCATTCTGTGTTGCATGATTCTATCATTCTAGGACAACAGATAACTCAAAATGATTGGTGTAAAAATGACATGTGAATAGAGGGAGGAGTGATATATAATCTAGAAGGAGAATTTCATTATTCAACTTTTGAAGAAAGCTTCAAACTGAAAGTGCTGAAATTGAACAAATTGAATAATTAATCAGCATCCTCTTCAGATATGCAAAGAGAGGGTAATATTTAGTTTAAACTGAACATCCCACATGCTTCAGCAAACATCACCTGCTCACCTCTGACAGGGCTTATGGATCCAACAATGCACCCACAAGTTTGGAAAAGAAGAAAGTCATCTTTGATTCCAAGACAATGCCTAAGGAGAGGAAGGAAAGGAAAAGAGAGAATATTTAATGTGAAACAAAAAGAGAAATTTCTGGAGAAATTCAACAGGTCTGGCAGCATCTGTGTAGAGAAAGCAAAGTTGACATTTTGAGCCCATGACTTTTTATTAGTGTTAGGAAGAGTCACTGGAATTGAAATCTTAACTCTGATTTCTCTGTACAGATGCTGCCAGAGCCACTGAGATTCTCCAACAATTTTTCCTTTTGTTTCAGCTTTCCAGCATTCACAATCTTTGTGCTATAATATTTAGTTAGGTCTCTGCTACAGTTACAAACTGAACAACTCA
This sequence comes from Ginglymostoma cirratum, assembly GCA_024137785.1. Classification (NCBI taxonomy): domain Eukaryota; kingdom Metazoa; phylum Chordata; class Chondrichthyes; order Orectolobiformes; family Ginglymostomatidae; genus Ginglymostoma; species Ginglymostoma cirratum. The sequence goes on from JAHRHZ010000267.1 coordinate 13,179,095, forward strand.
TTGACCTGAAAGCTAAGTAGTTTGCTGCAAATGATGGTCTGTTTAAGGTTTGGCTGTTGTTTGAAGGCAAGAAATGGAAGCATTGGGATGATCTTGGTGAGATATTCATTGTCAGCGATGACATGTTGAAGGTTGCTGAAGAACGTGGCATAGCGTCTCCACTCAGGGGAGGTACTAGATGATGAAGAGTACTACATTGGTAGTTTGAGGAGTTTGTTGCAGTTTTTCACAGAGGCATGTTGAAACTGGCAATGGATGAGTTGAGCATCATATCCCGTTCTCATGAGGGCATCTTTCAGTGTCCACTTGTTCCTCCTTGTCTGAGCAGAAACCTTGATAACTTGCTATGATTTCTCTCCCCTAATTAGTTTGTGCAGTTTTAGATTACTTGTTACTTTGGTTAGACCCTCAGCATGCGACTCTTATACCTAGCATGTTATTCCAGCACCACGTTATTAGAATTAGAATGCCTACAGTGTGGAAACAGACCCTTCGGCCCAACAAGTCCACACCGACCCTTGGAGCGTCCCATCCAGACCCATTCCCTATAACCCACATTCCCCTGAACACTACGGGCAATTTAGCATGGCCAATCCACCTAGCCTGCACATCTTTGGACTGTGGGAGGAAACCAGAGCACCTGGAGGAAACCCACACAGACACGGGGAGAATGTGCAAACTCCACACAGACAGTCACCTGAGGCTGGAATTGAACCCAGGTCCCTGGCGCTGTGAGTCTGCAGTGCTAACCACTGAGCCACCGTGCTGCCCGAATTTTTTGTAGTTTTTTTTGTACTTATCTCCTTGCCACAATTAGTGGGATTATAGGGCATCCCTTCACTTACTGTTCAGCTGTTGACACTTTATTCCCACCTTCTGACACTTTTGATTACCTGTAGAGACTTATTATTCAGCCTGTTGGCACTCTATTCACACCATTTATATGATCGTTTGATCTCTCTTCCTAGAAATTATATGCCCCTGAGTTTCTTGTCACTCCACCCAATGAGGGAGGAGTGCTCTGAAAGTTTGTGATTTCACGTAAACCTGTTGGACTATAACCGGCTATAGAGTGACTTCTGATCTTGCCAGAGGTCTGGGCTGTTTATTCCTTGGCCAGCTGTGGAGCTGTTATAGTGAGGTTATCACTATCAGGTCATAGATTTATGCAGCATGGGATCAGACCTTTCGGTCTAAGTAGTCCACAACGACCATGTTCCCAAATTAAATGAGTCCTACTTGCCTGCATTTGGCACATATCCCTCCAAACTTTTCTTATTCATGAACTTATCCAAATGTCTTTTAAATGTTGTAGCTACCTGCATCCACCACTTCCTCTGGTAGTTCATTCCACACATGAACTACTCTCTGTGTAAATGAAGTTGCCCCTCATGTCCTTTCTCCTCTGACCTTAAAAATTTGTCCTCTAGTTTTGAACCTCACCTACCAAGGGAAAAGACCCTTAACATTCACTTTATCTGTGCCTCTCATGATTTTATAAAATTCTATAACGTTATCCCTCAGCCTCTTACGCTCTAGTAAAAAAAAAGTCCCGGCCAATTCAGCCTATATTTATAACTCAAACCCTCCACTACCGGCAACATCCTGGAAAATCTTTTCTGAACCATCTCCAATTTAATGATAATCTTCCTACAGCAGGGTGACCAGAACTGTACACTGTACTCCAGAAGTGGCCTCACCAACATCCTGTACAACCTCAACATGATGTCCCAACTCCTATTCTCAAAGGTCTAATAGTGCTCCCATACTTTCTACAGCTGATGTTGCCACCAGCGTGTAAGTATTTGAGCTGCTGGGGTTGCAGGAGGCAGCCTTGCTTATGCTTCCTCTGAGGCCTCAGAACTCTCTTCCTTAGAGGATGAAGTAGTGATTTCTGGAAGAGGTGGCCATTTCCCTTTGGTGATGGTGGAGATGCTGAGAGAACCTGCAAAATACAGAAGACATTGCAACTTATGGTTAGATTGTGACTGAAAGTGGGTTAGTACGAGGGGTGTAGTGGAATAAAGAGTGGTATTTACGTTTGGTGAGACATCTATGTGTTGGCATCCCTTCACAAGCAGAACCAGCCTTCTGTGGAGGATAGGTTTCTATCCTTATAGGGTCTGCAAAGTCGAATATTGGCAACATTTTCTACTAATCGAGTCCCTTTCTGTCCTGTTGTGGGCTGTGTTTTCCTAGAATAAGAGATTTGGAACAGTTGATTCAGGTCAAAGTGAGCTGCACAATTGTTATTTTTTTCCATTCATTTGTAGGACGTGGGCATTGCTGGCTGGGCCAATATTTCTTGCTCATCCCTAGATGCCCTTGAGAAGGTGGTGGCGAGTTGCTTCCTTGAACCGCTGCAGTCCTTCTGCTGTGGGCTGATCCACAATGCCATTAGGGAGGGAATTCCAGGATTTTGACCCAGGGACAGTGAAGGAACAACAATATATTTCCAAATCAGGATGGTGAGTGACTTGGAGGGGAACTTGGAGGTGGTGGTGTTCCCATATGTCTGATGCCCTTGTCCTTCTAGATGGAAGTGGTCGTGGGTTTGAAAGGTGCTGTCTGAGGATCTTTGGTGAATTTCTGCAGTGCATCTTGTAGATGGTACACACTGCCTGAGATAGTTGAAAGTTATTGAGATGTTAAGAGGATGTGAGGAGACAGCATAGAGGCCATACAGGGTTAGTAGTGTGGGAAGCCATGGAGAGGTGCGAGAAAGTGAGGAAAGATGTTTCAGGTAATCATGTGAATGGAAGAGTATGAACCTTATTGGGAAATGGGTGCAGCGTGGGAGTGAGGTAGCAGGGAGAAGATGGTTGCACTTACTCTGGCAGAATGGAGAGGATTACTGGCCTTTTTATAGTAATGCTGACAGTTCTTCCAGACAGTGAAGATGGCACTAATCCCAGGTGATGCCTCAGATCAAATCAAGGTCTATCGGCACCCTCCCCTTCGTTTCATCTGGGAGAACAAATCCTCTTTCTTTGTCCCATCCCCTTTACCAACACCTCCAGTTGTGGTGCCATCTTCCCCATTTTTTAACACATTCCAAATCCATCCTTGACCATGAGTAGGGCAGTTTCAAAGTGCCACTGCTCACCTTTGTGCACAGCAGCCTTTTAAAGGTGGTGTGGGTGTGGGCACTGGGGGTGCTGGTCTTTTAGCCAATATCCAGTGAATGGGGCATTATTCTGAGAATGACATGTGGTAAGATAGGGAGACAGTCAGATGTGAGAGGTACCACAGGGGCAGGGTAGGGATTTAATGAGATATGTTTTGTAAGATACAATGAGAAAACTCATCAGGCCCTGCAGGAAGAATACCCCCCCAAAACCCAAAGCAACTCATAAAGAAATGTAAACTTCAGCCCCAAGTTTCATACATTAACAGTTTGCTTCAGATGTCTTACAATGCTTTCTTCATAGATAAAAGCATAAAATAATACAATATAAAGGAGCTGTTCAGAAGGACAGCAAATGTTTGAATGATGGGTCTTCAAAATGACACCTAAGTATGAGGTCAAGTTCATAAGTATGAATGTTTGTAAGCCAAGCATTAATAAATCAGAGACCCCTTGTACGTAATATGCATTGACAAGTGATATTGTCTCCCTTTAAAGTTCCTCACATTGGTGCTCCCGCATGTCCCCCACCCTCTCAGTTTGAAACACTTACCCCAGCCACTGTGGGATTCATCACATCCATTTTCTTTTCTTAATGCACACTGTTAATAGCATGATGGAAGGCAACAGTGCGCTCTCGTCGGCCAGGTAGTTTCCAGACTCTGCCTCCTCATGTTGGTGAGACCCAAAATGTCCAGATCTCCTTCCAGGTTGCCTTTCCCATTAAATTCATAAGCTTCGCACCTCCTCAAGACCCCACCCAACATACCTACATGATTAAGACTGTATCTACTACCCCTCCCCCCAACGTTTTAACTCCTCAATCCTTGGCATGAGGTGACCTTGCCTGGTGTTTTCATGAACTGTCGACCTCTTGAAAGTAAGATGCTCCTGTCCATGGATGAACCATCCTTTCATACAACTGTCTTCTTATCCATGCTTTACCATATATGCCACCCTGCAGACACTTATACCTCCTTTACAATTGGGAGACTATGGTGTGGTAAAAATGTCACAACTAGCCATCTGAGGCTCATGCTAATGGTCTGAGAGCATGAGTTCAAATCCCACCAGGGCAGATGGTGAAACTCAATTTGGCTAAAAAGATAGTCTAATTGTAATCAATGTCAATCGTAGTAAAAACTCATCTGGTTCACTAATGTCCTTCAGGGAAGTGAATCTGCCATCCTTATCTGATCTGGCATCCATGTGACTCCAGATTCACAGCAATGTGGTTAACTCTTAACTGCTTTTGTAAATTAGGGATGGCCAACAACTGCTGGCTTTTCCAGCACACTCAAATGCTCACCAACAAATATAAAGAAAATAGCCCTGATATTGTTCAGCTTTAACTCAGGTATAGATATTGTTAAGATGAGTGATATGCTTTCTTGGATCCATTTGATATTTTATTTGATGGTGATGAAGCTATTCTCGTTTTAATAACTCTTACTCATCCTTGCACCTATTTATATCAGAAAATAAAAGAGAGATGTGGATAAGTACTGAATAACCATCAATAAGTAATAACAAAATCACAAGTCAGAATGAACACAGCAGGCCAAGCAGCATCAGAGGAGCAGGAAAGCTGACATTTCAAGTCATAATGGCTTGGTTTCATTTTGAACTGTAAAAATGACCCCCCTCCTTCCCTGTGATACATGCACAGATGAATTTATTTTACGAAAGTGTGCTCTATGAATTATAATTTACTTACCAGCAAGTAGCAATTACAAGACTCCTCTATTCTCATCATTTTTTCAACATTAAACATAGAATTGCAAAGCACAAAAAGACACCATTGAACTTGTTGGATCAGCGCGGCTGTTTTGTAGAGCTAGCTAGTTAGTCCCACTTCTCTATTCTATCTGGAGGAATGCGCTGCACTGAAGGAAGAAGGTCAATGACCTTCTCCGCTCCTTTAGAATAAGTGCCACCATCTTTTCCCTGCTACCTTACACTCACTATCTCTGCTTCTACATCCACCTCCAAGGCTCATCCTGTCGCTGCTTCCTGCAGCATTTTCCCCCACTTGCTGCCACCCACCAAAACCCCCAATACCACTAATGCTGCATTGCCCTCTGAGTAGCCTACTCACTTACTCCGCACATCTCTCCGCCTGCCCAATAAGTAACCGCGGTACCGCCCTCTTTCATTTGCCTTAATACCTGCCCCTGTCTCATTCCAGGAGAAAAGTAGCCCACAACCATGCAGAAAGACTCAAGACAAGTGGTGGTGCACAGCCTGACATTCAGCTCCTCCCCACTTATGTGATGAGCATCCTGATTCTGATTGCCCTGAGTGGCTGACTGACCGTTTCTATGCCTACCTACTGGTATCAGAGGCTGAGACCTACTGACCAAAGGCTAATCCCCTGATTTGACTGAGGCTGCTCATAAGGTTCCCTCCTACATGTCTGCACTAAATGGCAAGGCAAGACAGGACGGCATCTCATAGAAACCTATAAATGTCTAACAGGATTAGACAGGGCAAATACAGGAGGGATGTTCCTGATGACCAGGGAGTTCAGAACTGTTTGAGGATTTGGAGTAGGCCATTTAGACTCAAGATGAGGTCTTTTTTTTTCAGCCAGAGAGTAGTGAGCCTTTGGAGTTGTCTGCCACCGAAAGGAATTGCAATCAAAACATTGAAAGTTTTCAAGAAGGAGTTAGATACAGTTCTTTGGGAGAAAGGGATCAAAGGGTATGGGGAGAAAGAAGGAACACAGTTTGAATGAAAGTCAATGCAACTTATTCCAACTGAATATTCAATGATAAGGACTACTTCTGAACTGATTGAAACTGACTGAAGGAAGTTTTAAGAAAACTGACACTGGCGTTCTTTTTCAAACAGGCCTCAACATGTGATGGAGTATTTTTATTGAAGGCAAATATTAATTGGGCTGTATGTCATTTTCAGTATATTATATTTCATCTCCCTGGAATTAATGTGTAAAGCAAATGTTTAAAGAAGCTTTGGTATTGACAGTGTAAGCAAGGAGTGACCTGGTCAGTCACTAGAGAACGACATTCAATGTGAAGATGGCTAATCTGAGGTGACTGCAGGCGTTTCATTTGCTTCACATTTGGGATAATTTATTGATAATGTTGTGGGTAGAGGACAGACAGTTGGACAGTTCTCCCCTTTTCTACCTCTTGATAGATAGTTGGGAGATGCATTTTAAAGAAGTATATTGAGTGCAGTAATACTCAAGACATATAACAGTGAGAGGTTCTTGTCAATTTAATAGAAGAGGAAAATTAATTGTTAATTTCTGAACAGCTAAATGTGTTAGCAACTGCACCTACTCTCCCCAGCGCGCATAAACACACACACACACACACACACATACACACACTCACTCTCCCACACACTCACACAAATTGCAACAGAACTTCATTGTAACACTTGAATCTTTCAAAAGTGAAATGTTGCAGACCTGATGATTCCCTTTTCGTTCACCGGAGGTACTGAGATTGGAGTTTTCCAATGATAAATTCAAAGTGGCCTACTGCTTGCAGCATCAGTTTCTGGCCTCGCTCCAGTCAAAGTGCAGCCAAGGCCCTGAGGCAACTTCTCTGGCTTGGTTCTTCAAATTGGTAGATAAAAGGCTAGCCCCACTTCCCTGCCTGGCAGGGTCCATCATTTGATAGAGATAATAGGTACTGCAGATGCTGGAGAATCCGAGATAACAAGGTGTGGAGCTGGATGAACACAGCAGGCCAAGCAGCATCATAGGATGGCCATGTCGTCTGAGGAATGGGAGGGGGAGTTGAAATGGTTCGCGACTGGGAGGTGCAGTTGTTTGTTGCGAACTGAGCGCAGGTGTTCTGCAAAGCGGTCCCCAAGCCTCTGCTTGGTTTCCCTGATGTAGAGGAGGCCACAACGGGTATAGCGGATGCAGTATACCACATTGGCAGATGTGCAGGTGAACATCTGCTTGATGTGGAAAGTCTTCTTGGGGCCTGGGATTGGGGTGAGGGAGGAGGTG
>JAHRHZ010000267.1:13186612-13207614 GCA_024137785.1 Ginglymostoma cirratum
CACCTCTCTCTCTTTCCTGGACCTCTCTGTCTCCATCTCGGGTAACCACCTAGAAACTGATGTCCATTTCAAGCCCACTGACTCCCACAGCTACCTGGAATACACCTCCTCCCACCCACTTTCCTGCAAAAATGCCATCCCCTATTCCCAATTCCTTCGCCTCTGCCGCATCTGCTCCCAGGATGAGACATTCCACTTCTGTACATCTCAGATGTCCTCATTCTTCAGGGACCGAAACTTCCCCCCGACAGTGGTCGAGAACGCCCTCGACCGTGTCTCCCGCATTTCCCGTAACACATCCCTCACGCCCCGTCCCCGCAATAATAACCAAAAAAGAATCCCCCTCGTCCTCACGTACCACCCCACCAACCTCCGGATCCAACGCATCATCCTCCGACACTTCCGCCATCTGCAATCAGACCCCACCACCAAAGGCATTTTTCCCTCCCCACCCTTATCTGCCTTCCGGAGGGACCACTCCCTCTGCAAGTCCCTTGTCCGCTCCACACTCCCCTCCAGCCCCACCACACCCGGCACTTTTCCCTGCAACCGCAGGAAGTGCTACACCTGCTCCCACACCTTCTCCCTCACCCCAATCCCAGGCCCCAAGAAGACTTTCCACATCAGGCAGATGTTCACCTGCACATCTGCCAATGTGGTATACTGCATCCTCTATACCCGTTGTGGCCTCCTCTACATCAGGGAAACCAAGCGGAGGCTTGGGGACCGCTTTGCAGAACACCTCCGCTCAGTTCGCAACAAACAACTGCACCTCCCAGTCGCGAACCATTTCAACTCCCCCTCGCATTCCTCAGACGAAATGGCCATCCTGGGCCTCCTGCGATGCCACAATGATACCACCCGAAGGCTGCAGGAACAGCAACTCATATTCAGCCTGGGAACCCTGCAGCCCAATGGTATCAATGTGGATTTCGCAAGCTTCAAAATCTCCCCTCCTGCAATTGCATCCCAAAACCAGCCCAGCTCGTCCCCGCCTCCCTAACCTGTTCTTCCTCTCACCTATCCCCTCCTCCCACCTCAAGCCCCAGCCCCATCTCCTATCTACTAACCTCATCCCGCCCCCTTGACCTGACGGTCCTCCCTGGACTGACCTATCTCCTCCCTACCTCCCCACCTACACTCACCTTTACTGGCTCCATCCCCGCCTCTTCGACTTGTCTGCCTCCTCTCCACCTATCCTCTCCTCTATCCATCTTCTATCCGCCTCCCCCTCTCTCCCTATTTATTTCAGAACCCTCCTCCCCTCCCCCATTTCTGATGAAGGGTCTAGGCTCAAAACGTCAAGCTTTCCTGCTCCTATGATGCTGCTTGGCCTGCTGTGTTCATCCAGCTCCACACCTTGTTATCTAGGGTCCATCATTTACTGGCTGGATATCTGCCCTCGAGAAATCCTTGTCTCCCAGACTGGCTGCCTGATGACTCAAAAATGTGTGTGAATAAAAGTTCCTTATCAAATCTGTCGGGTCACTGTGACATTTGTCATTCCATTGTCCACACAAATGATCTCTCACAACTTAAGCATTGACACACAAAAGTGTTTGAGTTTCAGCTGTTCACATACTCCTGCAATAGAATGGGTTACTCCTCAACATTGTTCTGTGGAATTCAGCAATCGTGATGTCAACAGGTTTATTCTGCGATAAGAGATAACAAGGTGTAGAGTTGGATGAACACAGCAGGCCAAGCAACATCAGAGGAGCAGGAAAGCTGACCTTTCGGGTCTGGACCCTTCTTCAGAAAATGTATTATTCTGCACTGGTTTCTGCAGGTACTTCTACAATATCAGCCCCTAAATTTACGAGAAATATGCATTCTATTTTAATGTCTTCTCAATGGAATGTTTCAAAAGACCTTTGCATTTTAATATCCTGTCCTGCCTAACTTCCAGCCTTGGGTAGTTTTGTGTATACAGACAGACAAGACGTGAATTTACCTGACCTTTGCACTCCATTTAGTTTCCACTTGGTTGGTTTTATGGTTCAAAGTAGTGTCCGTTTTCTCCAAAGGCTGGGGTGAAATTGCATGGGTGTGATTCATTGCCAAATACATATCCATGTTTGTTACAGATTTGGTTTTGCACATTTTAATTCATTTTGAGTGGACTTCATCGCGTTTATTAATTAATCTCGACATTTGAGTATATGCCATTATTCTTGTACTTCTGAAATCCGAACAGAATATGAGTACTGCAATGTTACAAGAATGATCATTATATCAGAAGGTTTAGATTGGAAGTGAAAAGATTTGTGGAACAATTTAAAATCGATTTTCTAAATTGGAAGAGGGCTTACTTTAATGCGATGAGATTGGATCTAGCCAGAGTAAAAACTTAACTGAATATTGACTAGGAAAAATCTGTTGGGGCAAATAGTGGTCTTTAAGCAAGAAGAGTTTTTTTGAAAGGTAAGTAAAACAAAGCCAACGTCTTGGCTGATGAGGCCATTAGTGAATGTGATGAAACAACAAAGATGATACAGTTGTATCAGAGATAAAAGGTACTGCAGATGCTGGAGAATATTGCTTTTCTGTGAGATTAACTTTCCAAATGAGAACCAAGCCAAATGTAACACAAAGTAAGAAGAGAATATGAAAATAGAATGGTAGTTAACAATAAATAGAACCTTTGTTTAATAATCCCATAATTCTGCGGGAAGAAGAAGATAAATATCAACATTTTGTCAGAAAAATGAAGGATTTACAACTTTAATCACTTGGTAAACAATGTTTTGAACTGCATAGTGTGAACATGCAAAGAGAATGGTATGTCACTAATAAGAGTAACATGTCACAAGTGTTTGACAGCAGTCAAAATGGCATTTAAAGATTAGTCACTTTAATCAGAGAGGCGCTTTTCCCTTGACCTCAGATATCCTTTGTAGTCTCAATTTTAAACCAGAAGGAGATGCCAAATGTCTCAAGGATACTAAACGCAAATTACATCATTGCATTTACTTAGCGATATTACTTATTTGTATCAAAGGGAAGAACTGGTCTCAATACAAGCAACCAGGTAGATTAGGTCTTTCAACTTTCTGCTGGCTACACTGCCAGCAGAAGTAATTTTCCCTCCATTGTTTAACCATGCTGGTGTTCAAGCTATCTGAAACCCTCAGATGGCTGTTTTGATCAGATTCACCCTGCCTATTCAGCTTAATTGATTCTACTGGAGCATACTGCTTGGTGTGTGGGCATTTTGCTGTCCATTGTGGTGTGCAATGACTGATGATAAAGTACCCCTGGTAACCACCACTCCGTGCTATCAATGCAACAAGACTATCATATTGAGCTAGAAACCAATTAAAGACAATTAATTTTGCAGTGATAATTTAATGAACAGAATTAGTGCCATCACTTTTTCAGCACTGATCATTTGATTCAAAGAGGGTTTTAACACCACTCACAGACATGCACTGATTTTTGTGTGGAGTATTCCTTCGCCATAAATGTTAATTGTTATTAATTATGCAACCAGAGGGCACTATTACCCTTTAACACTATTCTACACCACTTTTTTCAATAAACTGAACATTTTGATTTGTATTTTTGTTTTTGTTTTGCATTGTTAGCGCTGATGGTTGAATATTTTTAGTCTACAGTAAGATCGCTTGCAAATTAATTGGCAATATTTGATCGACATTCTGTGAGAAACCAGAGGGTTACAAAGTACAGCGTATGCTGGAACAATCTAGAAAGTAGAACTGCCTCACAAATGGAGGACGTAATTTCTTAGCAACTGCTTTTTCAAGTAATAAATGGCCACATTTTGAGGGGCAAAAACATCAAGGAATTAATTAGCAGGACTTCAAATGAAACAAGGAAAAAAATTAATTTCTACTTTTTCTGTAATAACATTAGGAATTTTTGCTTAAATGATTACTGAAATATATTTTGAAGCATGATTTATAATTTACAACTGTAGTAATATGTCACAGTCATTTATTTTTACAGTGTTGCTTATGCTGAGCCTAATACCGAGCTGCTGCAAATAGCTTGTTGCTGTGGAGGAAGAATGTACATGTTCCCTTACAGAATTTGGACAGAAGTTAATAAAATATTTCTTCAGATGCAGTGATTCTGATTTTGGAAAATTTCCAGCAAAATAATTCATTTTTCCCTTACCCATTTCAAGTTGACAAATTCATATAGTTTCCACTCACATTAAAAAAAGACTTCCATTTACATTGCACTTTCATAACTTCAGAATGTTCCAAAACCTTTACAGCCAATGAAGCAATTTTAAAGAGTAGTAGCATAGGAAATGCAGCTGCAACTTTATGCGTAGCAAGCTCACAAACAATAACGATGTTAGAATAACAATAATGATCAATTTTTTTTATAAAAAAGATATCTCTTGTCATTATCAGAGTGCCACTTGTGTGAGTTTGCCTAGCAACAAATGGTGCCACTTTTTCTTCATCATAACATTGACTACACTTCAAAAACGTTTTATTGTCTGTGAAGCACCTTAAGAGGCTAAAAGCCCACCACAACTGCAAGTCTTTCTTTTGTCTGTCCTGATGATGTTGATTGATGGGTAAATATTCATCAGGACACCAGGGAGATATCCCATGCTCTTCTTTGAAATTGTCCATAGCATATTTTGTATTCAGCAGACAGAACCTCAGTTTAGTAGCTCGATGAAAGACAGCATGTCTGACTGTGCAGCTGACTGGCAGCCTGGAGTTTTGCTCATGTTTCCCAGAGTGAGACTTGAACCAATAACCTTCTGACTTAAAGGCAAGAGCACTGCCAACAGAGCCAGAATTGGCACAACTGGACTGCATTTTCATAAGACACTTGCAGTCAGATATCAGAGTTACACGAATGTGTACTATGTGAAATTGGGTAGGTTAAGTGCTATGAGCACTGTTTGAGGTCCTGAATAGTATCTGAGGTATTTGAGCACACCTCTGGACAAGTCATATCGATGAGGACATTAGCTTGTGCACAGTGAATTTCGGCTAGGCACATGAAGTTGTTACAGATTGTTACATGCTGACTGATGTGACACACATTTGGCAGTGGAAAACAGAGCTCGAGCTAACACCATCTCGTAATTAGATATAACTGGACAAACATTCAACTTTAGAAAGGTTTCTGCCCCCATCACCACTAGTGCCATTTGATGGTACCATCAATCACATACAGGTTAACTGTCAATAGCTTTTGTTTGGCTGATGCTATGAATCTGCAAGAGCTAGGTGTACTTTACAGTTAGTTCAAGTTGTGAAAGTCCACAGCAAGTGGAGGGGAAGGTGTTGTAGGCAGGTTGCTGACTTCAGACTTCTGCACAACCAGTGCTCCAACAAGAACGCAATTGTATCCATTCCCCTTAGCAGGGGAGAATGAACTGAGTGCTCATAAAGCAGGAGGTGGCAGGGGGTGAAGGAGTCTCTGCCAAAAGCCATTTCCTTTCCAGCTGAACATGGAGCAATTTTGTTAATTCAACTTCAACAAGGAACAATGTGCCAAACCTTCCAGTCCTGAAGAGGAGAGAGGAATGGTGGGTGGGTAAATTGAATTGGATGGAAGTCAAAAAGTCTGATTCTTGCCAGAGAGACAAAGTTTTACAATGAAATTATCCCCTCCTAAAAGCCAGTTTGACCTTCCGGACTGCAGGTAACAGGAGCACTGCCTGCATATATTTACTACTTGCTGAAATTGAGTATTTGTCCAATTAATTTTGATCCAGTTGAGAGATCTGATTGTATGCAACAGATACTTACTTGCCAACGTGATCCTCTTCTTAAACTTCAGAGCGTACTTGCTGCTTTGTCCTTTTAGCAACACAGCTTTATATGATGCTTGCATTTAATTATAATGTAACATCTCCAAGTCTGGTCCAAGCGGATAAGGAGTGGGAGGATAGTTGAGGGGCAGATTGAAGCCAACGTAACAAAGTAGGGGGAGCTTCATTGTGGCAAGCTTTGGGCACTATACATTCAAGGAGTACAAAAATAATGGTTCTGAAAAATAATGTTCATGTTACATTGATTCCATTTTACTGAGTCATACGCAATCACTGGGTGGAAACAAGCAAGTCTACTTAAGCTTTTGGAGAGAACAAATGCATCTGTATTAACAGTTTGACGTTCTAGTAATCATAACTGACAAAATGTAGTTGTACTCATTGCTATCATGCAATAAATGAAATATGGTGCTCTTTCTGTCGATATTTTACAATCACATATCTTCTACCATTAAAGTTAAAGTTACCATGGTCTATGTTGCTTAGAGAGAAATGACTGGTAGTGGTTTCATCTGGCAGAGTCACCACGCCTCAGCTGAGGAGAGAAGTTGAGAAGGACAGCCTTTCATGGTAATCTAAAGTGGTCTGCAAATAGAACCTGCGCTGTTGGTGTTACTCTGCAATACAAACCAACTGTCTATCCAACAGTGCTAAGCAACCCCATCCCCTCCCCTACCATTACTCGCTATTTAGACCCAAGGCAAAGCAAAAGAGGATTGGTGACAGCAAGCTAACTCAAACAAATATCACCCAGTATAACTTGCTGATAGAAGTGGAAAAATAATAAGGTACAAGGAGTTGTCAGCTAGGAAAATGTCACACAGGCAAAGGGCACTGTCTGTCCAGGAGTGGAAGGGTAAATCGTATTGCAGTTTCTATCTTATCCTGAAGTGTTTAGTGCGATGGCTGACAAGGGTGAGTCACAGGGAACTAGGTTACCAAGGTGTGATCCTTGGTGCAGGAAGGTTATGCCTGATTGTGCTTGTTCACAGAGAGTATGTTCACAGACATACTCACTACTGCTATTGAGGGGTTGGATCTGGTAGGGTGGAAGGTCATGTTGCATAGACTAAGATCAAAATTTTCACAGCCAGAAGTTCCATCCTATTATTCAAGAATGCAAGTCATGGAGAATCATGAACAGTTGGATCCCATTCTCAATTAACCAGCATATCTTCAATTTGTGAGCCATTGTATTCCAATGAGATCCCATAAAGTTATGGAGCCAAAGTACATTGCGGGCTAATTGCCTTCTCGTGTTGCCTGAGGTATGGTCACAGCCATAGAGTAAAGGACAGAGATACAGTCTATAAAGTGGTCTGTTGGTGTAGGGCAACTGCCTCAATAACTGGAAGCCACTGCAATAGAAGAGAAAAGGTTTGAGGATGGGGGTTTGTTGGCATATCTATCACGACAAGTCAAAATTTGAACAGTTCTTCTGCAGAGTCCCTGAAGGGAAGCTAACCATTGTGCATTGTATTATCACTGACATGCTTTAAGTGCACCAGCCAATGTGCACTGCCTCCACACACCTGAATATATGATCACAAGGAGCTGTCTTCCAGTACCACAAAGATTATTTTCTTCTCTCTATTCTCTTGTAGAACGTGGGCATATGCTGGCTGGGCCAACATTTGTTGCCTGTCCCTAGTTACCCCATGAGAAAGTGGTGGTGAGCTGCGTTCTTGAACCACTGCAGCCCATTTACTGTAAGCAGACCCACAATGCTGTTAGGGAGGGAATTCCAGGATTTTGACCCAGTGGCAGTGAAGGAATGGCAATATATTTCCAAGTCAGAATGGCGAGTGTCTTGAAGGGGAACTTGCAGGTGGTGGTGATCCCACGTTTTTCTGCCCTTGTCCTTCTAGGTGGAAATAGTTGTGGGTTTGGAAGGTGCTGTCTGAGGATCTTGAGAGAATTTTCTGCAGCGCATCTTGTATAAAGTACTCACTACTGATATTAGTGATGAAAGAAATGGATGCTTGTGGATGTGATGCCAATCAAGTGGGCTGTCTTTTTCTGGATGGTAACAAGCATCTTGAGTGTTGCTGGCAAGTGAAGAGTATCCCATCACACTCCTGACAGGCTTTGGGCAGTCAGGAGGTCAGTTACTGGCTACAATATTCCTAGCCTCTGAACTGCTCAAATGGCCATTCTATATATAGATGGTGAGTTCAGTTGAGTTTCTGGTCAACGGTACCCCTCAGAATTTTGATAGTGGGGCATTCAGTGACAGTAATGCCATTGCATGTCAAGGAGCAGTGGTTAGATTGACTTTTATTGGGAATGGTCATTGCCTGAATGTTACTTGTCACTCGTTAGCCCAAGCCCAGATATTATCCATAACTTGTTGCATTTGAACATGGACTGCCTAAGTATCATTGGTAAACTTCCCCACATTTGACCTTATGATGGAGAAAAGATTATTGATGAAGAACCTGATGATGGTCAGGCCAAGGACACCACTTCGAGGAGCTCCTGCAGAAATGAGCCTTGATGAGATGACTGACTTCAACAACCACGATCATCTTCCTATGTGCCAGCTATTACTTCAATCAGCTGACTGTTAGCTCCCTGACACCCATTGCTTCCAAGGTTCTACTAGGGCTTCTTGATTCCACACTTGGTCAAATGCAACCTTGATGTCAAGGGCTTTCACTCTCACCTCACTTGTGATATTGAGCGCTTTAGCCCATATTTGAACCAAGGCTTTAATGAGGTCAGGAACTGAGTGGCTCTGGCAGAACGCAACCTGGGTTCCACCGAGCAGGTAATTGCAGAAGTCAAGAGCAGAAGCTGCTTGATAACACTGCTGATGACACCTTCCATCGCTTTACTGGTGATTGAGATTAGACTGGTGGGGCGGTAATTAGCTGGATTAGATTTAAGAGCTTTTGGATGTTGGACTTACCTGGGCAATTTTCCAAATTGTTGGGTCGGTGCCAGCATTGTAGCTATACTGAGGATGAGGATATTTGTGGAGCCTCCTCCTCTAGTGCGCTGTTTGGTTGTCTTCCACCATTCATGACTGGATGTATTAGGACTGTAGAGTTTAGATCTGATCCGTCAGCTGTGGGATCGCTTAGGTCTATCTATCACTTGCTGCTTTAGCTGCTTTACATCCAAGTAGTCCTATTTGGTAGCTCCATCCAGGTCGATACTTAAGTTTTAGACATGCCGGGTGCTGCTCCTGGCATGCCCTCCTGCACTCTCCATTGAACCAGGGTTGATCCTTTGACAGTAATGGTTGAGTGGTGGATATGCAAGGCCATGATGTTGCATATTGTGTTCAATTGTGCACAATTCTGCTGCTATTGATGGTCCACAGCACCTCATGATACCCAGTCTTGAGTTGCTAGATCTGTTCGAAGTCTGTCCCATTTAACATGGTGATAGTGCCGCACAATATGATGGAGGTTGTTCTCGATATGAAAATGGTGCTTAATCTCCGCAAGGACTCTGTGGTAGTCACTGTGACTGACCCTGTCATGGACAAATACATCTGCAGCCAGCAGATTCGTGAGGAGGAGGTCAAGTGTGTTTTTCCCTCCTGCTACAGACCCAGCCTAGCAGCTACGTCATTTAGGTCCTGACCAGCTTGATCAGTAATACTGCTGACAAGCCACTGTCAGTGGTCGACATTGAAATACCCCACCTAGAGTATATTTTACACTCTTTCCTTCTCAGTGCTACCTAAAATGGTGTTCAACATGGAAGAGTACTGATTCATCAGCTGAGGGAGTGCAATATGTGGTCGTCAGCAGAAGGTTTCCTTGCCCATGTTTAACCTAATGCCATGAAACTTTGTGGGGTTCATGTCAATGTTGAGGACTCCCAGAACAACTCCCTCCTGACTGTTATACCACAATGCTACCATGTCTGCAGCGTCTATCTTGCAGGTGGGACAGGACACGTTCAGGGATGATGATGGTGATGTCTGGGACATTGTCTATAAGGTGTAATTCTCTGAGTATTTTCAAGCAGTTGCTTGAAACGTTTGTGAGACAGGTCTCCCACTTTGGCACTAACCCTCAGATGTTAGTAAGGAGGATTTTGCAGGGTTGACGGAGCTGTACCTGCCGTGTTATTTCCAGTGTGCACGTCGATACCAAGTGATGCTTTCAGTTTCATTCTTTGTTGAAACTTTGTCGCGATTTTTACGACTCATTGGCTTGCTAGGCGATCAGAGCAGTTGAGAGTCAACCACATTGCTGTGGCTCTGGATCCACATGTAAGACAGACCAGGTGAGCATGCCGGATTTCCCTCCCTGAAGGACATGTGTAAACGTAACTTTCCATGGTGCATTTCCTAATGGGGGAGAAATCTCGTGTGGAACATTGTTTGATGAAGGACATGCCTATGGCAGCATAAAGTAGGTTTAGAGGACAATCTTCAAAGATAAACAATGAGTCACTCAACTGTCTTTGCAGATCTCTGAAACTGACAGCACAATGGTGCAGGTCAACCCTGCCCTTCCTTTGGTGACCTTTCAGATGAGGAAGAAGCAGCGCTATAGGAGGCAGGAATAGCAACAACAAAAGGAAACTATGGTCGGCATGTAGAGGCGCGGCATCTCAGGCAACAGAGGCAAATGTCAATATCATGTATTGGCTAAACATCTAATCTACATGCAGTATTCTGTAACTGGCAGAGCAGTAATGCAGAAAATGCATCAAGATGTTTCAGGGGTTTCTCTCTCAAATTTGTCACCTGCTAGACAATCACTTGTGGCTGTCTTGATGTAGAGGCAATATCATGCCGGTTATCTTGAAAATAGCAACAAACTTCAATCTTTATGTTAGTTAGGATTGTTTTCAAAAAACCATTTGAGATATCTGTGTAAGTTTACCA
The DNA here is from genome assembly GCA_024137785.1 of Ginglymostoma cirratum. NCBI lineage: Eukaryota > Metazoa > Chordata > Chondrichthyes > Orectolobiformes > Ginglymostomatidae > Ginglymostoma > Ginglymostoma cirratum. The sequence goes on from JAHRHZ010000267.1 coordinate 13,197,235, forward strand.
TTAGTCAGTCATTAATGTATTGGAAAAGTGACTGATGCTTTATTCATTAAAGTGCACAAATGTACCCTTGGAGCCAATAAGCCTGGAGATTGGATTTCTGCAAGTGTAGAATGTACCCACTTGGCCAGTTGCAGCCAGAGAGCTGTAATGACAATGTTTATCAATAGGAAAGAGTTCCACTATCTTGATGCCTAGACCATCTGTGACCCCAGCAGCTAAATACTCCACATATTTGTATGATATTCAAAGAGCTGTCATGACTCCTACATGTTCACATGGCTGAAGTTTTAATAGACAGCCTTCCACCCCATCCCCAACCTCAGAGAAATCCTCAGACTAATGCTAAGGAGAGGTGAGGTTGTGGACTTGCTCGCTGACTTGGCTTGTTTTCGTTCAGACATTTCGTCACCGTACTAGGTGACATCATCAGTGGACCCTCCAATGAAGCAATGTTGTTCTACTCAGCTTCTACTCTATTGTCTTGTGCATTATGGTGAGTAGTGTCATTTCCAGTTTTGATCTGTAGGGGTTTGGAAATAGGGTCCAATTTCTATATGTTTGTTGATTGCATTACAGGTTGAAAACCATGCCTCTAGGAATTCCCATGCGGGTATATGTTTGGCTTGGTCTACTATAGTTACGTTATCCCAGTTGAACTGATGGGCTTCATTGTCCAAGTGTACTGATATTAAGGAAAGTTCGTTGTGTCGTTTTGCTGCTAGCTGATGTTCAGGTATTCTAATGGCTAGTTTCCTTCCCGTCTGTCCGATGAGATGTTTGTGGCAGTCATTGCATGGTATTTTGTAAACCACGTTGATTCTGCATGTTGTGGGAATGGGGTCTTTAATCCTTGTAAATGTTTGTTGTAGAGTGGCTGTGGGCTTGTGTGCCACTATGATTCCTCATGGTCTTAAGAGTCTTGTTGTCAGTTCTGATATGTTCTTGATGTAGGGCAGTGTGACCAGTGTGTTAGGGCGTACTGTGTCCTCCTGTTGTTGCCTGTTTAGTAGGCACATGCGGATGAAGTTGCGGGGATGTCCGTTCATAGCGAGGATTTTGTACAGGTGCTCTTCCTCTTTCCTGCATAGTTCCGGAGTGTTGCACTGAGTCATGACCCATTTAAATAGTGTGCTAATGCAGCTTTGTTTGTGGACATCACGGTGGCTACTGTGGAAGTTGAGGGTCTGATCAGTATGAGTTGCTTTTCTGTATACTGAGGTTTGGAACTCCCTGTTGGTCATGCGCTCAACTCTGACTTCCAGAAACGGAAATTGATTGTTGTTTTCTTCTTTTCTTGTGAATTTAATCCCCGCGAATACATTGTTGATGAGGTGGGGGGTCTCTTTTAGTTTGTTGCATTTAATAATGACAAATGTGTCATCTACGTGCTGGATTGACAGTTTAGGTTGAATGTGGGGGAGATGCTAAGGAGAGCTATTACATTATACAGGCCTCTATGAGGCTCATTATTAAGCAGTCATTCAGACTGTTGCAAATGAGAATCCAATGCCTGGATTACTGAAGCAGTGCACTGCAATATACACCCGAGAGAGTGCATTAAATCATTATGTGTGCAACACCTTCCATGTCCTCACTGGGGGTGTGGAGATTGGGGATTGAGAATATTTTGTCACAGGGGGAAATGTTGGGATTAAATGCATCCTCTGGTGAGAAAGGGCAAGGTAATGATCATGACATGGCCCAGGGGATTGTTCACAAACAGGAGAAAGCTAGGCAATAGTTCAACAAGGCAGACAGGTCTGTAAACACCTTATTGCTCACCAATTCAAGACCAATTAAGCTATTGATACTGGTAGCTCTTATGCTATTTATTTTGGAAACCCACTAGCTGGAAACTCACTGCTTAATTCCTCTTTGGGAAATAAATTATTGATTGAAATCTATTTCAGTCTGCACTATCGTTTTGACTAAATTATCCTTTTAAATTTCAATGTTCTGATACGGTGATTGCTTAGAATTATTAAACTGCTTGGGCAAACCTAGTTTTACACTAATTGTGCATAATGTACTTGTACCATATGCACATTCCCATCACCACGTGCTCCTGGAGGAAAGCTGGATTATGGTCCTGACATCAAGTAAAGAGAAAACATATCAGGGCACGCAGACCCTGGAACACATTCCCCAGTATCCCAGTACGTCCTGGCTAACATGACTCACTAATCTTACAGTCCTGGACAATGTCAGGTTCCTTGGCTGTACCATTGCAATTTCTGGGTATTTCAATGCCTGTGCTTCCATTACCAAAGGCTGAACAAATCCAAAACACCTCCCTTTGATTTCATCAAGAGAATGAGTCCTTCAGAGCTGATAGTGCATTCGCAAGGAATCAAGGGCTACGGGGAGAGTGCGGGTAAGTGGAGTTGAAATGCCCATCAGCCATGATTAAATGGTGGAGTGGACTCGATGGGTCGAATGGCCTTACTTCCACTCCTATGTCTTATGGCCTTCCTTTTAGTCCGAAAATGTTTTGTATGGCTATGGAAAGCCCAGCCAGGGAAAAGATATTTCCTTCCTATCCCCTGCAGTGCCCATTATGCACATGGATTGTCTCTGCAATTCCAGAAGTTGCAATTCCAATGTTGCAATTCCAGAAGAGTCTCTTCACTCTGACCTCATTAGACACAACATTGAGCCTGAAATTGGTCTGTTGAATTTTCACTGCAATTCCCAAACGCTGGATGGTTGGTCACGGGAACGATACGGTGCACACATATTGCCGATAGCATGAAGCAATAAAAGATGCCCCGATGGAAGACCAGAATGACATTGTGACGGGGGAAGGTGCTCCACTCCTTTCGCTACAGACAACCCTTTCAGTACAGTGAGACGAAAGCAAGTGTCACAAATGTGCAAGTGGGCAGGCAGAAGGGAGTAGTTTAATTTGGTGTCGTGTCCGGCACAATGCCGTGTGCCAAAGGGCCCGTTCCTGTGCTGTACAATTCTATGTTCTATGAAAACCTATTTAACAAAGTGCCAACTAGATACATGTGACAAACACTCATGCCACCCACCTGCGCTCAAAATATTGTCTTCTTCCTCCACTGCCATGTTTAGGTGCTGTACCCATTTTCTTGGCCTGCTGACTGTTGATCCTGATGATTGTGCTGTCTTTGGTGGCCATCCTCTAGGGGGTCAGGTTGTAGATGGCCCCAGCCTGGTGAGGATCTCCTGTAGAGATGCAGTTGCACCTTCTTCCTTCTGAGTTGCTGCGGGCAATGGAGTCATTGCCAAGGGGAGGTGTAGATGCAGGGCACTTCTAGAGTGTCCCAAGATGAAGCTTCCAGGGTGCGTGGATGATGTTTTGCTTCCCTCCGGACGCCTACTGACACCTCCCTTTTCCACTTGAGATAAAGGAGTATCTCATGCGAGGTTGAGGTGCCTTGTATCCCTTTCGGCCTGCTTTTGATGCTGTGCACCATGGTTACAGTGCAGGCCCAAGTGCATAACCAGCAACCAGTGGGTGTTCTGCTGGACCTGGATCTCCTCAAAACAGCCATCCCAGGAGAGCGTGATCAGTAAGAGAATTGGAAGAATACCAATGAGTGGAGAGCAATCTGTTTGGCTTATCTGGTTATCACAAATGCAGATCTAGAAGTAGGGAATGGGACAGTGGGATACCCCAAGGCCCAGCAAATGAGATGTATAGAGATCCCCAGGTTGAGTCAGGGGATGTGGCCTCTGTGCTCAGGCCGAAGGGTCAGGGCACTGTGTCCGGGTCAGCTGTGAGGGTTAGGAGCCGTATCGACGTCTATGATTTCTGTTGCTGCTTCTGGATGGGAGTGTTTGTAAGTTGTGAGCTGCACGTATGAAGCAAGCTTGCAGCAGAGTTGAGTATGATATTATATTGAGTATGATATGATATGATACTCCGAGCATTTGTCTAGACCTGTAGATTACAAGTCAGGTGATGATAACACTATGCTACCATTTCCCTAGTAACAGTATGTCCATGTCCTTTGGGCGGCCGTCCTGGCTGTAAAACCCCACTGCTTTCTTAGCATGCCTGGAAGACTGCCTCACAATGAAGGATAAAGCACAACTCTCCCTTTCTTCGTCCCCTCCATTTGGAAGCCTATTAAATCTTCATTGCAGCATCCAAAAATCTTGGAGCTGGCTCTCTCCCATGTTGTGCCATTACTGTGTCTATTAAAGGTAGAATGATTATCCAACCAATATGCATCATTGCATACGGAAATGCAGGCAAACTTTCAGTAATTCTGGTTAGCTTCAGCTTGTGGTAGCCTGTGCTAAGGCATACCATCACTTGACAATGCTGGATGCATTCTGCAATCCTACTAATCACTAGACAGCTCAAATTGATCTCCTGCCTCCACCACATTGAATGGCTGAGGATTAATCGTGCATTGCATTCTCCATGTCTGTTTTCAAAGGCTATCAAATTCAACTCCATAATGTTTTTAAAGTTTCATAGCAGCTGTTTAATAGGATTTCAATTTCTCTCTCCAGCAAAAGAGAGCAAAAAAAGTAGGAGCTGCATTTCAGACAGTAACTTCCACATCTTCAGGAGGTTCCAAAGCGGTTTGCAGCCAATTAATAGGGGGAGGCAATGGCCTAGCGGTATTGTTGCTGGATTGTTAATCCACAGACTTACATCAGATTTTGGGGACCTTAGTTCAAATCCTGCCATGGCAGAAAGTGGAATTTGAATTCGATAAATATTTGGAATTAATAGTTTAATGGCCATGAATTGGTTGTCAGAAAAATTCATCCAGTTCACTAATGTCCTTTAAGGAAGGAAATGGTCATCATTAACTGGCCTGGCCAACATGTGACTCCGGACTCATAGCAATATGGTTGGTTGGCGTTGTTGGTTGGTTTGCCAAGCTAACTGGTTCTCATGCAAATGTTTCATCTCCCATCTAGATGACATTGTCAGTGCCGCATAGCCTCGTTTGAAGCACTGTTGATCTGTCCTGCTGTGAATTTATTTGGTCCGGTCTGCAATGGTGGGCAGTTTTGTACCATAGTGGTATGTAGTTGAGGTCTATTCCAAACATGTTGAAATAGACCCCACCTACATACCACTACAGTACAAAGCCAGAAACAAAACTGCCCACCATAACAGACCGGACTGTATAAATTCAGAGCAGGACAGAACAACTTCATTGGAAGCTACACAGCACTGACAATGTCACCTAGAAGGGAGATGAAACATTTGCTCGAAAACCAGTCGGCTCAGCGAACCAACCAACAACTCCAACCACAACCTGAGCTACAGGTCTTCATCGAACCATTAAATATAGTTGATTCTTAAGTCCTCTCTGGGTAATTGGGATGGGCAATAAATGCTGGCCTAATCAGAGATGCCGTCATCCCGTGAATGAATGAAAAGAAAATTACTTTTGAAGTCTGGTCATTATCACTATTGTATCAGGATCTAACTGACACACAGCAAGATCCCTCAAACTGCAGCTATGTGATAGATGATCAGATATCCCTGACTGGTGATATTGATACAGAGGGGCCGGTGTTAGACTGGGGTGGACAATGTCAAAATTCACTTAACACCAAGTTATAGTCCAACAGGCTTATTTAAAGTCCCAGGCTTTCAGAGTCTCACTCCTTCTTCAGGTGTCAGTGGGAGAGGTGGCATCAGGCACAGAATTTATAAGCAAATGACCAAAGGATCACAGAACTGATGCGGTGTTGAACAAAACTGAGATGGCTATTAAATCTTTAATCAGTTAGAAAGGATTAATATGCAAATTCTTGAACTTCTTTCAAGTCACTGCCCCAAGGTCACTGAAGGTTTTCTAAGTATACCAGAGGTGACATCCCAGGTCAGAAAATGATTTTAGGTGTAAGGCTTTGTTTAGAATGTGGCTGTGTATCAACTTGGAGTCAGACTGGTTTTGTCTCCAAAGTAGGAATTTTTAAAATGCCACATTGACTGTCTGCAAATTGTGTGCTTTTTGAACAAAATAGAATGTATCTGCAACTACAAATCTGAAAATGCAAATTCACCCCATAGATTTATATGTATGTGTGTGCATGTATGTGTGTGTGTATCTGTGAGAGAGAGAGACTGTGTGCGCGTGTGCGTGCAAACATGTGTGTGCATGTGTGTGTGTGTAATTGCAGATAAGTTCTATTTTGTTCAGAAGCACAGTTTGTAGACAGTCAATGTGGCATTTTATACTTTCCTACTTTGGCGATAAAACCTGTCTGACTCCATGTTGATATACAGCCAGATTCTAAACAAGGCCTCACACCTAGAATGCATTTTCTGATCTGGGATGTCGCCTCTGGTATGTTGAGGGAACTGATAAAACCTTTAGCTATCTCGGGGCAGTAACTTGAAAGAAATTCAGAAACTTGCTATTAATCCTTTCTAACTGATTAAAGATTTAATAGCCATCTTAGGTTTGTTCAACATTGTATCAGTTCTATGACCCTTTGATCTTTTGTTATAAATTCTGTGTCTGATGCTACCTTTCTCACTGACACCTGAAGAAGGAATGAGACTCTAAAAGCTGGTGTCATCAAATAAACCTGTTGGACAATAATTTGGTGTTGTGAGATTTTTGGACTGGTGATATTAGTTAAGAGATAAATATTAGTCAGGCTGCAGGAAAACTAGCCTGCTCATCTTTGCCTGGTACTGCAGACACTCTATATCTATCTGAGCAGACTGACTGGTGGGTTAACCTTTCATCGAAAAGGCATCTGGAACAATGTGACACTCCGTCAGTACTGTACCAAAATGTCAGTTTACAATACAAGCACTATCTGTCAAATGGATCTTGTACCTAATGGCTTTCTGGCTACTTAAAATATGGATTCGCAGAGTGAGGTTCATTCTGAGAATCCACGTTGTAAGTAGTCATAAGGCCAAAGATGCTGAAGAAACTCAGCAGACCTGGCAGTATCTATGGAGACAGAAACAGAGTTAATTTTTTTTGGTTCCAAAAAATCACAGGATCACAGACGTTATGGTGCAGTTGAACGCCATTTGGCTTATTATGCCTACACTGGCACTTCAAATGAGCATCATTACTTCTCCAGGTTTTTCCCCTATACCCGTGCACACTCTTTCTATCCAAATAATCATCCACTGACCAAAGAAGAGTCATTAGACTCACAATGTTACCTCTGTTTCATTCTCCATAGATGTCACTTGACCTGCAGAGTTTCTCCAGCATTTTTTTGTTTTAATATTAGATCTCTGGCAAAGCGTTATTTCGCTTTTATCCAACAAGTAAAAAACACAAGGAAACTTTTGAAGAGTTGATAACCTTCTTAAGTAAAAGTAATTAACAGTGTCTAACATTGCTAGTAGATTCATGTTAAAGAAATACATTAAAATTCAGCACTCTTGTTCAAAGCTTCTTCATTTGTTTGACTAATAGACATGCTATCTCCATTACTTTTCTGATTACATTTTATAGCTCTCTCAAGAACACATACATGTAACAATAACATTCTAATTAGTGGAAACTATATAAAAAAATCACAAGCATGGGACTTAATTTGTCACACGTGAGAGATAGCACTTTTTTAATATTATCAAACCCTGAATGTATTTTTAATTCTTTTAGAATTGTTCCTCAGCATACATTGGAGGATTAATATTTTATCTTTTTCAGTGTTTTATACAACAATGTACTCTTATCAATAAATAGGTACTGTTCCTAAAATACATTCTGGCTGGTGCTTTTTGATCCTCTGTAGTTCTTCAACACAAAAGTTGAGAAGGAAATAATTTGTTCCATCTTGCATTGTGAATGGCCAGTCTTCTTGAGAACACTAATAATCATGACATTCTAGGAGCGAGAGACACACACGGAGGGCTAACTCATCCAGTCTCTTATTCTGACAGTAACATTCCCAGAAAACCCTATGAATTCAACATTATCAAATTTTAAGAATGTCACAGACTGGAAACGATTGTTGGAAGCATTTCAAACGTGGCAAATATTATTATATTATCTTTATTTGTTAAGTGTCTATTTGGAGTACAAAATAACAACTAAAAGGATATTTGAAACCTCCATTTTGCAGTATTTTGGATGCTGCTATTTTTTAGTTGCTTCTGTGTACCTTCAACAGTTTTACGTGGACAAATCGTGCAACACTTAAGTTACTTTAAAAACAAAATAGCAAACACTTCTGGCACTTAATTCCATGGCACTTTTCCCAGCACAATTTGACTTCTATTTGCAATGCCAGCAAATCAGGATTGAGGGAGTAAGAAACAAACAAATCAAAGTGGGGAAAATGCCTAGTGATTTATGAATAAGGGACAACATCATCATCACCGGCGATCCCTCGCAGGTGAGGATGACTCTCTTCCACCTTCAGGATGATTCTGTAGGTGGCTGTACAGACCGACATGGCTACCGTGGGTTCTGCTACACTTGGGGCAGGTGCTGGTCACAGAGAGGGGTGGGTGGGCCATCCGCGTGGCAGTGCGCTCCTTTTGCTGTTTTCGCCTGGCTTCCATTTTTTGAGGAACAACATGTGACTTACCAACACCCGATCCAATAGGATTATTCAACATGACAATCATGGAAGATAAACCAGTCAAATCTGGGAAAACTTTGGGAAAATTGGCCTTATGTTTCCTCAGGAACTGTAAGCGTACACAATGAGCTCTTAAGCAAATTTAAAACTTCAATGATATATGTTTTTGCAATTGCATGATTGTTAACTTGTTGAACTCTCATTTTCTCTATTTGTCAAATGTCCATTGATCTTTTTTTTAACTTTATGTACCAACTGGTTGCATAAGTCTGGCTGCCTCTGTATGACTTCTTCACAGAATAGTTGAAGGGTATTACCGCTCATAACTGTGCATTCTGAGCAACTGTCATGTGCAGAAGTTCACCACATGCTATCAGCAGGTTCCTCTGCATCAATGAAGTGCATCTCTCCTCATGCTGTGAGTATTTCAGAGCTTGTTTACATTTTTCAAAAGATTTCAAAACAAAATGGATATTTTATTCTCAAAGCTGTATTCAGGCAGGTTTCACACCTAAAATATTAACAGCTACTCCTTTTTGATTATAAACTGTTCATTTTTTCCCATTCCACAGGCAACTAATTCCTTTGATTTCTTTTGTTGCTATGTGACACCCAAAGTAAAGTTCACCCCAAATGACCCCAGAACCCAGGAACTTTCTGCCAAACACCACCTCAAAGAATTCAGAATCATTTTTTGTATAAACCCAGATCTGAGAACATGTCCCAGTGCTCCCAGAACTCTTTCTGTGGTGCTCTGAATGAGTCTTTAAAATGCAACGGGTGTTTGAAACTCATCCCACCATCCCAAACCCAACTCAAAGCTTCTAAATCTGTATCGCCTCCAATCTTGTTCAAATAGTAATTCTGACAATGGTACTTGATGTAACACCCCTACCAATGTCAAAGGACAAACATTTGTTCAAATCAAGGTGAACATCAAGTTCACATCAGAAGTTACAATCTGAAATATAGATCAAGCACACCCAACTCAATGTTAGGACAATCTCAAATTTAACTTTGTTCCCTTACAACATGCTTATGGTAGGCCTGTACATAATCTATTAATCAAAGTTTCTGAGCAGTAATACTAATTTCATTCCAATTTATACTGTATTATATGGATTGTACCAATTTTTTTTTACATGCTCGGGCTGAAGCCGCTGGAAACTATTACATCACTACCAGTAACAGTTAATATTATAACTTTGACTTCAGGAAACTCTGTCTGATATCATAAAGTTTGTTGGGGAAGTTGGTTATTATTTGATGTGTCACCAGCAGACGAATGACCAAGGTTACCAGCTTAACTGGCCTTACAATGTTACAAGGACACTGCATCTGGTGTAAATTGGACTGCAAAGCTGGTACCCAGATCACTTGGAGAGCTAATAGGAACTGCAGATGCTGGAGAATCCGAGATAACAAGGTGTGGAGCTGGATGAACACAGCAGGCCAAGCAGCATCATGGGAGCAGGAAAGCTTGACGTTTCGGGCCTAGACCCTTCATCAGAAATGGGGGAGAGGAAGAGGGTTCTGAAATAAATAGGGAGAGAGGGGGAGGCGGAATGAAGATGGATAGAGGAGAGGATAAGTGGAGAGGAGACAGACAAGTCAAAAAGGTGGGGATGGAGCCAGTAAAGGTGAGTGTAGGTGGGGAGGTAGGGAGGAGATAGGTCAGTCTAGGGAGGACGGACAGGTCAAGGGGGCGGGATGAGGTTCGTAGATAGGAGATGGGGGTGCGGCTTGAGGTGGGAAGAGGGGATAGGTGAGAGGAAGAACAGGTTAGGGAGGCGGGGACGAGCTGGGCTGGTTTTGGGATGCGGTTGGGGGAGGGGAGATTTTGAAGCTTGTGAAATCCACACCGATGCCATT
>JAHRHZ010000267.1:13208014-13297442 GCA_024137785.1 Ginglymostoma cirratum
ACCGCATCCCAAAACCAGCCCAGCTCGTCCCCACCTCCCTAACCTGTTCTTCCTCTCACCTATCCCCTCCTCCCATCTCAAGCTGCACCCCCATCTCCTATCTACTAACCTCATCCCGCCCCCTTGACCTGTCCGTCCTCCCTGGACTGACCTATCTCCTCCCAACTCCCCACCTACACTCACTTTTACTGGCTCCATCCCCACCTCTCTGACTTGTCTGTCTCCTCTCCACCTATCCTCTCCTCTATCCATCTTCTATCCGCCTCCCCCTCTCTCCGTATTTATTTCAGAACCCTCTTCCCCTCCCCCATTTCTGATGAAGGGTCTAGGCCCGAAACGTAAAGCTTTCCTGCTCCTATGATGCTGCTTGGCCTGCTGTGTTCACTTGGAGAGCTATTGATCTCAAGCTATCTCCAAGTGTGAAAAGGAGAACCTTTGATTATATCATAGATTTTGTTGGATCATTTGACGATCCCATAACCTTCTGAGAAGTGGTGTCAGAGACAAGCTGTAATGGGTGTTGCAACTCCCCTACAATTCATCCTAACTTTTTATGTCCCTCTCCCTTCAGAAACTGACAGATCCCATTTTCTCTTCTTCCTCCAGACTAACTATTATCTGCCTTCTGTATCTCACCAGAAATGATGGGTGTGTCATCTGAAAATGTGATTGTCTGAGGAGTAATTTCATCTGATATAAGAAAAAAAACTGATATAGTGATACATGACTTTGTATTGTACAGCACCTATGGAATTGTTTTTACAAGGACTGTACTGGATAAGATGTAGAAATCAATGCAACTACAAGGCAATGAGCATTGTAGATATGTCACAAGATGCTGTCAAAAACAAGTTCACCCCAATGTCACACTTACCTAGTACCTGTGTGATTGGCTTTAATGTACAGTAAATAGTATATTATGAACTATTAGTAGCTTGTGGATGTGATTCCTACTTCTCCTCTCTGCTCAGAAGATTCAATTTTTGTTTTGTTTACACATTTTTCAATTTGGCCTCTTCAGACCATTATCATTTTGAAACTCATTTTGATCATAATGATATAAAGTGCGCAACACAGAGTATTCAGCTCAGCTTGTCCCACCAATTTAAATGCTTTACCTGAGGTTCCTTTCACCCACTCCTCATCCCATCTTAACAGCAAAACCTCCGATTTTTTTTCCTCCCTAATGCGTTAAACTCACACTATTCTAACTCCTGACATGATCTATTCTATCCCATTAACTCTCCCTATTCTGGCTGGTAGTATATTCTGTTGCTCACTGGATGCTGATGTTCTTTTGAGTCCCTCATTGGGTTTAATGGTAACAGTCTGATTTCAGGACACCTAGTTGTGGACAAGTGGAAACATTGGGATGAACCGGATGGCTCCTGAAAATGAGTGCCCTATGCAATTAGCCAATCTCGATTAATTGCAATGCCAGCATTTCCATGAGCCCAGCATTAGACAGTAAAAATTATGCAATTAATTGTGTGGGCGTATCAGCAAAATGTCAATATCGCAAATGCTGTACATTACAAGCATACTTAGAGGAGAAGTGTGTTTTTTATTAGGATGTGGGCATCGCTGGCTAAGCACCCATTTATTACCCATCCCTAATTGCCTTTGGGAATATGAAGGGGAGCCACCTTCCTGAACCGCTGATGCCTGTGGGGTCAGATACACCCACAATGCTGTTAGGAAATGTACAATGAAGAGTGCTGGAAGAATTGCCAGGAGCATCAGCAAGCATACTGAAAAAAATGAGGAGTCAACCCGGAGAAAACAAAACACAGGGCGACTTGCATGCCAAACTATGGAAGCAGCATGCCAATAGGGAGAGCTAAGTGAACCAACAGATCAGGTCAGAGGTCTGCAGTCCTGTCACATCCAGCCATGAATGGTGGTGGGCAATTGGACAACTAACATGAAGAGGACTCTCCACAAATACCCGCCTTCGCAAAAATGGGGGATCCCAGCACAATAGTCAATTGGCATTCACTTTCAGCCGGAAGTGCCGAGTGGGAGATTGATCCCGACCTCCTCCTGATGACCCCATCATCACAGATGCCACTTTTCAACCGAATGCATGAAAGCACCGTCTCGTACAAAGGCAGTGGGTCCTGACAACATTCTAACAAAAGTACTGAGTCTTTGTTCTCCAGAATTACCTGCAACCCTAGCCAGTACAGCTAGAAACCTGGCACCTAGCTGACAATGTGGAAAATTATGGGAGACACGGTCGAGTCGAAGAGGCGGGGATGGAGCCCGAAACGTCAAGTTTTCCTGCTCCTATGATGCTGCTTGACCTGCTGTGTTCATCCAGCCCCATGCTTGTTATCTTAATGTGGAAAATTAACCAGGTAAGCCCTGTCACCAAAATGCAGGACTGTCTCAACTCAGTCAATGTTGTTCTTTCAGTTTTCTCTCAACCATTAACAAAGTGATGGGAGGGGCCATTGACAGAACTTTCAAGTGGCCCTCTCCCTGTAAAGATAAAGTTGCAATAGCCCCAGAGGATGTTAGGAGTGCGACCGCACTAGAGAGAGATGACTGGTGGTGAATTTAACTCAAGAGTCACCATGCCTCAAGCAAAGGGTGAGGTTGAGAAGGCAGGATCTTCATGGTGACCTGATACAATATGGGAATTGAGCCCAGGCTGTTGGCGTCACTCTGCTTTGAAAACCAGCCCTCCAGCCAACTGAGCTAACTGACTTCCCATCCTGTTCATTGTAGTAACCTGCTCACTGACACTCCAGCGATTCTTCCAGGGCTACTTAGCTTCTGAACTCATTCCAGAAGGAAAAAAAAAATAGTTGAAATCAGTTGAAAACTGGAAACTGGAAACACGTGCAACCAGGCTCTAACTAAAATAAATGGTATGTGACAGGAACGACCGGAAAAACTAGGCAGTGCAACCCAAAATTGTTTGGCACTGTTTCCATCTGCCAAGTTTGGCTGTGACTCGCTGTGATCTCCTGGGTATAGTTAACCTGTGAACTGGGGACTGATGACTGAAGTGGCCTACTTTAGCAATCCTGCATTACGTGTGTAATGTTTGGGTTGGGCAGCTGTAGCGGTACCTAAGATGGTGCCGTAAGTGGTGACTTGTAAACTTTTCACTGTACTCAGTGAAAAGGTAATAAAGGTAATTCAATTCAATTCAAAATCAATTAATTTTACCAGAGTGAGCTGCATGATAGTGCCATAGTTGTAAGCCTATTGCTTACAATCGAAGCACGTATTTCACACGTTTATTTTTTTTATTTCTCATTTTTGTTGCAGAAAGCAAAATTACAGGTGGCATCTACACATATTGAACCATATAAACTACACATATTGAAATCTATACAGAAGTACAGAGGAATGTGGCTCTGACACCGTGGCTCCCTAGACCCTTAATATCGATGTGCTTGGTGCAAGATGTCTACACTGCTAAATAATTGGAACAATCGGTTTTGTCCATGTGAGGAATGGTGATTTCTTCTGTTTGTAACCCCCAAGGCCTCACACCAGTTGCAACAAATGCTCTAATTTCCTCTTATGCATGCAGCTACGACACTTCAACTTGAACTCAATCCGTAAGGTCAAAATGAAAATGCTAATGTCAAGACTTTTTGAATGAAAGTATGAGGAATTTTATTCCTGACTATTCTGGAAGTGATGATGAAATGTGACACATGAACAGAGCAATAAGTTTAAAAGGAGAGTGTCAACTCCAACCAGGAAGATAAAAGAAAATGCTGCTTTAAGTTCTAAGCTTCCTCGAGTGCAGGAGTGAAACCTGACTCAACAACCGTTTAGCTTTCGAGATAGTAGGAACTGAAGATGCTGGAGAATCTGCAATAACAAGGTGTAGAGCTGGATGAACACAACAGGCCAAGCAGCATCAGAGGAGCACCTCTCATGATACTTGGCCTGCTGTGTTCATCCAGCTCTACACCTTGTTAACTGTTTAGCTTTGTCCCCTTTCCTTAACACAATTGGAGTTTTTAGGATTCTGAAGTTCTCAATGAATGATTGCTTTCTGAAGTTGATTTTTCTTTTTCTGTTTCTTTCAGGGGATGGAGCTCGTTACAAATTCATTTTTGCTCCTCTCATTTCTATAACTTGAAAGAAGGTGTTGAAATATAGGTCAGTATATATTCTGGAGTCTAGCTTCATTGAATTTTCAAGCTGGCCAACTGGCAGGAGAACTTTTCACCTCCTAATTGTGAAATAGTTATATGCGAAATAGTTCCAGTGAACGTCTGGAGATGAAAGTTCCTGAATGCTGGCTCACTTGCCTGGTTTCATTGCCTTTGGATAGAAAATAAACATTTCATTATTGATAATTTTATTTATTCCACATGGGCCCAGCAAAGCTTGACTGAATCTGAGGTCAGGTGACCACTGCGGCCATTTCAACTTTGTCTGTCTTCTTTTTTAAAACCACGTTGACCCATGAATGGTCTCAGTTGCAACAATCAGATGGTTGAACTTAAAATTTGCTGGTCCATATTTATCACTGTTGTCACAAATCACAGCAGGCCGACTAGTTATGTTGCCTCCAGCCAAAGCAGGGGAGAATCAAGATAAGATTAATGGAGAGGATTAGGATGAGGTAGAAATTTCAGAAACAAGTGAAGGAGCCCTCAGCTCTGGATGTGGATTACAAACTTCAGAAAATCTCCTGGTCAAACATCGCCTTGAGCCTCCTACAGCTGGGCACTTGCATAGTCAACCACTCAACTTCACTCTATTAATCAGTCACTCATGCTCACATTGTGAGTTACTCACCCTCACTCAATCAGTTACAACCACTGACCCAAACTCATTCAGCCACTCACCTATGCTGACTTGGTAGTCAATCTCACTCACTCACAACCATTTAACCAAACGTGCGCTCACATGGCCTCTCACACTGACACAACATTCAATCTCACTCACTCAAGCTCATTCACTGTCGTTCAACTGAGCTGATACTCATTGGACCACTCATCCTCACTCACTCAACACTCAGCCTCATTCACATCGACTCAGACAGACTGACACTCGTTTGCTACATACCTTCACTCAGGAGCAGGAGCCAGAAAAGTTTCACCAAAACCTGATGAGTACGCTGACTCATGGGGGTGGTGGTGGGTGGGCACAAGCCATCCAGCCAGAGATGACCAATGGCCAAGGAAGCAAGGCAGAACAGTGCCCAGTGACCAGAACCAGAGAAAGACCGTCAGTGACCCCACTGGTATCTGCTTTTCTTGATTTTGTTTTCAGCAGTACTGTTCAATATTCCAAAGTAATACCTTATGAGAACACTTGCATTGTACCTATCTCTCCACAATCATTATTAATCTTTTGGCCTTTTGTTCTATGACGCTATGGTTTCGAATTTCCTCCTCTTTTTAACCTTTCTCGACCTTCCTTTCTGCTGCACTTACTCCTTCCCACCTTGTTTAAAATCGAAGACCAATCAAGCTTCCACCAAAACAAGCTTTGAGTTATGTAGACGGAGCCTGAGGGCGCAGGCAATAGAGGTAGGAGAAGCAGAGAGGACAATGATTGCAGCCCGCAGCCCATTTAAAGGTTTATATGACTTACTTTTGCTTCAGGCACAGACTGCTGCCTGTGACAAAGATGGTAATGGCTGCAGGAAACTCCATACTTGCCAGGTTTCTGAATCAGCAGCCTGGTTGCATGCATGGAATCTGCTGCTGACCCCAGCCCTACAGCTTGAAATTTATTGCCTTGCCCCTGTTGTGATCTGAATGGTCTTTGTGAATGGAATTTAACAAGAGTAGTTAGTTTGGATCCAAGCCTGTGGTGTGGTTGCTCCTGAAGATAGAGGGAGAGGGCTTTTGGTCTACAATCAACAATCCATAACGTTCCAGTCACATCGATGCCGGGAGCTAATTTTTATTTTCTTTGCAGGAACTTGTGGAGAAGCGTAGAATGAGGGCCGACCGAAAGTTGTTTATTTAGGAGACAGGTTTATTGCAGCTTTATTGATTTATTTATGCACAGTTGAGATTGTTCTGCAATTGCGCTGGAGCATCTTTTTTTTGCTTTGTTGGACAAATTCAATAGAACCTTACTAAATTCTTTTCCTGTTTTTATCCTCCAGCATGCTTTATCTATTGCCTCTGCACCCAGGATCTAAGTGTGGAGAATGTGACCAAGGAAGTGGAGAAAATTCTACATTTTCAATAAAACACAAGATTTTAACAAGAAACAACATTTCCAGCAAAGCAATGGGTTGCATATAGTTGGTGTGAAGAAAATGTTTAAGTATCATGTATATATCTGTATTATTTTCACATATTGTTTAATTTGTGCACTCATATTTTGAGGTATTTATTCATGTCTTTATTTTAGTTTTCCCAAGAAAACTCATTTAACTGTCTCTTTCAAGTTGCTTCAAATTCTTCAAAATTGTACACAATTTCATGCCTATTTCATGCATCTGATATATTTTCCTTTTCATGAGCTAACTTCATCAACTCCACATAAAGTTTAAAATCATGTGGTGTTGGGGAGACCATTAAGTTAAAATCATAAAGGTTTCATGGAGTTTCATGGGGAGAAGTCAGCTGCTGGCAACCAGGAATGGGGAGACAATTGCTAATAGAGCCATACAGCACGGAAACAGATCCTTTCGTCCAACTCATCCATGCCGATCAAATTTCCCAAACTAAACTAGTCCTGTTTGCCTGCATTTGGCCATTATCTCTCTAATCGTTTCCCATTCATGTCCCTCTCCAAATGTCTTTTAAATATTGTACCTGTACCTGCATCTACCACTTTCTCTGGCAGATCATTCCACATACGAACCACCCTCTGTGTGAAATAATTACCCCTCAGGTCCCTTTTAATTTTATTTCCTTTCACCTTAAATTTATGCCCTCTAGTTTTGAACTCCCCCAGCCTAGGGAAAAGACTTTTGCTATTCTTCTTATCCATACCCATCATGATTTTATAAACCTCTCAAAGGTCATCCCTCAACCTCTTACACTCCAGTGAAAAATGTCCCAGCTTATCCAACCCTCCTTATAACTCAAAACCTCCAGTCCCAGTAACATCTTTGTAAATCTTTTCTGCAGCCTCTCCAATTTAATTACATCCTTCCAAACAGAGTACCCAGAAGTGTACACAATACTCCAATTGTGGGCTCACCAATGTCCTGTACAACCGTAACATGTTAGCCCAAATCCCGATGCTCACTGAAAGACTCAGCTTTATCCCTTTACAAATCATCCAAATGAATTTTGGGCACTGAATGTCACTGAAATCACATCTTGCCACTTTTGTCCCCATGTCTGTTTCTTCAGGCAGAAGTTATCTCCCTGCTCTGTGGACCCTTTCACTGGTCTCCATTATTCTATCTGTACCTGAATACCTCCCTCTGGTCTCTTACCCACTCTTGCTCTTTTCATTATGAACTGTTGCTTGACTTCAGCTGACTTAATTTCTCTCCTCCCCTCACCCAGTCTAATCTGACCTCTCTGAACTTGCAGCTCTCTCTTCTCTCATGCCTAACCCTTGGTTTCAAATATACCAGTAAGGGTGATGCTATTGTTGCCTGACATGTTGACCATTATTTTGCAGGGGCTGAATGCCAACTCTTAGACACTCTTCCTATCTTAACCTAGACCATGGACTCACCATTGAACATCAAATGTTTTCAAGCCTGCATCTGACCTCATCTCTCTGGAGTTCTTCCCTCCAAAGCTTGTCACCTTATAATTTCCTAATCAATTACGGTCAGTTTCTATCTTCTTCCCAAGATCATTTCAGCTTGTTCCAGATGCACCGAGCCTGCTTCTTCTCAGCGCTAATCTATTTTTAGACAAAGTCCTTTCATCCTTGTGTATTCTAACTAAAAAGATGTGACCATGGGTACCTATGTAGACCCAAGTTACACATATCTTTTTGTGGCGTTTGAGGAACATTCTTTGTTCCACTCCTATACAGAAACGTCATTTCTCCCAACTCCACTACCAAGATGTTCAGTGCTGCATCTAAAAAGATATTGCCCCAATGCTTTCCAAACAGATTCTCTTCGATCATGACTCCAACCGCTTGCATCACCACAATTAGAATTTTCCTTCCAAGTCACAAATCATCCTGATTGAAATTGTATTGTTGTTCTTTCACTGTTGCTGTCACAAAATCTTGGAATGCCTTTTTTTTCAATTAATTCTTTGTACGCACAACCCTAATTGCACTTAAAAAGGTGTTCATTAAATGCCTTCTGGAATTGCTGCAGGTAACTGTCAGTAATGTAAGAAAGGGGATTCTTGGATTTTGACCCAGTGAGCGTGAGAGATTGGTGATATTTTCCAAGTTATGATGGCATGTGACTTAGAAAGGAACTTGCAGCCGATGGTATTTCCATGGGCCCTTGCCTTTTAGGTGCTGGAGGCCATGTGTTTGGAAGGTGCTGTTGAACGTAGCTTGACAGATTGCTGCAGATGGTGTACAACGTTAGCATATGCATCACAGTAGGAAAGAATTTCATTTGATGGATGTAGTGCCAAAAAGAGGGCTGCTTTACCGTGGGTGGTGTAGAATCTCTGAGTGTTGTTAAAACTGCACTTGAATGCAAAGCCCTAAAAAGTGGAGACTGTCCTGTCACTCACACAAAAACAGAAATTGCTGGAGAAACTTAACAGGTCTGACAGTATCTGTGGAGAAAAAAAAACAGCGTTAACATTTGGTGTCCAATGACCCTTCTTCAAAACGTTTCTGAAGAAAGGTTGCCAGACTCAAAAAGCTAGCTCAGCTTACATCTGTCCATGCCTGCATCGGTTGGAGTGATAACCGGGCAGTGTCTGTGGAGCTAATGCCCCACATTTACGTTGGCAATACCCTTCATTGTGTTGTGTGGCACTATCACCGTGCTAAATGGGACAGACTTTGAACAATTCTTGCAACTCAAGAGTGGGTATCCCTGAGGTGCTGTGGGCCATCAGCAATCATACACAACAAAAGTCAAAACAGTGTGGAGCTGGAGGAACGCATCAGGTCAGGCAGCATCAGAGCAGCAGGAAAGTCAATGTTTTGCGTTCACACTCTTCACCATGTAAACCTGAAGCTTCGACTTTTCTGCTCCTTTGATGCTGCCTGACCTGCTGTGTTCCTCCAGCTCCACACTGTATTGACTCTGACTCCAGCATCTGCAGTTCTTGCTGTCTCGTACACAATAAAACACAATCTGCAATCTCATTGCTGGCATACCTGCCACTCAACTATTACCATCAAGCCAAGGCATCAATCCTGGTTCAATGGAGAATGTGGAGGGCATGCCAGGAGCAGCACCAGGTACACATAAAAATGAGTTGTCACTCTGATGAAGTGAGCAAACGGAACTACTTGCAGGCCGAACAGCATAAGCTGCAAATGATAGACAGAGCTAAGCAATCTCATAACCAAAGGATCAGATCTACACTCCGCGGCCCTGCCACATCCAGTCATGAATGATAGTGGACAATTAAACTACTCACTGGAAACGAAGACTCCTCAAGTATCACCATATTTAATGATGGAAGAGCCCAACACATCAGTGCAGAAGATAAGGCTGGAGCATTCATAACAATCTTTAAGATCACCAAAGCCTGTCCACCACCTACAAGGCACAGGTCAGAAGTGTGATTGAATCTGCCCCACTTGCCTGAATGAATGCAGCCCCAACAACACTTAAGAAGTTTGACACCATCCAGGACAAAGCAGCCCGCTTGATTGGCACCACATCCATAAGCACCCACTCCCACCACTATTGATGCTCAATAACAGCAGTGTGCGCTATCTGCAAGACGCACTGCAGAAATTCACTAAAGATCCTCAGGCAGCACCTTTAAAAACCCGACCACGTCCAACTGGAAGGACAAGAGCAGCAGATACCTGGGAACACTACCATCTGCAAGCCATTCACCATCCTGACTTAGAAATACACTGCCATTCCTTCATTGTCACTGCATCTAATTCCTGGAATTGCCTCCCTAAGGGCATTATGGGTCTACTTACATCACATGGACTGCGTCAATTCAAGAAGGCAGCTCACCACCACATTCTCAAGGGCAACTAGGGACAGGCAATAAATGCTGGCCAGATTGCTGTGGCCATGTCCCAAAAGTGAATAGAAAAAAAAGATGTTAAACTAACTCCCCTATAGTTATGTGTTTTCTTTTAATTAGAAGTGTGACATTGGCAGTCATCAATAAACATTTCCACTTTTGATGGAAGGTTATAAATAACCTGCAGATGATTGGGCATCGGACATTGCCTTAAGGAACTCCTTCAGCGATGTTGTGGGGCGGAGATAATTCCAACAATCACGATCACCTTTCTTTTGTGCTAGATATGATTCTAAAGTCTTTCTTTCTCGTTTTGAATTGACTTCCTCTTTGCTAGGACATTTTGATGTCATTCTCAGTCAGATGTTGCTTCATGTAAAGGCAGTCATTCTCCCATTACCTCTTGAGTTTAGCTCTTTCATCCATGTTTGACGCAAAGCTAATTATGAGGTCTGGAGCAAAATGGTCCTGGTGGAACTTAAACAGATCACTGGTGATCAGGTTATAGTCGGGAAGGTGTCACTTTATACCACTGTCAATGACCCCTTCCTTTTCATTTCTGATACTTCAGAGATCTCATTTTCACATTTCACCTTCCCCACATCTCACAAACTCTTCTAAATTGTTTGCAGCAACTAAGCATGTGCTTCTGACTTTCCAATCCTGCCTGTACAACATCCTTACCCCGGAGACTTTCTCCTTTCAGATACCTAAGTTACATAACACACCAGGCATTGCAGAAATACTGGAATAAGAATAATAATTGCTTGGTCGTACAGAATTTTAATGCAGAAAATTGTTCTTTTTGTCTTGTGTAGAACACAAAAGACATAGACTTTACCTCTTGCATCCTAGTCCTAATGAATGTAATGCAAACAACTTTGATTTTGAAGTTCATTTTTGCAATGAGTGTGATGTAAAAGACAAATAATTTTCACTTAAACGCGTCACCACCTGCTGATAAACTGACGTTGCAAGTAACTTGAGTGAAAGATTAGAAGTGCAATGTGTATGCGATATGACATTAAACAGAAATGAGCTACAGCCAGAGTGGATGGAATAGGTGCCAGCTTGCTGAAGAGTCAGGTTGCAGATGGTTTCAGCTCCAGAGGAATCAGCTAAGTGTGCTGTTGGGCCAGACTGAAGAACCAGGCTGATGAGTCTACATATCTAAATGTTTGTTGCACTGAGCAACCTGCCAGAAACATTGCATTCAAAATCAAGGAGCAGGAAGTTCAGCACCAACATGGCACAGGGCTCATGTAGAGCCGGAGCTCATCCTTTCCAGTCTGTTTTGTTGGTGGCCAACTGCATTAGAACACTTGTGGATCCTAATTCTGAAGCATCATCCGATGGTCAGTGTCACAGGATCTGTTACATTGCGAACATGAGTTAGCCAACATCTGAGTGCTGAATTGAAAAACCAGATTGCTGCCTTCATAACTGCCAGCTACAATATATGAAAAAGCTTTCAAGGTTGCACAGCAATTTGCCAATTTGTTTACTGTGTGGTTATGGGTTGAGGAGTTGAGTGGGGAGTAGCATTGTACTGCATGGGGCACGATCCTGCTGTCCATTCTCCGAAAGATAGCCATCATACCCCAAGTCTACTACTCCACCTGTGTTGTTCCTTTTGCCTGTCAGTCACCTAACCTAAACTTCTAAAACCCTTGCTAATATGGTGTAGTGCACAGTGGCATGTTCGATAACACCATCCAAGATGATTTGCAATCTCTTCCACTAAAAGTCATGCTGCAGTGCATTGAAGCAGCACTGTGTAGCAGCACAGGGTTGGCCACAGGATGGGGAACAAAGACACAGAGGTAAGGTGCAAGGATTATTATTTGACTTTTGTACTCATTATGGCTGATTTAATTTATGAATTTAATTTGGAATACTTATTTTGTGCCACCTTATACCTTTGTGTTGCTGTCACTTGGTCAATGTGATAGACAGTGACAGAGGGAAGGGCAGCTGTAGGTCTGGTGGTGAATGGGGAATTGGGAAAGAGATATTGGCATTGCAGTTGGCTGAGTGGTTCACAGCCAGTTCAAGCAAAATAGCTAGCTGATTTGCCTTCTTCATCCCTTTTACAACTTTCTTTTCCTTTCTCCTTTTCCTCCCCCTTCTGCTTCTCAGCTGGTACTAATGACTGATTCCACATGATGCTGAGGAACTGTGGCAAGTTGCAGATTATTACAACACCTATTCGGCTCTCAGCTAAATACTCTCCCAAAGTGGTCCAATAAGCATAGCTTTAACATGTCAATGGTCTGTTGTCACAGTGCTGGCTCGCATTGTATGTTGGTTCATTTGTGTCTTTGGTTTGTGTACCAGAGTCTTCAGCTGTGTCATCAGCACATAATTCATGTAGTTTGACAGTTATCTTTATGTTTGTTGTGGTAACTCAAAATGCAGATACGTTGTTGACTACCACAGAATGAAGGCATTATGATTTTGCTGTGATATTGGGCATTGCTGACCACATGATTCGAAGCCTATGGTCATAAACCAATTGGACATTAAACGAGCTGAATTTCTTGCGATTTTGTTACATGGGAGAACTGGTTTGCAGCAACTCTAGTGAAGCTGCATACCGATTCTGCAAGAGAGGTTGAAACATAATTATCTCTTTTCCATTATGGAGACTCGTGTGCCTCACTTCTGCAATTGTCTGTGGTAAGGTGTGCAATCTTGAAAATATCTCCATCTCAAGTCTGGAAGAAATTGGACACATAAATATTCATTGCCTTTGTCACCTTTCTAGTCACTGGCAACAGACTGCCAGTTCTGGCTGTAGTTGGTGTCAGATTTTGGGAGGACGTCCTTATTGTAGACATCTTACTGAGCATCAGGCAGGGGAGCTTGTTGTCCAACTACACTGCTTGCATATGGCTTTCTGCTGAAAACCTTTCCCTCTCCATCCTGCCTCTTTTAATGGATTTTCCCACTCTGTGTGACCTTGGTTCATTCTCCCACTATTGCTCAATTCCATGAAGAGTGCTTACTTTTATATCCTGATGAAGAGCAAGTAGCGCTATAGAGAAGTGTAGAAACACTGACAGAATCACCACAACAATCTGATTAAATCAACCAGCAACTAATTTTAAAGTAGTTGATGGCCTCACTAAACAGCACCCTTGGCAAGATGATGGGGAGGGTGGGTAAAACATAAGGTTGAGACAATAATTCAGAACCAAAATGATGATTTGCTAGACTCGCATATGTGCACTGTGGATCAACACTGAAGCTTAACAAAAAGACACCCACTGCACTCTGTCTAATGAATTTCATTTCTTAGCCATGTCTCTCTGTCTACCCTTTTACTGCTTGGAGACCTTCACCAGATCATGCATCAACTTTCATTTTTCTAATAAGAAGAGGTGCAGTCCTGATAGACATGACCTCCTAGTTCTGCTATCATCCTTGTGAATCATATTTGTACCTTCTCTAGTGCCAACTGTAAAGCTGTCACTCTCTACGTTCGCCGAGATGGATTTTACATTGTTCAGCATTCCTAGTGCCATAGCACAATTTAGTTGTTGAATTAGTTCATAGCCTTTAAACTATGCACAATTTGCCAACATTTTGTTAATAAATTCTGAATCGTGTACTCTAAGTTTTCTATAGAAGGACTGTCCAATATATACAGTTCTTTCCCTGTGAAACATGACATTAATTCAGGCCACTTTCTTTTTAGGCACAATTATAAAGGATTTTCTGTCTTGTTGGAAGCTGCATTCATTAGTAAAGGGAAAGAGGATCACTGATAATTTTTAAGGAGGTGACAAAGATGACAGCAAAACCATGATAGAGCCCTTAATGTAAAAAGTGTCCAAAAGCGTTTCATAACCAGGCTTAATTAAAACATGGACACTGAGGACAAGGAAGCATCATTAGAAGTGGTAACCAGAGAGGTGGATTTCATGAATAGTCTAGTAAAGAGAGACAGGTGGAGAGAGGTCTAAGGGTTTAGCAGAGAAATTTCAGAGTATGATGCTGTAGTGACTAAAGACATGGATGATAGAGAGGATATGCAAGAAGCTGGAGTTAGAGGAACTGGCCATTTAAAAGAGATTATCATCCTAGAGGAGGCTTTTCGAACTATGGGGTGAAATCATAAAGACATCAGCAAGCATGAAACCTCATGTTTGAGGAATTGAGGAGAGGACAACAGTCAATGGGGAACGGGACTTGATAGAAATGTCAGATTCTCAAGAAATCAGCCCCTCCCCATTTAACCATTGCAGCTTCGTTGCCAGCCTGTTAGACACAGAAGCTATTAAACAGTTGCCCAACTTGATTCATATAGTTATAGTTTAAGGAGAGCTATAGTCAGTTGTTATTTTGTCAAGGATGAATATTCACAGAGATGTGTTTATTTGTTTTCTTGAAGTTAAGTAATTTGTGTGTCTATAAATACAGTAAGTAGTTAATTACAGAGATAACAAGCATGGGTCTGGATGAACACAGCAGGTCAAGCAGCATCATAGGAGCAGGAAAACTTGACGTTTCGGGCCTGAACCCTTCATCAGAAATGGGGGAAGGGAAGAGGGTTCTGAAATAAATAGGGAGAGAGGGGGAGGCGGATAGAAGATGGATAGAGGAGAGGATAGGTGGAGAGGAGGCAGACAAGTCGAAGAGGCGGGGATGGAGCCAGTAAAGGTGAGTGTAGGTAGCGGGGTAGGGAGGAGATAGGTCAGCCCAGGGAGGACAGACAGGTCAAGGGGGCAGGATGATGTTAGTAGATAGGAGATGGGGGTGTGGCTTGAGGTGGGAGGAGGGGATAGGTGAGAGGAAGAACAGGTTAGGGAGGTGGAGATGAGCTGGGCTGGTTTTGGGATGCGGTTGGGGGAGGGGAGATTTTGAAGCTTGTGAAATCCACATTGATGCCATTGGGCTGCAGGGTTCCCAGGCTGAATATGATTTGCTGTTCCTGCAGCCTTCGGGTGGCATCACTGTGGCATTGCAGGAGGCCCAGGATGGACGTGTCATCTGAGAAATGGGACGGGGGAGTTGAAATGGTTCGCGACTGGGAGATGCAGTTGTTTGTTGCGAACTGAGCGCAGGTGTTCTGCAAAGCGGTCCCCAAGCCTCCGCTTGGTTTCCCCGATGTAGAGGAAGCCACAACGGGTACAGCGGATGCAGTATACCACATTGGCAGATGTGCAGGTGAACATCTGCCTGATGTAGAAAGTCTTCTTGGGGCCTGGGATTGGGGTGAGGGAGGACGTGTGGGGGCAGGTGTAGCACTTCCTGCGGTTGCAGGGAAAAGTGCCGGGTGTGGTGGGGCTGGAGGGGAGTGTGGAGTGGACAAGGGATTCGCGGAGGGAGTGGTCCCTCCGGAAGGCAGATAAGGGTGGGGAGGGAAAATTGTCTTTGGTGGTGGGGTCTGATTGCAGATGGCGGAAGTGTCGGAGGATGATGCATTGGATCCGGAGGTTGGTTGGGTGGTATGTGAGGACGAGGGGGATTCTTTTTTGGTTATTATTGCCGGGACGAGGCGTGAGGGATGTGTTCCGGGAAATGCGGGAGACACGGTCGAGGGCGTTCTCGACCACTGTTGGGGGGAAGTTGCGGTCCTTGAAGAATGAGGGCATTTGAGATGTATGGGAGTGGAATGTCTCATCCTGGGAGCAGATGCAGCAGAGGCGAAGGAATTGGGAATAGGGGATGGTATTTTCGCAGGAAGGTGGGTGGGAAGTAGTTAATTACATGGCTTTTTTTCCTAAAATGCACTTATGCACATGCCAAGAGTGTAATGATGTCATTAAACATGTGATCATCTGGCCATCTTGGAACCCTCTTTACAAGTTCTTTTCAGTATGTAAATATTTTGGTGAACAAGATGGGAATGGTGTTCAAAACAAAGTTTCAAATAAACAGTTGTACAGAGTGTAATGGACAAAATAACATAGGTTACAGCGAGCTAGCTGTCATGATGGATTATGTGATCCCTCAGGTTCAAACTGTCTCCTGAGTGAATGGGATGTTGTATGATTCTGTTGTCCGTCAATTCAGCTGCTCGCTTTGAAAAAGGCATCCATTACTACATTCACCCTTTGCAGGGCTGTTTCACTGAAATTGAACAACCAGCAATGTTTTGGATGAGAGATAGGAGGAACTGCAGATGCTGGAGATTCATTTCCGAAGAAGGGTCTATGCCCGAAACGTCAGCCTTCCTGCTCCTCTGATGCTGCTTGGCCCGCTATGTTCATCCAGCTCTACACCTTGTTATCTCTAATGTCTTGGATGAATTCACTTTGTGGAGGATAGAAAATGGGAGGGGCAGAAATGACCATATTGGAATAATTGTGCTGAGAGATGGCAGACATGCATGAAAATGTCAACCATCATTGTCAGGTAATGAAAGATACAGTCTTTTCCTTCTTTTATTGTTGTGACATTGTAAACTTTTCACTATACTCCTATACTTAAGTGCACTTGACAATAAAGGTTATCCTATTCTACTTGTTCAATTCTATCCTATAGGATGTGGAAATCACTGATCAGGCCTATCTTTCTTAATATTTTACTATTACTTTCATTACCTAAGTTATGGAAATAGGCAGTATTTGTGATGCTCAGAGTTTAAACTCCATCAGGTAGAGTGTTTCAGTTGTTTGCAATCTTGTTTGTGGCAATAGTTGGAGTGAGGAGTGGTATCCACAGAGGATGGAACAAAAGGCTAAAGTTTTGGCCTTTCTACTAAAGAACTGGGAAGAAATTGCAGCTCATCAAGAACTTACATATCGTAGAACTCCAACAGTGTGGAAGCAGGTCATTTGGCCCATCGAGTCCACAGCAACCCTCCAAAGAGCATCACACCCAGGCACACCCTCCCCCACCCTATCCCCGTAAACCTGAATTTCCCATGGCTAATCTACCTAACCTACACATTCCTGGACGCTATGAGCAATTTAGCATGGTCGATCCATCTAACCTGTACATCTTTCGACTGTTGGAGGAAACCAGAGAACCCGGAGGAAACGCATGCAGACATGGGGAGAATGTGCAAACTCGACACAGAGGGTGGAATTAAACCTGGGCCCCTGGCACTGAGAGACATATACTACACGGTATTATAAACTATTAACAGCACAGAAACAGGCTACTACACCCAACATACCAATGTCTGTGACAAAAGAGAATTGACTGAACAAAGGGACCTTGGAGTGCATGTTCACAGTTCCTTGAAAGTAGAGTTGCAGCTAGACAGGGTGGTGAAGAAGGCATTTAATATGCTTGCCTTTATTGGACAGTGCATTGAGAATAGGAGTTGGGAGGTCGTGTCGCGACACTACAGGGCATTGGTTAGGCCACTTTTGGAATACTGTGTTCAGTTCTGTTCTCCTGGCTTTAGGAAGGATGTTGTTAAACTTGTAAGGGTTCAGAAAAGATTTACAAGGATGTTGCCAAGATTAGAGGGTTTGAGCTAAAGGGAGAGGCTGAATAGGCTGGGGCTATTTGCATGGAATGTCAGAGGCTGAGGGGTGACCTTATAGGGGTTTATAAAGTCATGACGGGCATAGGTAGGATGAATAGTCAAAGTCCTTTCCCCGGGGTAAGTGAGTTCAAAACTAGAGGGCATAGGTTTAAGGTGAGAGGGGAAGTATTTGAAAGGGACCTAAGGGGCAACATTTTCACTCACAGGGTGGATGGAATGTGTATGGAATGAACCATCAGACGAAGTGATGGAAGCTGGTACAATTACAACATATAAAAGGCTTCTGGATGAGTACAAGAATAGGAAGGGTTTGGAGGGGTATGGGCCAAATAGGACTAGATTAATTTAGGATAGCTAGTCAGCATGGATGTGTTGGACCGAAGGGTCTGTTTCCATGCTGTACATCTCTATGACTATATCTGGAGAAACTCAGCAGGTCGAGCAGAGAATGACAGTTGGGCAGAGGAAGGGATGGATGATAATCTGCCAGTGATAAAGAAAAGCTGATGATGAGGACCATGAGTAATTGAAAGTGGGTTTGCTGTGCTGAAGGTAGCTCATGTCATGACAGGACCTGGGGTATGGCAGTGGACAAAGAAAATGGAAGAAAGTGTTCAGATTCAAAGATTATTGAACTCAGCATTGAGTCCTAAAGGCTGCCGGGTCCCCAAGAAGAAAATGAGATGCTGTTCTTCCAGCTTGAACTGAGCCTCACTGGAGCACTGCAGCAAACCTAACACAGAAATATCAGCTAGGGAACATGATGGTGTTTTGAAGTGGCAGGCAACTTGAAGTTCATATCCATGTCTATGATTATGCTCTGTACAAACCTTAACTTAAAACTTCTGACAAGTCACCTTTCAATCTTGCTTTTGCTAGGGAAAAAAAACCTTACCAGTCTTTCTAGTGAACTATACTTTTGTGAGATGTCCAATGTCTCCCTAATATGGAGACCAGAACAACACTGAACTCTGAAGAGTGGCCTAAACAAAGATTCTGTACATATGATATAATTTTACCACTTTTCAGTTCCTTCGCTCTAGAAATAAATCTGAGTGCATACTTCTGTTTCTTTCTTTCATGGCTTTAACTACCTTATTTTTGGTATTTTTTAATGAAAATATTTTTAGTATTTTTGAATCTGCACATCAGATCTCTCTCTGCTTTTGTATTCCACTTAGATATTATTTTTCATGGATCATGCGGCCCATTCTACTACCCCTCACTTCTCTTTATTGAAAGTTATTTGTCAAGTCATTTTGCAAATGTTCATGAAAATCTTCCCAATTTCATTGCAAACCCACTCTGTATTAAGTGCAAACCTAATTCAGTTTCATCTGCAGCAGTTAAAATTGTACATATTTTCCAGCTCAGATCATTTACATAAATAGTGAACTACAGTGGTCCTTCCAAAGATCCTTCTGAAACACCATTTCTACCAGTTGCTAATCTGAGGAACTATCTTAAACCCCTGTTCTGTCCCTGAGCAATGGTACTTTCAAAACAAATTGGCATCATTTCATTTATTTTACCAGTGAATGAGTTAACTTAGCATTCAAATCATTATTTGGCGCCTTGAATGAGATGCTACTGAAGGTTGGCCATAAAATTCCGTGACCATGCACACATTTCACTAATCATACCTTATTGAATCACACTAGATTAATGCTCCCATTTAGTTATTGGACAGTGATCTCTTACAACAAAATATCAGATGATGATATGTCAGTTGGTTACCATGGTCATCAGTACAACAATCAATTTTGTTACTTTGAACACATTCTGCAACTTCAGGGAAAAACCTTCTCACAGATGGTTAACGTTTTATCTGAATGAAGATAATAAACATATAGTTTACAACAGTATTCGCTCATTAATTAGTGTTGTAACTGTACTGTCATATTACCCAGTTCTTCCATCAAGTATTTTATTTAAGCTAGGAATTTCATGATAATATTAACGGTCAGTGCTAATGCGCCATGATATCTTTTATTATCTTATCAATATTTAGAAAAAATAAGCCTAGAGATTATTGTATTCATCAATAGATGAATTTGAGGATTTTAACTGCTGAGGTGAGTGGGAGCAGCAACATGGTTGTAGAAGGAAGTAGGTTTAAATTAGAAATAAAGTGAGCCCATGAGTGCAACTACCATAAAGATAAGTTCAGGATTGGTCTCGTTGTTGGACTGAGTGGATTTTCTTCTTAAGCACTCCAGCATGATTCAGCATGGATGCCTCGCTGCCATCCTGTTCAAAGAGTTCTGAGGTGGCTGGTGAATCCAATTTTATGATCCGAAGACCTTCTCATCTGTTGGTCAGATGGTACTTCGAGGGTCGGGTAGATATGTTGTTTAGAGCTCTCCCCCTGACACTTTCACATTGACTCTGCATGCTCCCTATAAAGTCTCTCAGTGTGTTTGGTACCTTTCCTTCCGTTAAAAGTTGACCTTCTGCTTCATGTCATATCTGTCCTGGGGCAGCTATGATCTGGAGGTGCTAGTGTTGGGCTGGGGTGGACAACGTCAGAAATCACAGGACACCAGGTTATAGTCCAACAGGTTTATTTGAAAACACAAGCTTCTGAAGTCTTACTACTCTTTCTTCAGTCTACGTTATTGTTGAAGTGCCTATATTTCTGAGTTCTGACGGCAGTGCATTGCTTAAGTCTGTCACTCTGTTGGGGTGTGGAAGGACATTGTGCTCCTGACAGTCATTTTGACAAGTGGATATGCTTGTACTTGATTTGTTTTGGATTCTGAGTTGCTACCACATGCTGCCAGTAAAGTGATACAATTTCAAGGAGTGTTCCAAGATGTTTGGAGGCTACACTAGGCTGTAAAGTATTAGTGAGTTTCAAATGTGATCATGGCCCATACATGTGTAACCTGTAAATTGCTCTCCAAATGCAGGCTAGCCACTGCAATATGTTAATTAGGTATCATGTCTCCGTTTCTAGTATTGATTTGGATAAATGGCTAATTGTCAGATCCCCCTGCATTCAGTAAACCTTTACAGCTACAAGGAGGCAAGAAATTCCAGACTCTTCAGTTTGTCATTTCTCTAACATGAGTTCTCCCCACACTTCAGGCTTCTTGAAGGAAACCTGCCAATATCTTGACAACTCCCTGCTGCCACATAAAAATATGGATCTCTGTGATCATGTTGTGATCCAGTCTCCAGAATCTACCTTGGAATTTGATAGCCTAACATGTCATGTGATGTGGTCACCAAACCCTACTCCATGATTTACATGTCCCTATAATTTTGTTTTTGGTCCTGGGGTGAGGGTGTTGGCTAGGCAGCATTTATTTCTCATCTCTAATTGCCCTTGAACATCTGGTATTGGGGCTGTCTTCTTAAACAACTGTGGTCTTTCAGTGTGGGAAATGTTAGGTAATTCTAGAGGGGTGTTATCGATTAGATTTCAGGATATTAAGTCAGTGACAGTGAAGGAACAGCGAGAGAGTTCCGAGATAGAATGGAGTGTGGATTAGAGAGGTACTTGCTGTTAATGGGTTCCCATGCATCTACTGCCCTTTTCCTTCATGTGGTTGAGGTTGAGTGTTTGGAAGGTCTACACTGCATTCTGTAGATGGTACACAACTGCTGCCACTATGCCTCAGTGGTGCAGAGATTGGCTGTTGAATTTGTTAAGTGGGATGCCAGTAAAGTGTGTTGCTTTGTCCCTGAGTAGTGTCAAGCTTCTTGAGCATCATTAGAATTGCACTCATCCAGGAACCTGTAGAGTATTCCATTACATGCCAGCCTTGCCAACTTGTAAATATTGGACAGGTATTGTAGGAATAAATATTGGGGTGAACATATACATATGTTGTTCCTTATCTAGTATTTCAACAGAGTTTTAATTTCTTTACAATAAAAGATTAGGTTTATAAAGTTAGAAGTAGAAAGCAAAAGGAGCTTGCATTTATTGAGTGGCTTTCACAATCTTTGGACATCTTTTGCAATCTATCAAGCACTTTGAAATGTAGTCACAAACCTAGTCGGGAACATGGCAGTCAATTGGCATATATCAAATATCCAGAATCTCCCCAGCCACTGAACATTGTGGGCATTAGTGAGAATGTTGAAAAAATAAGATGACATTGGCAATAAGGCAATTCTTGTGTTGAGAGTAGAAGGATTCCTTTTCCAACCAAATGTTGAATAGTAAGACGGGAATCTCACAAGTGAGCAGCAAGGGGCCTATTTGAATCCATTTACTTGCAATAACATGTTTTATGAAGTTGCCCGTTCTCCCACATATTAGATAGAAACTGAATGGTTACAATTCCTGGCATCAAAGTTAAAACAACTTTGGTTTCTTCCTAGAGATGGTGCCGGGCCCGCTGAATTTCACCAGCAATTTCTGTTTTTGTTTTACCCCAAGCAGTGTTTCACATTATTCTTGTGTGCAGTGCTGCGCACAACTGGATCAGGCAATGTAGTCATGTGATAATCTCTTGAAGAGCTGGCAGTTATTTGCAGGAATCAGTGGAATATCAGCTGTCAGAGTGGGAAAAAATTGGAAATTCTCTTTCTGTCCATTGGAATTCAACCGAAGATGACTGCTTCCACCACAAGATTAAAAATAAATTAGTTAACTCCAAAAATATCTCCATTCCTATGGATTCAGTGGCAAATAACACACAGTTGCACTATCAGTTGCCAGGGGCTGGATTTAAAGAGGTCAGTCTTGCTGCCTGCATCCCTCACTACAGTGAAATAGTCATGGGTGATCCTGCCCCCAGTTATTAGTTTAAGGCGGAATGTCTTGCCCAGATGGGAGGGAGCACCTCGTTCTGTGACCTGATGCCAACCAAATAGCTGTCCTGGATCTGATCCCAGCATGGTCAGAATGAGCGGCAGCCATTCTTGTGACTGGTACTGCCCCAAGCACTGAGAAGCAGAAACTAAGTGGGGTGGGAGTGTGGTTTGCAAGTGTCTTCCAGCCTGGCCCCAGAAAGTGAGGTCAGGCGTTTAGGAGTCTGGTTAAAAAAAAAGGTCAGAACGGTGGTGCCGAGGCTATGACCTGGCAGGAATCTTCTTTTGGTCTTGGAAAATCTATTAAGAAGACCGCTCTCCCAGCAGCTCACGTGCTAAGGTCTGCTAGATTGCACATTGGCCTGAATCTTTTCTCCCTGGTTGGGGCCTCAGAGTGAGGGCAATTCTGGTCTTGCCAAATCATACCCAGAAGGAAGTGCCTCATCACTTTGGGTTCTTGCTCCAGTCTCTGAACTTTACGGGGGTTGGGCCACCTGGATTCCAGCTGAGTGCTGAGACACGCCAGAGATTCACTGCTTCAGTAATTAGCTTAATTAAAAAAAAAACTTTGACAAAAAGCACCTATCAGCCCTCAATTCTTTTACTCTTTCTTTCTCTTTCTCTCTCTCTCTCACACACTGTCTCTCACTTACTCCTTTTATACTCTTTATATACTCTTTTTTATTCTCTCTCTCTCATACCATCTGTCTTGTTCTTACACTCTCTCTCTCGTTCTTACACTCTCTGTTGTTCTTACTCTCGTTCTTACTCTCTCTCTCGTTCTTTCTCTCTCATTCTTACTCTCTCTTTCATTCCTACTCTCTCTAGTTCTTACCCTCTCTCATTCTTACTCTCTCTCTTACTCACTCTGTCTCACTCCCTTACTCTCTTTCTCTCTCGTTCTTACACTCTCTCTCATTTCTACCATCCATTTTCCATCATAACTCATCCTTTATGTCAAACTATTCACTCACGATGCTTCTAATAAACTCCAAGCCTGCCTCTGCTCATCTCCATGTCTCCTCATACTATCTGTACCAATCTCTTCTCTTCCCAACATTACGTTATTGTCTCAACTGCCACCTCTGTTCTCAGCTTTGGATCTATGTATTTCAGTTACTTACAGTTATCGATGTCGGATCAGTCTTCTCTTGCATGTCACCTGTCCTGTGGACTAAATTAAATCTGTGCAACCCTGGCCCAAAATGTCCTTCCGATCGTTGCCCCCATTTGAACTTGACATCCTGTTTTCCTCCACACTGAGAAATGAACTCAGAATATAACACAGAATTCCTGAAAATTCCATGCTTCCTGTACGTGGTGCCCATCTCATTTTGTTGGGAGCATTCCTTTGTTTTAGACAACTACATTTCCTGACTGACCGTGAGCCAAGAGAGACCTAGTGCTCATCTCTGAGTGTTTTGCTATTAATTTCAGATACGAAGACACTGAAAATGTCAGCCTAAAAATTACTTTGGTGAATATTAGTGTTTGAAAGGTTATGGCATTCTATTGTACTTCCTCTCATCAAAGGCTAATTCCATTCTAAGTAAGTCTGTATTAGCTAAAATCGCAAACACATGAACATTAATGATAGTGATAAGTATTTGCTAATATCACCAGTGGTAACCAGTATTCTTGGGAAATGTGTATATATAGCATCGTATTTAAAAATCCTGCCACACAAATACAGCCAGATTCGGAAATCAGAATTGACTCTCTCCACCTCTAAGCTAAAGTTATTTTAAAGCACCAATTTGTTTTTATATGGCCTCTAGACTGTAATTGCTCCGCTGCAAGTGCTGCAGTAGCAATTCAGTCAGTTGCTATGCAAAGTGGATGAAAATCAAGCATTTAGCTATTCCCGTAAATTGCCTATACAGAGGCAGTACTGCACAGAGGGGCCAAGCTCCAAGCTAGCAGTATCTCCTTTATGTGAGGAACTATTAACATAAATCAACAGTTGAATCAGAAGGACCATTTCCCACACATACCGAGCATGTCTTCCAGAGTGAGAGATCAGATGGTTACGTGATTTATTTATTCAAAAAGAGATTAAGGGGAAAAGGTGATCAGCAAGCAATTGTGATCCACTTGCAGTTTCAAAAGCTGCTCAGCAGTACACACTTGCCTGGACGTAGTCTCTAGGAAATCATTGTTTCAATTATGATACATGTAAACTTCACCTCTTTTCTTTTATTTATTCCTGCAATTTAACGTTCACCAGCAAGGTTGGCATTAATTGCCCATTTCTAGCATTTTTTTTTACCTTTATTATTAACAGTCCCAAATTAAAACAGGTTCCTGTTGAGAAGATGGAGCTGGGCTGTATATTTGAACTGTTGATCACAGTTTGATACAACTAAGCAGCTTGCTAGGCCACTTCAGAAGGCCGATAAGAATCAGTGAGGTACTGAGGCAATGAAAAGCATGATATAAATGCAAGCTTTATTTCCAGATCAAATCTGGGGAAATGAAGACTTGTTCTAGGGGTCAGTAAAATAATTTATAAGGTTAAAACAACAAATCTTAATGTATTTTCTACAGCTGTGCAAACTGAAGCAGGCGTTGATTGCTGTCACTGCTGCCTCTGGCTATTTGAACCATGTGTCGTGTGGTTGCTTAACAGCCTCATCTGGCAGGTAACCTGCTCACTTGATTTCATTATACACACTTTAAAGTAGATTCCAAGGACTGGCTCTATATGTACAAGGGAAAAATGGCATCTGTGTTGTTCTCCCTTGGGTTAAAAGGACATTGTCGTCCCATTGGGAAGGCTGAAGCTCAGCAATAATTATGGAAATGATTTAAAGCAGTTTAAGCTGTTGTTATGGCAACAGGGACAGCTCAATGTATTCATGATGTGAGGAGAATTTGTCTGTGTTGTGATCTGCAAAGACCTGGTCAGGAAATGTGCTTCTGTAGGGCCAACAGTTTCAGTGCAATGGGTGATGTTTTAACTTCAAAGCGACGTTTGTATAGCCGTCGCTCACTTCTGGTGTCACCTGCGCAGACTGTCATTCTGTTGAGAATTCTAAGAGCCAACAGCAGATGTAGGCAAAGTAGGCAGACCATGATGTCCGCCAACTTTGAATGTGCTCTGACTTGACTCCGGTTTTCTGTTGTGTGTGAGGCTTCCTTCAAGTTCAAAGCGATAGACTCTGAAAGAGTGCTGCCACCTTTCTGGTCTAACCAGAATGGTCTCGTTCAGGAAACAATATGAAGCTTATTGCATCACTGCAATGATATGCAGATTAATGATTTTGACCTATGTTAACACAGAGGTTGTTAGGAGGTAGGCCTCAGGCTTGTGTGGTCCAATAGCTCACACTTTGTATTGACCGGGTCCCTCATCCAACATTGCAGTGGTGTTGCTTCCTGTACTCAACCTAGTATTTACCCTGTCAAACCTTTACAATATCTTCCCCACATTTGATTTTCCCTTAACCATTCTTGTTCTATATTGGTTTGGATATTTGCATTTACACCTATCCATCTCCACCAAGTCGCTGACTTTACAGACTCATACAATCTGGAGATTTCACTATTGGGTTTGTTTCCACTATTGGGAGTAGGCGACGTGGAAAGTCTTCATGGCAGTTTGGGGTATGCAGTTCTTGCTTGAACTGGAGGTTCATTACTTCTTGTATTTCTTTCACAGAGGATTGCAGTGATGCACGTGGTTGTTGCATAGCACATTTCGGAAAGCCACTCTCCCTTTTAAAACAGCTAGGCGACAGCGCTACATCTGATGTTGCAATATAAGCAGTCTCAGTCATACAGTTAGCAAAATTATCTCGAACATTACTCCTTAGAATCTGAATTCTTTCACTTTTGATAGCAACAGAAAACTTCTCAGTCAAACCACCACAGTCACAGACCTCCCTCTCATTTATGAAATGAACTTTCTATTCCAACATAACTAATTTTATTGACAGTACTTTTTGCTTAGGTTCCTTTCTGAGCTTAGAGTTCAGTAAAATGTTTAACTAACTTTTCCTTGACCTTTTGTTATTTAGCCTTTTTTATCTTTTTTTTCTCTTCAATTGCCCCTGGACTTGTTGAAATTCTGTTGGCTTTAAGCAATGCTTTCTCAACTGTGGGTTATTGTCTGGTTAATATTGTGACAGTTTTTCCTGTACAAAACATGAAATTCATGAATTGTCCATTGACATAAAGGTCTGTCTGCCAAAGTATCTGCTCTGGGTCACCAGACATCCCTTAGGAAATCTTAATATTGATGACCTACTGAAGACGGATCTTGAACATTGATTCCTTGTAAACATAGGACTGAGAGAAGATGCAGCAAGTTCAAAAAGAGGGAAAATAACAGGGAGAAGCTTCACCGTAAAGAAAGGACAAAGGGAAGTGAAAGGTCAGAAAGCAAAAAAAAAAAATTGGGGGTGGATCTGTTAACTAATGATCATCTTAGCAGGTAGGATGATCTAAGTTCAGGAAATAAGGATACAGAAATGGTTTAGGTAGAGATGAGCAATTATCAGGACAAGAAGTAACTTGGTAGAGGGATGCACAGGCCCTTTAACAGCAACAACATGGTACAATGGATTATAAAGGTAAAAACAATGCTTCAGATACTGGAAATCTGAAGCAAATGCAGAGAACACTGGAGAAACTCATTGGGTCCAGCAGTGAGTCAGAAACAGAGTTGATGCTCAAATCAAAAATGATTTTTCTTCTCAACTCGGAACAAAAAATAATGGGAGCTTGTCAGAAATGTACAACAGTGATAATGGGGGAGTTTAGTCTACAAATAGACTGCAAAACTCCAATGGGCAAAAGTACTCGAGATGAGAATTTCACAGAATGCTTTCAGGATAGTTTCTTAGAATGGCATGTTCAGGAGCTGACCACCGAACAGGTTGTACTATATCTAATATTGTGCTACACAATAGGATCATTAATGACCTCACAGTGAAGGCATACCTAGATAACCAAAAACCATTGTATTGAATGCAAAATATAGTTTGGAGAAGAAATGTATGGTCCAAGACTAACATTTTAATCTTAAACAAAATCAATCATGAAATCAGAGCTAGTGAATGTGAACTGGGAAATTAATATTTATGTCAAGGGGAGGACCTGCCATCTGTGAGTACCTAAAGATAAAATAACAACGGTACCAAACATAACGAAATAAATACACTTCGTTATGCAAAGATAAGTGGCTGAACAGGATATAAAAATAAGCAGCTAAACATGAAATCAGAGGAGCTGGAAGGCTGACATTTCGGGCCTAGACCCTTCTTCAGAAAATTTTCTGATGAAGGGTCTAGGCCCAAAATGTCAGCCTTCCTGCTCCTCTGATGCTGCTTGGCCTGCTGTGTTCATCCAGCTCTACAGCTTGCTATCACAGATTCTCCAGCATCTGCAGTTCCCACTATCTCATCTAAACATGAAAGCTGGCTAGAAATGGAAAAACACAGAATAAGACTGATAATAAACCATGCTATTAAAATGAGCATTGGTCTTATAGAAAGTGGGTCTGAGCAATTAATAATGGAAAGTGCAATGGCAGATGTATGGAATGGGTATTTTTCATCAGTTTTCATTATTGAGAATACAGACAACATCCCATAATTTTGAGTAAATTGCTAAATGGGAGGAAGGGCATTTAAAAAAAAACATTTATCATGGAAGTGTTACCGAGCCAATTTTCTGGAGCTGTGAACTAACAAGCTCTTAGGTCCTGATGGGCTTCATCTTAGGCCTTTAAAGGAGGTGGCTAATAAGTTGGATAGTGGATAGTTGATATGTTAGTTTTAGTTTTCCAAAATGTCCTCACTTCATGGAAGATTAAGCATAAATAGGTCATTTCCCAGTTTGCAAGACAGAACGAGCACTGTGTCACGGTCATCAACTATGGGGCCTCTTGGATCCAAATGTCTTGGATGATGGGACCAAAGGTAAATTTTGCTGGATTGGTTGGTAACATAAGGGTAGGTCAGAATGTATTTTGTGAAGAGAAGGTAGGCAGTCTACAATGGGACATCGTTAAGCCGGGCAAGTGGACAAAGTTCTGGCAAATGGAGTGTAATTAGCAAATAGTAATTTGTCCATTTTGGCAGGAAGAATTGTTAAAAAAAAAGACATAATGTCTAAATGGAGTGTTTGCAGAGACTTGAGAGGTTGGGATCAGGTGCATGAATCGTGAAAGGTTAATCTGCAGGCATAGCAAGTAATTTAGAAAACTAATAGATTATTTAAAGTTCTTTTCAGAGAAATCAAATACAAAAGTAAAGAGGTAATGCTTCAGTTATACAAGGCTTCAGTGACAGCAATTTTCCCAGCTTCCTGCTTCTGGAATATGTGTGTGTGAATAAGTACGTGTTCTCTTGTGGCCCGATTAATTTCATTTTTCCAACCCTGCCTCATCGTATTTACACGCCACAGGGCAATGCCAGGTTGAAGCTACATTTGCCTGTGGGCAAGGGTCTCAGTCCATTGCAATCTACATGATCTGGGTCCAGACTACTCAAACAAGCTCACAGACCTTCCCAATTGGCAGGCTAAAGGGCTAATGATACCTGTGATGAACATAGAATTCCTATAGTGAGTAAGCAGGCCATTCATCTCATCACACTTGCACTGACCCTCCAAAGACCGTCCACCCAGACACACACCCCTACCCTGTCCCATAATCCTGCCTTTCCCATGGCCAATCCACCTAGCCTGAACATTTATGGATACTGTGGGCAATTTAGCATGGCCAATCCACCTAACCTGCACATTACTGGACTGTGGGAGGAAACCAGAGCATCTGGAGGAAACGCATGCAGACATGGGGAGAATGTAAATTCCACACAGACTGTAACCTGAGGCTGGATTAAACCTTGGGTCCCTAGTGGTGTG
The DNA here is from genome assembly GCA_024137785.1 of Ginglymostoma cirratum. NCBI lineage: Eukaryota > Metazoa > Chordata > Chondrichthyes > Orectolobiformes > Ginglymostomatidae > Ginglymostoma > Ginglymostoma cirratum. The sequence continues at coordinate 13,237,148 of JAHRHZ010000267.1, forward strand.
AGACAGCAGTGCTAACCACTGAGCCACTCCGCTGCCCCAACGGCCAATATCATTGACTGAGCAGGACAGTTCAGATTCCCCAGTGGCATTTTTCTTTCTTGCCCCATGTCAGGATTCAGGACTGTTTGTTTTGGATGTGGCTTGAGGTTGTAGGAGTTCAACCTGAGGTACAGTGTAGCACCCATAGTGCTTACCCTCTACCCCATGAGATTCATCTTGTCCATGATGGTGCATACAACCCTGCTCCAGACCACTCTGACCCAATATCCCAAACTCTTTAAGTGGTCATCCTTGCCTTTTGATAGTGTCCAATCCTGAATGATGGATCCTTCACCTTTCCCTAACCCCTCATCCCCATCACCGGGCCTCACTTGTCTAACATTTCCCTCCTGCCTTGACAGCTTCCCTTTTTAAGGTGTCCCAAAGTGACGGCTGTTTATTCTGCTCCTGATTTTTACTCCCTAATCTTGCATGTCAATGGTATATCACCATTGTTGTTGGCTCGTTCATCCACCTGCTCCCACCATCCGCACCTCCAGAGATACTTAGACATTTCCTTAACCACTCTGAGATAACATGGTGTAGAGCTGGATGAACACAGCAGGCCAAGCAGCATCAGAGGAGCAGGAAAGCTGACGTTTTGGGCCGAGACCTTTTTCGGAAATGGGGGAGGAGAAGGGATTCTGAAATAAATAGGGATAGAGAGGGAGATGGATAGAAGATGGATAAAGGAAAAGATAGGTGGAGAGGAGACAGACAGGTCAAAGAGGCGGGGCTGGAGCCAGGAAAGGTGAATATAGGTGGGGAGTTAGGGAGGGGATAGGTTGGTCCAGGGAGGACAGACAGATTAAGGAGGCAGGATGAGGTTAGTGGGTAGGAAATGGGGGTGGGCTTTGAGGTGGGAGGAATGGTTAGGGAGGCGGGGATGAGCTGGGCTGGTTTTGGGATGTGGTCGGGGGGAGGGGAGATTTTGAAGCTTGTGAAGTCCACATTGATACCCTTGGGGTGCAGGGTTCCCAAGCGAAATATGAGATGCTGTTCCAGCAGCCTTTGGGTGGCATTGTTGTGGCACTGCAGGAGGCCCAGGATGGACATGTCGTCCGAGGAGTGAGAGGGGCAGTTGAAATGGTTTGCGACTGGGAGGGGTAGTTGTTTATTGTGAGCCGAGCGTAGGTGTTCCACAAAGCGGTCCCCAAGCCTCCGCTTGGTTTCCCCGATGTAGAGGAGGCCACAACGAGAACAGCGGATACAGTATACCACATTAGCAGATGTGCAGGTGAACATCTGCTTGATGTGGAATGTCCTCTTGGGGCCTGGGATGGGGGTGAAGGGGGATAAGCACCTATCAGCCCTCAATTCTTTCACTCTTTCTTTCTCTTTCTCTCTCTCTCTCTCTCATACACTGTCTCTCACTTACTGTCTCCTTTTATACTCTTTATATACTCTTTTTTATTCCGTCTCTCTCATACCATCTGTCTTGTTCTTACACTCTCTCTCGTTCTTATACTCTCTCTTGTTCTTACCCTCCCTTGTTCACACTCTTTCTCATTCTTACTCTCGTTCTTACTCTCTCTTTTGTTCTTACTTTCTCTCTCGTTCTTACTCTCTCTCTCATTCTTATTCGCTCTCTCGTTCTTACTCTCACTCGTTCTCACTCTCCTGTTTTTACTCACTCACTCTCTCTCTTTCTTACTATCTCTCTCTCTCTCGTTCTTACACTCTCTCTCATTTCCACCATCCATTTTCCATCATAACTCATCCTTTATGTCAAACTATTCACTCACGATGCTTCTAATAAACTCCAAGCCTACCTCTGCTCATCTCCATGTCTCCTCATACTATCTGTACCAATCTCTTCTCTTCCCAATATTACATTATTGTCTCAACTGCCACCTGTTCTCAGCTTTGGATCTATGTATTTCAGTTACTTACTGTTATCGATGTCGGATCAGTTTTCTCTTGCATGTCACCTGTCCTGTTCACTAAATTAAATCTGTGCAACCCTGGCCCAAAATGTCTTTCCAATCCTTGCCCCCATTTGAACTTGACATCCTGTTTTCCTCCACACTGAGAAATGAACTCAGAATATAACACAGAATTCCTGAAAATTCCATGCTTCCTGTACGTGGTGCCCATCTCATTTTGTTGGGAGCATTGCTTTGTTTTAGACAACTACATTTCCTGACTGACCGTGAGCCAAGAGAGACCTAGTGCTCATTTCTGAGTGTTTTGCTATTAATTTCAGATACGAAGACACTGAAAATGTCAGCCTAAAAATTACTTTGGTGAATATTAGTGTTTGAAAGGTTATGGCATTCTATTGTACTTCCTCTCATCAAAGGCTAATTCCATTCTAAGTAAGTCTGTATTAGCTAAAATCGCAAACACATGAACATTAATGATAGTGATAAATATTTGCTAATATCACCAGTGGTAACCAATATTCTTGGGAAATGTGTATATATAGCATCATATTTAAAATGATTGAGGTGTGCCTGCTGCGGCTCATGACGAGCCCTCCTGCACCTTTCATTGAAACAGGGTTCATCTCCTAACTTTGGTGATGGTAGAGTGGAAGATATGCCAGGCCATAAGGATACAGATTGTGGTTGAATAAAGCTCTACAGCTGTTGTTGGCTCCAGATGGATTACCCAGTCCTGAGTTGATAGATTTGCTTGCAGTTTATCCTATTAAGCACATTGCAAACAACGTTGAGTTGTTTGCAACTAGTAGGTTCTCCTCATTGTGAAAACAGAGTTGGTTTCCAGAAGGACTGTATGGTGCTCACTTCTACTGATATTGTTATGGATAGATTGGTGAGGGTGGAATCAAATATGATATTGTCCTCTTGTTGGTATCTTCATGACCTGCCGCAGACCCAGTTTAGCAGACAAGTCACTTAAAGCTTCATCCATTGGCCCCTTCTTCCTGTTTCATTCATAAGCAGTGGAATAGACAGAGTCCAGGCTCTGAGGCCAAGGCTCGCCCATTCCATCAATTTCCCTTATCTTTTTCTTTCTTTCTCTTCCTTTCAGTTTTGCAATTTGTGCTTTTTTTTCCAGCTTAATTCTGGAGAGAGCTCGGTTGTGGAAGCAATGGCATTGGGATCCGGAGCAGGACTTTGGCAAGCGGCAGCAAGGCAGCAGGTGAGCCTGGGTGGGACTCTGGTGGTCAACGACGAGTCGTTGCACAGAGGAGATCAATCCTGGTGCGGGGACGAGATTGAGCCCTTGTGGGGAGTGCCAGATCTCATAAAGAAGGCCAGTGTGGAGTATCTACAGGCCCATCCCTAAAGAAGGACTGGTTGGCACGGGGAAAGTGACTTTGTACACTTTTCACTGTATTCCTGTATCCCTGTACATGAGTATACGTGACAATAAAATGTAATTCTAATTCTAATTCCAATTCTAATTCTATTTTTAGTTGTGGTACTACCAGGTCACCCATCGTAATGGATATTGAGGTCCCTTAATCACAGTACATTCACTTGACACCCTCAGTATATCCATTGAATGGTGTCCATCTGCAGGAGAACTGATTCATTAGCCAGTGGCGGGGATGGGAGGGAGGGGTGACTGGTAATTGGCAGGAGGTTTTCTTGCCCATGTCTGACCTGATACCATGAGACATTGTGGGGTCTGACGTCAGCACTGAAACATCTGTCCTGATAGTGGGGCAGGACGTCATGGTAGTGGCAGTTAGAATGGCAAGGACAAACTGTTGCTCAACTCATCTGTGGGTCGGTTCTTCTGAGTTTGGCACCTGCTCCCAGACTTTAGTAATTGGGACTTTGCAGGGTTGTTGAAGTCATTGTCATCTCTGGTACCTTCATTGATGCTCGGCGGTCCATCTGGTTTCATTCCTTCTATCAATCTTTGGGATGGCCAGATACAACAGATTGGCTCGCGTCAGTGGGCACTGAAGTGTTAATCATTTTGCCATGGATCCGGAGTGTTCCATGTTCCAGACCAAATGAGGATGGCCCATTTTCTCTCTGAAAGGACATTAGTGAACCAGATGGGATTTTAGAACAATTGACAGTGATTTCATGGAGACCATTAGACTACCTGATAATTCCAGATTTATTTTTACTTGAATTCAAATTTCACCGTTCGAGAGAGTGAAAGTGACTGCGAGTGACACAACCCACCGCCAAAAGCTACTTTCAAATAAATTCCACAGAGGCAGCTTGGAATGTCCACCATCAGGGATGAATTCAAATTAAACCCAAATCCTCCACAGTCTGACCTTCATTTGCAGCAATCAGTTAATAGATGGCTTTGGTAAGCTTGGCACTGGAAGCTGCAACATCCACTAACAGGCAGTTGGGGCATCTCCAAAATTCAGCCGGAGCTGGTTATGCTCTTTGTGTTCCACCCATGTCCTTATAGCAAGTCAGTGTCGGACTCCCCGTGCATCATGATGTGAATAGCAGCCATTCCAGTTGGCCCACCAACACCAATCAGCATTCTCTTATACAAAGCCCCATTGAGTTCCTTATCCCAGCCTGAGTCCTCTACATTTGTGAGTACCATCGTCCTCCCAGGGAGCAAGCACCTGCATTATCCTTTCCCACTAGTTTGACAATCCCTCATTGTGTCCTGTGATGTTAATGACTACTTCCATGTTACCCTGTAAAGTTCAAACTGTGCCAATATCTGACTTAATGATTTAAAGTGTGATATCGAGTGAAGCTTCTCTTTGTTCTCTTTCTGTTGCTGCTTGTGGACTTCAACCTCCACACCAGCTGGTTGACTTGTTGTTGATCTTGGGTGTTGAAAAGCTTAAAGACGTAAGACTAGGGTTAGGGTGGCATGGTTGCTCAGTGGTTAGCACTGCTGCCTCACAGCACCAGGAACCCAGGTTCAATTCCAGCCTTGGGTGACTGTCTGTGTGGAGTTTGCACATTCTCTTTGTGTCTGTGTGGGTTTCCTCCAGGTGCTCCGGTTTCCTCCTGCACTCCAAAGATGCGCAGGTTAGGTGGCTTGCCCATGCTAAATTGCCCATGGTGTTCAGGGATGCCTAGATTAGGTGGGTTATAGGGGGACGGGTCTGGGTTGGATGCTCTGAGGGTCAGTGTGGACTTGTTGGGCTGAAGGGCCTGTTTCCACACTGTAGGGATTCTCTAAAAAAAATAGGTTCTTGATGAATTCATGAGGTAAAAGCAAGAAGCATATCCTGACACCACCTGTAGGTCATAAATCAGAAAAGACTTTTGGTTGAGCAGAGAATAGGATATGAAAATGAGGATTTAGTATGAACATATTGTCATTCCAGATGGAGATTTGTTGATTAATTGAAGGCACATAGTTAACATGTAGGGTCACCAGTGTGTAGCTGGTGGGATACGGCATATAAAGATGCATTCACTAATTTTTGACTATTCATATTTAGTCATTAAACATATTTCAGCACTGCATCCAGATTTTCAGGGCCACTATGGACTGCAAGCAGAAAAATCTGTTTTAAAAACTGCGAATTACCAAGATAGCTGCATAATTTCATAGCAAGCTATTTAATACCTATTGTGAACTCTGTGTTTCTTGTGACTATGGGTCTTGGAATGTGCATGCGATCAGGAGCCCAGTTGACTTCAAGTGGAGCTGATTGGTTCTCGGATGAGTAAGTTGCAGGTGGGAACAAGTTACAGAAAGAGAGAGAGAGAAGAAACGTGTGTGCAGTTGTTCTCCCCAGGCGAAATTGTCTGTTCTCTGCAGTAAAAAAAAAACTCAGGTTAAACATGAAGATAATCAATTAACTATGATGCAGCAGTTGCTGCAAACCATTACTTTTGAACTGAAGAATAAAACATTTTGCATGCAAATCTGTCATTCTCTACTTTTTACAAACCAATGGAAGCTTCCAGAGAGAGATAACTGAACACCAAGATTTCGGCTAGTCAAACGTCGATATCGAGGAACATAGGCCATTGACCTGACTCTCCTGTTATTTTTCTTCCTCCAATAACCTATTTTTCCTCTTTATTTGTATGGGTGTGTCTAAGGGAAAGGGGATTAGAGTTGTAGTTAGCAATGTTATCAACCGATTGTTGTATCTGTATGCTTGCAGCTATAGTCTAATTATTAATAATAAGAATATTTCTTGTTCAGTATAGGAACCTGGTCGAAGATTTCTATTTACCCTGGTCTGAAAGTAGGTAAATTGGGATACTGTGCACCTTCTAAAAAAAAATGCTTTAACATCTGGGAATAGCAGGACTCTATTTTATGGCACATAATCCAATGGGTTGGAACAATTTATCAACAGGACTTTACCTGGCTGCTATTTATCATATTCTTTTATTTAATATTCTTCTGTTATTTTGAATTCTCTGAATCGGTCTTTCTACTTCCGAGTTGGAACTTGCAGCTTAGAAAATGCTTCTTGAATTTAGAAATTTGAACTTACTTCTGAGAGATCCAATAGTTTCATGTAGGTTTTAATACATCTAAATGGAACTACGATAACAGTTTCCAAAAAACGTTGTGTAACATATATCCCAGGAAGGAAATAATGAATAGTTTTTGATTAGCGATCCTCTTACAATAATTGTTTGCATAAAAAGCCACCTCCATAGCAAATACATGAAGTTACAAATTGTTTTTAGCTCTATCAAACTCCACTTCCACTCATGTACGAGGAGGACTGCCATTTGATTCTAGGTATCAGAGTGATGCTGAAGCAGACCCAATTGCCCTCGAGCAACTAACAGCACTATAGAAATTGAAGGAAATTGGAGAGATTGCTGCCTGAAGCTGCAATGAATCACTCATATGTTTGCAAGTTTACATTACCATTGTGCAGAGGCTCGGGCAGAGGTTTATAAAGTTTACTTGACCCCATGTTTTCATTAAAGAACTGTCTCTGATTGAAGCCATAGTTTTATATGCTGAGGTGTTTTAATTCTCTGGGTCTTTTTAGTTTAAGTTGTGGGAGAAGCTCAGAAAGACTAGTGCACATGTGTGCATGCGTTTATGGTTGCCAAAACTGACAGGAGACCATTTGTCCCACTATACCAGTATAAGCTCTCTCACTGAGTTATCCGATTAGTCCCACTCCCCTGATCTTGATCCCCAATGTTCTTCAATTGTTTCCTTTTCAAGTTTTTATCCAATTCTCATTTGAAAGATACAATTCAATCTGTTTTATTATACTTTCAGGCAGTTGAAGGTCATTATCATCTCAGAGGGCTGCTTTCTCATTGGAGAGAGATGTGACTGATGGTTGTTTAACCTGAGGGTCACCATGCCTAAGGCAAGAGGAAAGGTTGCGAAGGAAAGTCTTTTATGGTAACCTCAGCCTGTACGGGAATTGAACCCATGCTATTGGCATCGCTGCATCACAAACCAACTGTCCAGCCAACTGACCTTTCTTTCAGGCAGTACATTCTAGATAATAGTAATATATAGCCTTCAAACTAATAACTTGATCTCGACTCGAGTTGATTTGCCCATTATTTGTAATCTATCCCCTCTGGTTATGAACATTCCTTCCAGTGGAAACAGTTTCTCTCTATAAACACTAATGTAATCCTAAGTAAATTTGAACCCCTCCATTAAATCATCCTTTAACCTTTTTTTTTGTCTAAGGAGAACAACGTCTGCCACTCTAACCCATCTTCTTTACTAAAAGCCCCTCAAACCATATTTCAGAAAATCTCCACTTACAGCATCTTTAGAACGCTAACCTTCTTTCCATTATGTCTTTACCAGCCTGGCTATGGTTCCTTTCTAATGTGAGGGGAAATCTGTATGACTGGCAAGAAGACAATGGCATAGTTGGCAAGGAAAGGGTAGGCTAATAGCTCTTCGGGAGTAGAAGGAATGCTCAGTCTACTAGCTGCCAGAGGAACATGATGAGCATGGCATCAAATGCCTCGCACAGTGGTAACTAATAATAAAGAAAAGGTGCTGTTATCAGATTAGAAAAGCACAATTGTTACATACAGCAAAATAGTTTTGGAATGTGGCAACTATTATGGAAGATAAAAGACTTATATTTTGAGTCTTTGTCTAGAACGGCATAGCAGGAGGTAGAGTAAGGTGTTCTCCACCACTCCCCTATTCCAAGCAGCCCTGAGCCGTGCACAATACATGTGATCCAAGTACAAACTTTCCATTGATGGCATGTTACAAATGGAGAAGGGGATTAATCGCTCCTAAAGCTGTTTATTTCTAGATTCTGTGTTTTATTTGATTTGCTTTATTGTAGTCACATGTACCTAGGTACAATGAAAAGCTTTGTTTTCGACCAGTACAGGTAGATCACAGTAAGCAAGGACATACAGATCATAGAGTGCTTAGGCAGAGTGAGGCCTACAGGTTACATTGCACAGGAGGTGCATGAAGCAAGATCAACATTATTTGAAGTTAAAGAGTCCATTCATGTATAACCTATGTGTAACGCATAGAGCACCAGTTCGTACAGAGTAGACCCACAAAGAAATAACAGCAAAAGTGCAATGTTTTAAATGAACATTTTGCATAGGAAGCACTGGATACGGCAAATTTGTCCTCAAGTTAAACAAATAATAGCAGTCCTGCACGTTAGCTTTTATCGCATGATGGGTTTTTGATTAATAAAGGGGTCAAAGGTTACAGGAAGAATGCAACTGACAAACATATTAGTCATGATCAAATGGCGGAGCAGACTCAATGGGCTGAATGGCCTACTTCTGCTCCTAAATCTTGTGGTCTTTTCTTCAAATTCAGGCTTACCCCAGAGAGCAATGTTCTGACCCTGACAACAACATCGCTCACGGTGCCAAGCAGAGTTAAAGTGTCAGGTCCAGCAAAACTGAAAGAATAGAGCCTTTTCTTTTTGTCTCCACAGTACCTCCTAAGAGCTGAGCCAGGAGAGGTTCTGATGGTGCTCACAGACACAGAGAAAACTCTCTGTTTTTCTCAGCTGAAAAGCATTGGCTAAAGAAAGGGGTCAAAGTACAGGTATTGGTAGTTAGTTAAACACAGAGCAAATACAAATAAATGAAAAGAAGTGAAATGATATCTGTCGTGACACAAATAAGTGAGATCACTGCTATATTACAGGGCCTGATGTGAGTGCTTAATATCAATTAGTTTCATTAATCTGGCAGCTGCCCAGGGATAAACCCCTCCTGCAATTAAAAGGAGAATTGACAGGCCAGGAATTTCCTATTGTAGATGCAAGAATTGATGGAAGGGATCATCAAATGTCAGTGAAGAGGCAGAAGAGATGATATTCAGCTTGCTAATGGTCCTCAGTTGCTCCTTTTTTAAGAAATAAACAAAAAATTGCAATCCAGGCAAGTTTAGTTAGGTGACTGCAAGAGTTAATTTTTTTTATCTTTTAAAACTGAAAAGAAATCACAGTAGATGTAGCGGCAGTGTCAGATGCAATTATTTGCTCCAGTCGGAATTGTTAGGTAGAGCAAGTTTTATCACCTTGAGATGTAAAACCCCTTCACCATTTCTATCTGTCAGTGGTTCATTGCAAGCAGCTCTCTGTTGGATTTATTTCACTTCATTATTTGTGGAGGCTTGACCTCCAAGTTTCAGAGATCAGACAAACACATTTAATTAGTCCGTTGGCTACTTCAGTATGAGCTCAGTGAGGCCCTGTGAGGAAGGCTTCTTTATGTAGCCTTTGGGCCTATTTTATGATGTATGCATGTGGACTGGCCAGTTCATGCTCTCACAATGGTATAACTTTGGTCAAGTGTGTGCAATATTTTTACGGATGAATGGATTTCAGAACCCAGCCAATTTAGCCAAAGTTTGTAGCAAGCCTGCTTCTTGTTTTTTTTTCTTGTAAGGTTTTATTTTTCTCTGGAGATCTTTGTGCTTTTCATCATTTTGCCTATGGAATGCCCTTAACAGAGCATAACGTAACCATCCTTCAGTTACCATAGTTCGCTTGCTGTCATTTTTTTACAAACCTTTATCTGTCTGTGTCAATTCTGGTCATTGAAATTTTCTTTGCCCGCTGTGTGCTGCTCAATGTCAGCTTGTAATTTTGTATGAGACGGCAATGGAGGACTTTCTATCTGTGCATGACCAGAGAGAGTTTTGTTTTTCCGAAAATGCGTTCACAGTTAAAGTTTTATCTTTTCCTCAAGTCTATCCTTGGAAAAGCAATCTTTTTTTCACCTTATTATTTGTGAGACCTCATCTTGTTGTATGAATCAGATTGGTGGTGAAGCATGTTTTCTTGTGCGTGAGCAGGCCCTCCTAATTTGAAGGAATTAAAGGGTGAGATGGAACATGCATTGACAAATGAGCAAAGACAGATAGAGGCAAACATGCAAGAGAAGCAAAACACACACGCGAGATCATTAATTGATTGGTTGTCTATTTTGTTTTTCCTATAAAGCTTCTCTCACCTTTAAACTCAAACAGTATAATTAGAGATAGTAATAGGCTGTTTACTTGTTTAATGGCAGAAGCACCATGAGTTATGTATTAAACTTGTGATTAAATTCTACAGAGGTTTAAAATACTGTAGTAGAGGAGACAAAATCTTTAGAAAAAGAGCAAACCTCTTTGTATAAAATTGCTAACTCTCCTTGGGCAGATTCAACAGTTATTTTGGTGTAGAGTATGTTGCCAAAGGGATTAACATTAGTGAATTATTGGAATTCTGCTTCAGTTCTGACACTTTACCATTTGGATCTTGGTTCAGTATTGGATTGTAGATTTCGGGAAATAAAACATCGAAAATCATGCGGGGTTTCTGACATAACGCAATAGTTGTGTTCCAGTGCAACATCGCGTTACAGAAAATTGTGCCATAGAAATAACAAAGCCTCGATAGAAAAAGTGGGGTTGGGGTCACAAAGGACACATAATGACTATATTTTCCAAAATTCTTCCTCATCTATGTAGCTTTATTCTTATGGCTGCAGTTATGACAGTTTATCAGACAGGTGATGCTGCAAAGAGGCAATACATTTACGAATCTAACCCTGTATTTGCAATGAAGTGAGAGCTAAATAGAGTTCTGCCTTTGGAAATCCCAGCAATTGTCTGTCCTGAATAATAGTGCGAGCATGATCCAAAAAAGGTGAGCAGTGCACAGTTGTGTGAGATAGAACTCACAACCAGCAACCCTCCATGAAACTCCCCTGAAATTGACACGCCAGCAATTTTTAGTAAAATTCCCTCCTTCATTTAAATGCCGATCTGACCTGACATTCCTTTGGCACAGACTTCTGGATAGATTTTCAGATAAGTGAAGCAGAGGAATCTGACCTTTCTTTCCTGTGTAGCCCATTGGCATTGAAGTTAGTTGTATGATTAAAATGCATTGTAAACCTGAGTAACATTGTGTTTAAAATAGTGCTGGAAAAGACCAGGTTGTAACACAGGCAACTTTTGGTATAAATTCAAATGATTAAGTTCAAAAATTCTTACTTATTAAATATGTAGCAAAATCTAGGCAAAAATACTACACACAAAGGTGCATGTTTTAACAGCAGTCATATTATTTTAAACTATACTTCATTACTTACTTATACCATCAATTTAGCCTTGGGAGTCCATCCTCCTATTTGAATGAGCTGAAACAAAAAAAAATCATTTTTAAGTAATGCTGAATTGCAATATAGCCAACACCAGTCATATTTTAGAAATAGTGTTCCCCTCTTCATCAATCGCATTATAGCTATTTTGCGTTGCCGGAACGTGTTCTAGGAGAACACCCTGTATTTACTGTACAAGTGATTTTTTTTTTTGATGTGATGTTAATTGGAGTTTATGGTCTGCAAATGGCAGAATGTGCAAGGTCTGTTTGGTAATTGAAATTTGATAATTTGAAACTGCAAACATTAACTGACCGTTCCCATTTCAAAGAAAAGTTTCAAAATCGATAACTGTCGATTTCGATTTTGCCAATGTCCTTATGTAGCTTTTAATAGAACTATGCCGTTCAGCTCCATGAGCTCATTTTCCTAAAATGGTTGTTGGAATCATTTAAATGTTGAGATCCAGCAGGGGGAAGAGAGGAGCAAAGTAACAGAGCTCAGCTAAGTTGGCTGGGAACCTGTCACAAGGAAATGATGCTCGTGAATTTTGATACTGGTCAAATGTCTTTATTGAGAACTGATGACTGTCTTTTTAATATAGTTCTCAGATTACTGCCATACTGCAGTTCTGGTCTGAGAACAAAGATTCTGCCAGTCTATAAAAGGAAACTATAGGAATACTTACTCCAAAAACTTCAGTTTCATTACATAAGCATTCCACTCAGCGTGATCTTCTCTATTAAATCACAGATGCAAATTCATTTACCATTATAATTTTATTAATGTTTTGATAGAAAAGTAGGATAATCTAAGCTCATTTTTATTCAGCCAGATATTCTACATTGCCTGCATATTGTTGAAGAGCTGGTCAAACTGAACAGAATGATAAATGGCCTGCCATACTTAGTGTGAAGTCAAGCCTGGATAGTTCCATTACATTGAAAGAGATATTAACAATCGTGTTTAAATTCTGATTATAAATTACTCTGGATTCATGTGCAAATATTGTGGAATATTTACCAGACTCTTTAGAGAGTGTATTCTCCTTGCAGTAAAGTCAATGGAGGGGAAACAACAACCACTCAAGAATGGTGTATACAAAAAACACTAATGATGTCTCCTGGCCATTCTGTCTGAGTTTAAAAAAATGTCATCTGAAAAGCCATTCAACCTGTAAAGCAATAATGAACATTGAAACAATATAAAAAGGGAACAAAGACGTAATCACAGTAATCAGAACCTGATTTGTCGCACATGGCAACCAACAACACGAGACTGTCCATCCATTTAGAAATGGTGGTAGATGTACTTTTCAGCGATTGCTCCAATTTAGAATAACATTTTTCTTCTTTGATCTTTTCAATGTTTTCCCAATGGGCAGAGAATTCAGTGATGTTCTCAGATAAACCAAGGACTAGTAACTTGCTGAAAAAATAACCAGGAGTTTAATGTGCATTGCATTACTGGCTTATGGGGAAAAAAAGCAATTTGTGATGATGAAAAGGTATGTATGAATTACAGATCATAAAATGCTGCACATTCTACAGCTATTTGCACTGTCATCTTCATAAATTCAGCAGCTTGCCATCAACCTCTGCGCATTAAGAAATTGTAGGATTTGCAGTGTAATTATGTCTTAAATGCATTGCAGGAAATTAGGGCTGCTATTTCACAGCATAAGGACACAGGAACTCTTAATATTACTGGCATCGACATGACCTTGGCGGCACAGAAAGGGAACATTTTGAGTTTTGGAGTTTGATTTAGAGATTTGTTTTAACTTAAAACTTACATTTTTTTCATACTTTTGTCCTCCCTATTTAAGAACATAGAACAGTACAGCACAGTACAGGCCCTTCGGCCCATGATGTTGTGCTGACCTATTCTCCTACTAAGATCAATCTACTCTGCATACCCTACAGTTTACTATCCTCCATGTGCCTATCCAAGCGTCGCTTAAAAGTCTTTAAAGTATCTGACTCCACTATCACTGCCAGCAGCGCATTCCACACGCCCACCACTCTCTGTGTAAAGAACCTACCTCTGACATCTCCCCTACACCTTCCTCCAAGCACCTTAAAATTATGCCCCCTCATAATAATCATTTCCGCCCTTGGAAAAAGTCTCTGGCTATCCACTCTATCTATGCCTCTCATCATCTTGTATACCTCTATCAAGTCACCTCTCCATCCTTCTTTGCTCCAATGAAAAAAGCCCTAGTTCCCTCAACCTTTCCTCATAAGACCTGCCCTCCAGTGCAGACAGCATCCTGGTAAATCTCCTCTGCAGCCTCTCTAGAGCTTCCACGTCTTTCCTATAATGAGGTGACCAGAACTGAACACAATATTCCAAGTGTGGTCTAACCAGAGTTTTATAGAGCTGCAGCATAACCTCATGGCTCTTAAACTCAATTCCCCTGCCAATGAAAGCCATCACACCATACGCCTTCTTTACAACTCTATCAACGTGGGTAGCAACTTTGAGGGATCTATGGACGTGGACCCGAAGATCCCTCTGTTCCTCCACACTGCCGAGAATCCTGCCATTAACCCTGTATTCTGCATTCAAATTTGACCTTCCAAAATGAATCACTTCACACTTTTCTGGGTTGAATTCCATCTGCCAATTCTTTGCCCAGCTCCGCATCCTGTCAATGTCCCACTGTAACCTACAACAGCCCTCCACGCTGTCCGCAACTCCACCAACCTTCATGTCATTGGCAAGCTTACTAACCCACCCTTCCACTTCCTCATCCAAGTCATTTATAAAGATCACAAAGAGCAGAGGTCCCAGAATAGATCCCTGCGGAACAGCACTCGTCACCGAGCTCCAGGCTGAATACTTTCCATCTACTACACCCTCTGTCTTCTATTGGACTGCCAGTTTTGTATCCAGACAGCCAAATTTCTCTGAATCCCATGCCTCCTTACTTTCGGAATGAGCCTACCATGTGGAACTTTGTCAAATGCTTTGCTAAAATCCATATACACCACATCTACTGCTCTACCTTCATTGATGTGTTTTGCCACATCCTCAAAGAACTCAATAAGGCTTGTGAGGCATGACCTGCCCCTCACAAAGCCATGCTGACTATTTCTAATCAAACTGTGCTTTTCCAAATAATCATGAATATTATCTCTCAGAATCCTCTCCAATAATTTGCCCATCACAGAAATAAGACTGACTGGTCTGTAATTTCCAGGATTATCCCTTTTCCCTTTCTTGAACAAGAAAATGACATATGCCACCCTCCAATCTTCTGGTACTACTCCAGTGGACAATGGAGACGTAAATATCATTGCCAAGGGGGCAGCAATCTCTTCCCTCACTTCCCATAGTGACCTTGGGTATATCCCATCTGGCCCAGGGGACTTACCTATCCTCATGTTTTTTCCAAAATTTCTAGCACATCCTCCTTCCTAACATCAACGTGCTCGAGTATATACGCCTGTTTCGTCCTGTCCTCACAAACGTCGAGTTCCCTCTCACTGGTGAATACTGAAGCAAAGTATTCATTAAGGACCTCCCCTACCTCCTCTGACTCCATGCACAAGTTCCCTCCACTATCCCTGTTTGACCCTACCCTCACTCTTCTTGTTCCTCACATAAGCATAGAATGCCTTGAGGTTTTCCTTGATCCTACCTGATGCTCTATTTGTTTCTTATTCTGTCCCTAATTCTAATGCAGCCTGGTTCCTAGTGCACTATTTGCTCTTTATTTTCAGCTATCCTTAAATTTAATTGAGGAGATAGATAAAAAAAAGTTCTCCTGGTGGTGGCAATATTGAAAACACCATTATGCAAATAATTTTATTTACTGAGTCACTGCACTTATACGCACACACAACACAGGTGCTGTGGACAAAAAAAGGAAAAGAACAAAAAATGTATGAAAAGAGGATTCGGAGAGTTCCCTGACTTCAGAGACTACCTCCGAGCTAGCTGGTCACAGCGAGTGTACCGTGCACATGTAAATAAAGGGTGACTTGCAGATGGGATACCATCTTCTATGCAGTTATTTCAGTCACCTTTGTTCTATACCCTGCATCTCTTGTATGACTTCTATTTTGGTTGCCATTTTATGTTTAGTCCTGGTCAATGAGTAGAGTTAACCAAAGAAATTGACTTGGCTCATGTTGATTTGACATTCCACAGGGCAGCATAGTGGTTAACATTGATGCCTCACAGCGCTAAGGACCTGGGTTTGATTCTAGCCTTGGCTAACTGTAATTCTGGGGTTTGTACATTCTCTCCATGTCTGCAAAAAAAAAAAAACACTGGGCCCATGTCCCATAAATACAGCCATGGCAAAAGAGCAAATTCAGAAAGCAGATTTGTCTCACATGTAGTTTTCCAATCCAGGAGGAAAGAACGTTAAAAGACAATTCAGAGAGAAAACTCAGAAAGAGAGTACAGCAGCCAGGAGAGATTCACTGCCTTCCAACCCTGGACAGACTCTAATCACAACTGCTGGAAGCCAAGTTAAAATCCTGGATCTGTGAGAGCTTGACCACACCTACTCAGAATGC
This sequence comes from Ginglymostoma cirratum, assembly GCA_024137785.1. NCBI lineage: Eukaryota > Metazoa > Chordata > Chondrichthyes > Orectolobiformes > Ginglymostomatidae > Ginglymostoma > Ginglymostoma cirratum. The sequence goes on from JAHRHZ010000267.1 coordinate 13,253,178, forward strand.
GTCTATTGTTCCACCTTCTTTAAAAAAACCCAAAGGCTTCACAAGTTGTTTATCTTTTCACAGACTGCTCAACACCTGTCTCCCTAACTCTCTCTAAAAGAAACCAGGACAAAAAACACCTCTTAAAGCCACAATATCACCACAGTATTCTGGTACCATGGTTCCTAGGGCAAAATGTTAACTGTACAGTTTAGTTGGAGCTGTTGACACTGTACCTTTTCAGCTCGGTTAGTTGGAAGAAATTGCAGATCCTACTTTAAATAATTTGAGAGCATTAGCAGGAAAAATACCTGCAAACCAAAATATGTGTCTTTGCTTTCATTTTATGCAGTGGGGATCGCTTAGGATAAATATTGAAACTTCACATCAGTTTTCTTATTTATTTACGGGATGCAGGTATAATTGGCTAAGTCAGCATTTGCTACCAACCTCTAATTGCCCTTGAGCAGGTCATGTTCAGCTGCCTTTTTAACTGCTGCATTCTGTGTGCCATAGGTATACTCACAAGTGGTTAGGAAGTGAGATCCAGGATCTTAACCATGTGACAGTGAAGGAACAATGATATCGTTCCAGGTCAGGACAGTGTGGGACTCGAAGTGAAACTTGTAGGTGGAGGTGTTCCCATGCATCAGCTGTCCTTGTTCTTCCAGGTAGTACAGTCATGTGTTTGCAAGATGCAGTGGAAAATAAATCTGTTGTGTACCTTGTGGCTGATACACTCTGCCAACCTATGGCAAGGTAGAAAGGTGAATGTTGAAGGTGGTGATTTGGGTGCCAATCGAACAAGCTGCTTTATCCTGGATGATGTTGAACTTTTTCAACATTGTTGGATCTCCAGTCACTGAGATAAGTAAGAGCATTGTATCACATTCCTCACCGAGATGCATGAATGGTGGAAATATTTTAGGGAGACAGGAGATGTATTACTCATCACGGAATGTCCAAGTCTCTGAGATGCTTTTGTAGCTTTACTATTTGTGTGGTCAGTGGTAACATCCAGGATGTTGTTGGTGAGGAGTTCAGTGATGGTAATCCTTTTGAAATGGAGGTGGTCATACTCTCTGTTGTTGGAGTGTCTTGCCTGAGATTTCATGCCACTTGTCGATGTCTAAGTCTCTCTAATGGAAGCACTGATGTTCTAAGGAACAGGATTACAGGCCACAACGAGGGCTAAGGGATCTAACTCACCAATAGATTCATCCATTAGTTGGGAACTAAAACAAGAAGCCATTCTGGTCAGATTAGCAAAAGCATCTCTCGACATGTCATAGTTACAAATACCCACCACCATTCTATTCATTTAACTATTTCTCGTATTTCACAACTTGACTACGTTAATATATTAAACTATAATTACATAAAAGTTAGGCTATCCTCTTTATTTTTTTCTCTGCCATCCCTTACAGCCCATTAACACTACTTATGACAAGTCTTCTTTGACCATCCATTAAGTTCCACTACCAAGGACCGTCAAAACCATAAATGGGAATACCCACATAAATTTAGTCTTTCTCACATGTTATTAAAGATTTGGTGGACCACCAATGTCAGGGCAATAGTCAGATGAAAGATGTGTTGGCTTGGATCTCGAGAAACTTTGTGAGGTTGATATTTTGCTCAAACTACTTTCTTCTTTCTCCCATAACGAATCTAAAGTGGGTCAGTTTGGACCCTCCTGTAAACTCCTTGATCTCATGGTCTAAATGTTTGTATTTTGTAACCTTCTCCGTCCATGATGTTTCTTGAGAAGAGTTATCATCATCAAATCTTACCATCATGTTGACTACCGCAATCAGTTGGTTTTTCTAAAAGATCAGATCTGGCTACCAGACATGACCCTCCTTGTCTTCAAGTCATGGTTCAATGTATACACTCCATCCATTCTACCCTATATATTACCCTATCTATAACATGGCAGCTATTTTGTTATGCCTTTTAATATGTGTGTTTTTGATAAATAGGCATAGACCTAATATGTAGTAATATTTCCAATGGGGCTTCACATCTCTGACACTCCTTCCAGGTACGTGGCCTACCTCTGGATAATATGATCTTGGTAGGATGCCATTTGCAGCATAATCATTGTCTATGACTTAATGACTTAAAATGATATGAAGATTGCATCCAGATGCTTGCGATCAAATTGTTCTTAAAATAATCCATCCTGGCTCCCTGCTTTTTCAAATCATTCCATTTGGCCACCTCTGAGTCTATCTACTTCCTATAATTAATAATATGAGCTATCATAGAGGTTACATATTCCGGATCAATGTGATCTAGAGATTCAATCTCTTCTGAAGGACTAATGTTCTGTTCACAGGTTAAAAACCTCAATCTTCCTCAATATTTTCAGTTCTCTTAGTCTCTTTACACTATCAAAATTGTTCTTCACTGAGAACAGAAAGGAGGTCCTAAGCACTGGATTGTTAAGACTCAAGTGCTTCCCTTTTCCTATTAATAGCAGCAGGGGCATACACATCGAGTTTGGGTAAATCTCATCCTCCAACCTTATTTCTGACATATAAAATGCCATCAGTTGTATGAGGTGAGTGTGGAGAAGTTGCTTGGCAGCCTTCTTAATAACTAAATCAAGATTATGTAGCGATAACAAGGTGTAGAGCTGGATGAACACAGCAGGCCAAGAAGCATCAGAGGAGCAGGAAAGCTGACCTTTCAGGTCTAGACCCATCTTCAGAAATATGTAGGATTATGTAGGATGTTTTGAGAAACCTCTGTAAGAATACATTTCTAGGGATGATTTGTGTCCTGTGGAGCTTGTTTTGTTTATATTTTGGTGAAGAGCAGCTGACTCCAAATTGGTGGCCTCGTTCTCAAGTGTTTTCACCGCCCTGATACCCACCAAGGGATCAGTCCAAGCACTGAGGTACTTCTCCAATTCACCCAGGGAGATAAATTCAATATCCCCCCCTCTCAATTTCCATATTCTTCAAAGTTGTATAAAAACAAGACTTACCATTATATATAAACTAAAAACCTTTGGTTTTTGAGATGTTGATGGTAAGTCTGGTGTTCTCAAAGAAGGTCTGGATAATCTTGAGATTCTTCTTCATCCTGGGGTATGAATTGCTCAATAGGACAACGTTATCTGCGAAAGTCAGGGCAGGGCAATTTATTCTTTCCTTGTCTAACAAAATTGTTGCTGCTGACCTAACTTCTGCTAGAGTGCATAAAAGTAGATCATTGACTTGTGATCATTGACATTGACTTGTGTGGTCAATGGTAGTGCCCAGGGTGTTGATGATGAGGGATTCAGCTATGACAACCCTTTTGAAATGGAGGTGGTTCTACTCTCTATTGTTGGAGGTGGCTGTCATTATGCACTTGAACATTACTTTCTACTTATTAGCTCAAGGCTAAATTTTGTCTAATTCCTATTGACGGTGGCTGTGGATTGTTTCATGGAAGATTTGCAAATGGTACTGAATACTGCATGATCATCAACTAATAACCCCACTTCTGGCCTGATGGAGGCAAATTGATTGATGAAGCACCTAAGATGACCCTAGGACACCATTCTGAGGAAATCTTGTGGTAATGATCCATCTAATTATCACAGTCATGAGGCACGACTTGGTATAAATGTATGAATATACAATGAGGATTTTTGTTCAGTTAGCACAAAAAAATTTCCTTATTGACAATGTTTTAAATCTGTTGGAATTCTGAATAACTTTGAAAATAAACCATTCACTTAAAGTTGGTTCCTTCAGAAGGTGTGGCAGGCTCAAAGTATTTAGATACTTCAATAGTAAGGGAAGATAAGAAACACTTACAGATATATAGGCGATGTCCCTGGATAATATCCCCTCAGGCATGGAAATGCTTGTTCTGAAAGAGTGCTGAGAAAACACTGACAATTAGTTTGTTAAGGATGAAGGCATGTAACAATTTAAATGGTTTACACTGAAATAAAATACTGCCCTTAATCACTGGAACTGTATTAAGCTTCTGGCAACTTTGCATTTAATCTCCAAATATGACTATTGTGAGGTTGATAGGCTGCCAGTAATAGCAATGGGTAAGAAATTCCTCAGGTTGTCTCAGCCATGCTGCCTGTAACCCAAAAACACATCTGGAAGGTAAAAGGCATGTGATAGAAGGCAAAAATTAGACCTGTCCAAAAATATGCTGACCTTCGTGACACGCGAATGTTTTGAAGTCATAAAGGCCATCTGTAGACCAAGGTCTACCGACAAAGTTTCCTTTTGCTCGAGGATGGAATTTCTCTTCCTAAGGATGACATTGTTGTACCTCAATGCAGTAAAATCATTTTCAATAAGTCCTCAACCTTGGATCCACATTGGCTGCTGATACATTCCACTCTATCATCTCGTATCCTGTGATAGAATCCACGGATGAGCCAGTATCATTCAGAGAGCTGTAGGAAGCAATGAGATGGATGAAAAATAATAAAGCCTGTGGCCCCAACAGAATCCCCGCTGAGCTTCCTAAAGCTGACGGGCTTTTACTCACATCGAGGTGCTATGCTCTCTCCTGCAAAATCAGAAGGATGAAGAACTCCGGTCAACATTTATTGCCTCATTTACTTGGCTCATTAAATCATGAGCCCCTGTGAATAGCATTCTGAAGACTTAGATGTCCGGACATCATAATTTTGTGCTAGAAAAAAACAAATAAATAACAACAAAGTACTGAAGATGCTGGAAATCTGAAATAAATACAGAAAATGCTGGAGAAAATCAGTAAGTCTGACAGCATCTGTGGGTTAATGTTCTGAGTCCAGCATGAATCTTCCTCAAAACCAAATAGAGCTGGAAAATCGTGTTTTTTAACAGAAATGGTGGTTTTTACAGGGGGAAAGGTGGAGCAATTGTATTGGCTGTAGCCCCTGGCCTTTTGCTTTCTGCTGCTGAACAATCCATGCTCACCAACTGACTTACTTTTATCCTTCTACATTTCCACATCAGTGAATTTCAGGATGACTTGACATTTGACTCCTGTTCCGTCGACATCACCTCTGTGCCCATTTCTATGGACAGGAGCCCTGTGCCCACGACATGGACTCTTTCACCCATGTCCAGTACTTGCCCTCCTTCTGGCCTTTTAAATGACACGTGATCTCTACATTGAGAACCTCTACCATGGTATTTATTTCTCTGCTCTCCTCATCCACTCTGAGATGTCTCCCTCTGAACTTGCTGCACTCCATTTGATCATCTCTGACTTGGTTATTAAACCTGCCGATAAAGGAGTAACTGTCATCATCTGACATGCTGACCTCTACCTTGCAGAGGTTGGGCCCCACCTCTCAGACACTTCCTCCTATCTCCGCCTGGAACATGACTACACCATTGAACATCAATCTATAATTTCCATGACTGATACTGATCTCATCTCTCTGAAGATCTCCTCTACACTGCTTCCCAAACTCATAGGTCCCCAAGCCCACACAGTCTGCTTCTATCTACTTCCAAAAATCCACAAACAGGAGTCCCAGATAGACACACCATTACAGTCTGTACCTACATCACTAAGCTTATTTCTTCCTGTTTTGATTCTACTTCATCTCCCACCTCCCACCCTTTTCAGTCTCTTCCCACTTGGATTTGTGACACTTCTGGTGCTTTATGTTGGTTCCATAATTTCCAGTGCCTCCTCTTCAACTTTTGATGTGCAATTCTTCTATATGTCCATACCCCATCATGTTGGCTGAAGGTTCCTCAATCCTTCCTTGAAAGGAGACCTGCACCATCTCTGTCTATCACCATCTCCCTTCACCTGTCTGAACTCATCCTCATTTTGAGCAACTTTAAATAGTGGGTGCAGGTACAGTTACAACATTTAAAAGATATTTGGATAAGTGAATGAATAGGAAAGGTTTGGAGGGGTATGGGCCAAAAGCAGGCATAAAGGATTAGGTTAGTTTGAGAATATCGTCAGTGTAGACTAGTTGGACTGAAGGGTCTGCTTCCAGGCTGTATAGCTCTATGCTCAACACAAGCCGGACGAACATGACCTCATTTCCCACTTAGGTGCTTTGTAGCCTTTAGGGCTCCTTTGTGTTCCATAACTTTGGAGTAAGTATTCTAATCTTCTTACATTACTCACCTCCCCGACACCCCTGTGTCGCCTCCCCCTGCCAGCCGTGTCTTATGTGTGTCTTGTTGGCTTTGCTTTCAGCACAGCGAGCTCATTTTCTCCTTTTCACTTTTAACATTTACACCCATTTTAAATATCTATCATTACTTTACCACCGTCATTCCTGCCTTTGTCACTTGCTCTGGGAACCCTCGCAATCCATTCTAGTTGCTCCCCTTCTCCCTTTGCCAAGAGCATAAAAATCTCAATTTTCCCACTCCTTTCAGTTCTGAAGAAGTGTCATACTGGAGATGAAACGTTAACTCTGATTCTTTCCCTGTAGACTTTTCCTGACTTGTTGAGTTTCGGCAGTTCTTTCTGTCATAATCCTGCAACTGTCTTGAGTAGGACACTTGAAACAGATGCCTTTAAAAACCAACTGCAGTAAAGCGAAGTGATAGCCTTTGTAATACATATAATATCAACCTGGTCGTAAATTAACTGTCCTGTGGTGTGAGTATTCAACACAGACCTTGATAGCAGACTTCAACTTCAGTTGCAGTGTTGTTGCCCACTCTGCACCAGATTTGCAAACCACTTTGCTCTCTTCAACGCTGCAGACAAGAAGCTAAGCCTATCTTTGAATGTTGCCGAAACAAAACTTACATCAACACAGACCTGTTCGATAAATATTCCAGCTCCTGTATAAGACTGAAAGAAAATCTCTGGAATATTCTGAATATTTCCCATACCTTGGCAGCCATCTCTCTCAAAAGGTCAGCATTGACAAGCTCAGCTGACTGGATCATCTGAGCCAGCCCAGCCTTTGACAAACCATGGTCGAGTGCTTGAGAACAAAGAACTCTGCAAGTCAACAAAGATTCTGCAGAGCGGTTGTCATCACAACATTCCTGTAGAGAGGGAAGGCTTGGACTATGGTGACACATGAGCGCTCAGTAAACTCCATCAGCAATGTCAACTGTGCATTCTCCACATTTCAGTGAGAGGGCTATGGAGTAAATGCAACTATCCATCTTGAAGCCAATTCCACACGGGCCACTCCTACAACATCAACTGCCCTGGACTGGACACTGTCCCCAGATGGCCAAAGAATATTTTCCTCACCAGATCCTGGTTTCTCAAATGTCTAGTATTCCTGGGAAGGACAAGGAAAATGGTTCGAATTTACTCTGAATCTCTCTAGAATTGAAATGAATGACACCAAGTGAGGAAACTTCTGCCAACTATTCAGAATGGTGAGAATTTGTCGATTCAGCTGCGTCACATGCTGATTTACAACATCTTAATGAGACACAGTGGCAGCAGGAAAGAAGGGTAAGTGAAATCTGTACTCTGGATGCCAGGATGTACAAAAAGAATTGTACTTACACTGAGCTCAATGAAATAGATAACAGCCCATTCTCTGGCTCGTTTCTCAAGACAATGCCTTTACCAATCAGAGTCAATTTAACAAGTTTAAAGTTTGAACATTAATTGTCTGCCATTGTTAACTGGTGCAGTCTCCAAGGCACATTTTTACCAATCCTGAGTCCACTTCCCAACCAATCAGCACTATTCTCTCAAAGATATATATGTTGATTTTCCTATACACTAATATTTCTTGCGAATTGCCCTGACGAGTACACATTCCACCAGCATTTGTCTTTTTTAACAATACTGAAATTAGGTACTACTAAAAGGTACGGTTTATTGCATGCTAGCAACCACTTATATGTTACATTGATATGATTCATATTATTTTAGAGCCTTTAAACTGAACCAGATGTTAGAAGTGACTCCTTTGAGATTCTAAGCTGCGCAGCTCTAAGTCCATATGACATCACCATCGTATTATAATATTAATCCTTTCAGATTCATATATAACATTAATACTATGACAACAAAAGTAGATACACACATCAGCAGGAGCAACCTGACTTCCCCATTTAAAAATGGTTGGCTTGCTACAAATTCTGATGAGGTGGTGAAGGAACAGGCAAATTCTAAGCTGCAATATGGATGAAAACAGAACATAGAACAGTACAGCACAGTACAGGCCCTTTGGCCCACAATGTTGTGCCGACCTATTATCCTACTCTAAGGTCAAACAAACCTGCATAGCTTTCATTGTACTATCATCCGTGCGCCTATCCATCAGTCGCTTAAATGTCCCTAACGTATAATGCTATCTGCTGGTTTTCTTTATCTCCTTCTACAGATAGAAATATTAATTATAAAATGTTGTAAAGTAAGACATTTGAACCTAGACCTCTGGTGACGATTTTTGAGCACCAACATATACAAAGTGCTGATGGATCATGTTCAAACAGCAAATCTGAAGACCACGGAAATTTAACTGTCTCAACTTTTCATGCAGAAGGCAGTGGTAGGAGCTCTCACATGTCACATATTCATGTTCAGATACAGTAATTGCGTAAGATTGTGGGGACCTGCAGGAGGAATGGCTGCATCATGCGAATTCACAGCAAGGTCTGCAGTAATGTTGGTTGCACCCAAGTGTGTTTGGGTTGGGGCCTGCTGGGAGGAATGAATCCAGAAGTGGTGGAGGTTAGAGTCAAAAGTGTGACTCTGCGGCAGGGTGGCTCAGTGGTCAGCACTGCTGCATCACAGCACCAGGGACCTGGGTTCAATTCCAGCCTTGGCAACTGTCTGTGTGGAGTTTGCACGTTCTCCCCGTGTCTGCATGGGCTTCCTCCAGGTGCTCCAGTTTCCTCCCACAGTCCAAAGATGTGCAGGTTCGGTGGATTGGCTAAGCCAAATTGCCCATCGTGTTCAGGGATGTGTAGATTAGGTGGATTATAGTGGGATAGGTCTGGGTGCGTTGCTCCAAGGGTCGGTGTGGACTTGTTGGGTCAAAGGGCCTGTTTCCACACTGTAGGGATTCTATGATTGAAGATCTCAGAACTAGGAGTGTTGGAGATTAAAGAAGACACTAACCATTTTTATTTTGTCTGTATACCTTTCCTGGAGGCAATCAATACTTGTGCTGCTGCCTCAGGCATAATGCAAAAGGGTACATTAGGGCCTTTGTGTGCATATATTACAAGCCGAATGCCCATCCCTGATGTGAGTAAAGATGCTGCTTGTTTGGTCCTTACCAAAATAACATCTGTTTGTGGGTTCATGGCAGCAAACCATTCTGTACACGAGGCAAAGCACCTTGAACTCTGAAAATCTGGGCACTAGAGAATCAAGTTTGTAATCCTTGTTTTTAATGCATGAACTGTAATGGCAGGAACAAGGATACACTGAATATAAATGTAATTATTAGTAACCTATACATGGACTTCAATTTACGGTGGTACACATCAATTTGGAGATGATTATAATGTTCTGAAATGAAGTTTCTCACTATCTGTAAGAGGAAGGGATTCTAATGCATTTAATTAATTGGGAGTATACTGATTTGCAACATCTTGACCTTGTGGGATTAATGCTTTTGTTTTATGTATTTTTAAATTAACATTTGCACATGTCATCACCATCAGTAGATACACCGAGTGTGTATTTGGCATAGCTGATAACTGAAATTTACACTTTGAAAATTTCTCAGTAAAGAAATGAATGAAAAAAAATGCTCATGAATACTGCACTACCACAAACGTTCTGTAATTTTGTTCCTGTACATTATAAAGCACTTATTTTTCGCACATTGCTACTGCACATGCAGACTTTTATAAAAAACCATTCCAGTTTTTAATATCTTAAGCACAACTACATTAATTTGTATTCAGAAGACTAGATGTGAAAAGTTTAAGTCTTATGATTTGGATCGGTAAATACACACCTTAACATTCTGATTCTATTCACAAATGTAGTTTATGTAAACTGGATTGTGACTATTAACACAAAGGCAACTTGTAGAGTATAACATTGTACTTAAATTGATCCCTTTGTCCTTAAAATTTTGAGCTTCTTTCAAAAAATTTTATAAACAAGATGGAGAATTGATATCCACCTGGAAAATCCCATTTTCTTCACCTTGATGTTACAACTTGGTTATATTTCGCAATATGATTGTGCACTGCTATCTCATTCTGAGGCCCGATCATACGTCTAGACTGATAAGCCACACACGGCCCGTCATTCAAGAAATCCTGGTGAAGGTTAAATAAAACAATCAGCCAGAGAATAGAAAAATGGTCGTGTCTTCAAGTTAACAACAAAACAACCCTAAGGGCTGAATCATGAATGGCGGAAGGGTAAAAGTCCTTTTTCTGTTAGATTATTGGGGGCATTGCATGTTCAAGATTAATGTCGGATGAACTTGCTCTATTTTCACTTTACAAGTAGCCAATCGCATATGAAAGAGATCTCAAGTAATGTGGACAGAGTAAACTGTTCGGACAAATTCTAGTGTTGCGAAGGAATGATCTATTAGTTGTCAAAGTGGAAACTGGAATAGCAGAAGAGGAAATAACAGTATTTAGATGGGAACAAATTAGCATTGATAAAGATGACAAAGTAATTATTAGTACTAGCTATCACCAACAATTTACATCCATATAATGTCATTAATGTAATTGAATGTCTCAAGGCACTTCATTATATAAGAGAATAGGCTGAGTGGTAATGGGAGAATTAGTAGATTAGAACCAGATGCATGGTTGAAACAAATAGGTTTGAAAAGTTTATTAGTGTTGGAGAAGTTGGAGTTTTCTTTCATCTTTTGTTACAAAGATGTGTGCAGAACTCTTATGGGAAGGCAAACCAGGCCTCCTTTTCAGAGCAGTCAGTTGCTGTATTCTGCAAGTTAAAAGTCTAGGATCACACACAGACACTTTGACAGCTACTGTCAATTAGTAAGTACATAGGGTAACTGTGAGTTTAGGGTGCTGGGAGGGTAAGAGTGGTAAGGTGACAGGTAAGTAGGCTGCTTAGATTAAATGTGGGGAGACTGCCAGAGATGTAGATACCTGGCAGATAGGGAGTAGGGTGTTGGTGGGTATGGAATATGGTGCCCGGTAGTTAGAGTGGCAGGGAGCAAGTTGAGGAGGGGGCAGTTAAATGATGCAGTGTTTAGGGTAGGTCCACCTGAGTGGGAGACATCAGGCCCTGTGGGGAATTATAGGTGTTGGGGAAGGGGAGAGGATGACCTGTGTTTTGGGAATGCTAATGAGTGTGAAAAAAATCACGTCCAGACCTAAAAGGCCAGGTCCTGGGGAAGAAGAGGCACATCAGGTTTGGACTCAAGAATGGGTGTGGGGCTACAGAGCAAGGGGCTCAGATTTGGAGTGGCTGTATATAGGGAGTTAGGTCCAGAAAGTGGGAATAGGGAGGTTCAGATCCAGGGAGGGATTTGGGGTTGGGTGGGATGGTGTTGTTGGTGAAGTGGGTGGAGGGGAAGAAGGCAATGTCAGATCCAGAGCAGGGGAAGGGAAGGTGATGGGTTTGGGTTTGGGGTCTGCACATGGTCTGGGGAAAGATTTAAGTGTGAGTGTGTAAAGTAAGTATAAGGTCAGTTGAATAGTGACTCAGAAGTTCTATGTGTTTAATAGTCTATGATTTCGGAAACGCTTTGGGGAGTCAGAAGGTGAGTCATATACCCCAGAATATCTAATATCTGACCTATTCTTTATAGCTACAGTAAACATGTGTGCATTCTAGTTAATATTAAATTTTAAGCATCTCTCGATTACTTCCTGAGCCACATACAAATTGGCATCAGGCAAATGAGATTAGAGAGATGGATATGTGGCTCAAAGTCTGCTGTGATAGGCTTCAGTTAGTAGGGCACAGACAACAGCACTTGGGAATGTAAAGGTTGTACCTTTAAACGTCTGAACTGCCCTTGGTACCAGTGATCATAATACAATAAAATTTAACATTCTATTTGAGCTAGAAAAGTCAGTCCAGGAATGATAGGTTGAATTTAGTATTTTAAATAATTAAATTGTGAGAGCATCGAAGCTTGATAAAATAAATGGCAAACTATGGTTTAAAGATAGGCCAATACAGATGAAGTGGCAGATATTTAAAGAATTTTGCAGAATATTGGACAGAATGCAACACCTCACATTTATCTAAATTAAACTCCACCTGCCGCTCCTCAGTCCATTGACCCAGCTGATCAAGGTTCCATTGCACTCTGAGATAACCTTCTTCGCTGTCTTCTATACCACCTATTTTGATGTCATCTACAAATTTACTAATCACACCTCCTATATTCTCATAAAAATCACTAATATAAATGACAAAAGGCATTGGGCCCTTCCAGCACACAGCTGGCAACAGGCCTCCAGACTGAAAAACAGCTCCCTACCACCCCCCTCTGTCTCCTACCTTCAAGCCAATTTTATATCCAATTATCTAGTTCCCCCTGGATTCCATGTGGTCTAACATTACTAACCAGTCTACCACGCGGAACCTTATCAAATGCCTTGCTGAACTGCATATAGACAAAGTCTACTGCTCTACCTTCAAATCCACTTGTTTACTATCCATCCCACCATTCACAACTGCCTGTGGCAGGACAGCAGATCTTTGACTTGATTTATTGGTTATTTGGTTACTTAGATGTGAGCGTATAAACTATCTCCAAAATTTAGCATAGATGTTGTCTTGTGTTCAGCAGGTTACCACCTAATTTTCAAATATTTCAGGTACTAATCCACATATGCTTTTTCACACTCCTCATTGAACCAAGGATGGTTGTTTGGTCTGATGATAACGGTAGATGAAGGACTATATGAGCCATAAATTTGCAATACCTGCCTGAGGAAAATTAAATATTGAATCTCTTCCTATGATGGTATTGACTTGCACTGGAACTATCTCCTTTAAAATGAGATAAAGTGAGCCCCTTCTGCTCTCTGACTCTTCTTCAGAAGATTCAAAGCAGACTCAAAGCATTAACTCAGTTTCTCTCTTCACCAATGTTGACACACCAGCTGAGTTTCTTTAGCTATTTCTGGTTTTATTTCAAATTTCTAGTGTCCACAGTATTTTGCCCTTTCTCATGAAAGGTTCACCTGGCTTTCTTAAACCAGAAGGGCACTCGATGGCCCTGATCCATAGTTATCCTTCAAATATCATTACAAAACACATGGTTCAGTTGTTAGCACATTGCAACAAACTCCTACAAACTGGAAACATATTGGCTGCTTTGTTTGCACCTTGCAAAAGTGACAGCACTTCAGAAGTACTAATTGGCTATAAAGCACTTGCACATGTCTTGAGATTGTGAAGAATGCAATTTAAAAGTGCGCAGAAACCAAACACTTCCAAAGAAGGGTCACTGGACTCTATGTTAACTGTGTTTTCTCTCCACGGATGCTGCCAGACCTACTGAGTTTCTCCAGTAATTTATGTTTCTGTTTCAGATTTCCAGCATTTGCACATTTTTTGTTTAATTTCCAATATAAACTTTTTTTTGTCCTTTCTGTACCAACTTGAACCTGTGCAACAGGCAACGGAACACTTCCTGACATGATCATCATGAAATTAGTCCTTGCGGCTTTCCATAAAAATACAAGGTTGCTAGTGCTGAATTAAATCAATCTATCCAATTTTTTAAAAAAATGTACGCTGCTCCCTGTTGCAAGTTTGTTGAAATATGGCTTATTTTATTAAAATAAAAAGAAATGAAATGCCCTATTCTGATGACAAAATGTTTAGAAAGTGGTCACCGGGTTTTTAATTTGATTTAGAAAAAGAATCATCATGGGCAGGTCTGAAAAACACATTGACAGATCTTCCAGTCTTTCAATTATCGGAGACTGGATACAAGACCAGTGATGTATGTTAGGATCCCACAGAAGTCCTGACGTACTGACATTATGAGAAATATAAACTTCTGCCCATCACCCCCACTCCCTACCCCATCCCCTCTAAACCCCTGGGACGCTCTGAAAAGGTCTACGCTCTGAGTTAGAGTCAAAACTTTGGACAGTTCAAGCTTTCTTACCTAGAAATTTATCCAGGAAATGCCAGACAGTAAATCCTAATCTGTATTTGGTCAAACTATATAATCGACCTTTCCTGATATTCCTTCCACTGATCTCACCCGATTCAACTCCACCATCCGACTCTCTCGCTGACTGCCCATTCCATGATTTCCCCTGATTTGACTTGACTGTACTTTGATACCTGATTTCACACACCACCCCTCAAGCTCCCAACTTCAGTGACCCTCTGCTACCTCTGGCTCCCTCAGTGACCCCTAGTGGCTTCCTAACCTAAACTTTTGGAACTAAACAATGAACAGCGCTGTTGTTCAAATTTATGTTTTCTGTTTCAAGTTGAGCTTTCTAATAGTTCGGGAATCAGGCCAGTTATAACTATAGGTTGATAATTTGTAGAATTATTAAAAGTTTTCAATTATTCGTGCCATTTTGTCAAGGATATTGAACAACTTAGTACAACCTGAGTGAAACTCACCAATTAACATCCCGTCCACACTAAGCCTCCTATGACCCTCTGACTATCCCAAACCCACTAACTCTCCCTCACCCTCTGACTTCACCCAGCTTCCATCCTGCTACATTCACACGTTCACTCACGTACTGTCGGAGAGTTAAGCCTTACTTACTGGTATACAACGGCAAATGTTGTGAAAGAGGTTGAGACTTCAAAGCAGATTCTCCCTGCTCCTTCCTTCCTGCACTGAAGGAGTTTTGCAGGACCCTCGATTTGAATTTTAGCCAGAAAAATTGGAGAAAAGAAATGCGTACTTTTTTTTGTCTAATCAGCGTTGACAAAGAGCAGTTTCAATGATTACTGGACAATTTTGGCCATTGTATTTGTGAAAAGCCAAAAATTATTATTTTTTTTTCCAAAGTTAGTATTGACTGGGCCAGCTCCTACAAAATATATGCAATCCTTAAACAATATGCAACTAGCTTTAGTTGTTACTAAGGGCTTAATTTTACAGGCTACTCCTGGGCAGGAAGCTAATGGGTGGTTCCTTAAATCAAGGCACCTTGCCATTAAAAGTGTGCCTGATGCCAGCTGACTGTTCCTTCCTCCACTGCACTTTTCACATTGGCTTAGAGAAGCTTCAAATATATCACTCACTACTGACCCAGTTGAGGACTTTACCCAGCCTATCAAAACCCAAATAAGGGCCACACTATCAACGCTCTGATTTAATGAGCAGTGACAGAGAGATGGATGCTCAACTTGGAGCCTGGCAGATGCAGCTTTGGGGGTTGCATGCTGGACAAGAAGATTTGACTTTGGCCTCAACCAGAGCATTGTGTACGGTTCTGGATGCTGTGCTTTAGGAGAATGTGAAGGGAGGAAATATTCACAAAAATAGTTGTAGGGAAGGGACTTTCATTTCAAAGATTGATTGATTGAAGAAGTTTAACCTTTGAAAAAGATAAGGTTGAGAGGAGATTTGATGATAGTACTCAAAATCATGAGGGGATTGGACAGAGTTGATGGGTGTTACTGCTTTCACTCATGAAACAATGGAAAAATGAAAGAGCACAAGTCTAAAGTAATTGGTAAAAGAAGCAAAAACAATACGCGGAAGAACCTTTCCATCCAGTGGATGGTTTAAAACCTGGAATCTACTGCCTGAGACTGACGTGGAGGCAGATTCAGTTGAGGTGTTGAAAAGGGAATCAGAATATCATTTGTTAATGAAGCATGTTTGGAACTATGGGGAGCAGGTGAGAGATTGGAACAATATTTTATTACAACAATATAAACAACAATTGTTTATTTCAAGAGCTGCTGCTGAGAAAGTGGGTTGAATGGCCTTCATGTGTGCTACATTGATTCTGTGAAATGGAGGTCCCCTCTTCACAATTTTGCCTCCACGTTTCCACAGTTTCCCCTTGCCCTGTCCAACATGCTGCCATTGTTCAGATTGACAGGAGATTGCAGACTTGCCTAAATGTTAGGGATCATTACTGAATGACTTGCCTTACCTTCAGTACCATCAGTGACCACTAATCCTGCTGGCACTGCCAGTGTGCAGAGTTGCTTACTTCCAACTGGCTGGTAGCTATATGGGCAACACTTGTTTAGGAGACAGACAGAATCCCACCTCATACTAATTAAAGCCACATCGCCACAAAAATTAGAGTGTGAGTCAGCTAAGCAGAGAACTGTTTTTACATCATTTACGTAGGAATGGGGACAGTAGATAATTCAGCTGTATAAATTTCTGAAATTCAATGTTCTGATCCACGTCCACAGATTTCCTGCCACAGAGGTGCAGCATTTTAAAATAACTTGTTCCCTAGACTGTGTACTGCCACACCTTATAAATGTGAACCTTTAGGTATTTGTTAGTTCATCACAGGACTATTACAATTAAAGTTCTTTAAGCCTCCATTTATTTTTCTTTCTTTCTTTCTCTCTCTCTTTACTGCATCCAGAAGGTAAATTATCAGAATAACACAAAGGATTAATTTTGACATGGAAAGTGAGTAATGGTGCATCCAAAGTCAATCTTACATCTCTTTCGATTTTTATTTCCACTGGAACTTAAGTGGATTGCGTGGTTCGCTGTTTTGCTGTCAACTGCTTTGTCCTAACACACAAAGACAAAAGTTATACCATTGTGACTCCAGATTTTTTCTATATCTGATCATTTCATAACAATTTTCCGTGTATAGCAATTAAACCTCCAATCAAGTAGGTTAATTTCCACTTTCAATCCATGTTGATTTGACAAACGCAAGCAAAAAATGGCTTGAGAATTACTAATGGATTCTGCAGTCATTGATTCCTCTCAGCCGTGTTCTTAGCGCTGCAGGAGTATGTTCTTTTGTGAAAGCTGTCAGACAGCAAGAATAACTGGCACACTTCAAGTGACAGCAATTTAAAATTTAAATGACCTTTACCTCTCGTAAGAAAAGGCTTCCTTCCTTTTAGTGGAAGGTAGAGAGGTTTTCTCCCTTCAAATCCAAATAGTTTGAAAAAGTGAACTATCTCACGGTAATTGAAGAACTCTTTGCTGGTGGGTTCTGTGTTTGATTATGAAGACTGCCAAATACAAATGTTCACTTGGTTCGGTTAGTTAAGCCTAAATCTGAGCTCAGAGATACAAAATTACAGAAAGATTTGGAAGCTTGAACTGAATCATGGAATAGACAAACATAGTATTAAACTTCCGTAAATAAAGATCTTGCGTACACACACACAAAATCATACGTCATAGATAGAAGATTTATGACAGTCATAAACATGTCCTTGCGGACAGACATTGTTGTTCAGTACAAATTCTGAAAGCTGTTTTGTAAGCTGAATATATATTTGGAAACAATTGCCAAGGTTGTACTGGCATTTTGCAACAAAATCATTCTTACTGACCCCAACTGTGATGGTTTTGAGTCCTAATGGTAGGTTCTGTTTTGAAAGATACTTGAAATGTTATTCACTCTTTTTTTAAAAGCTATCTGCCAAGTTTTTGATGATTTCTCTCACAGGTCAAAAGGAATGGTCCAGATCTTCTGGTCTCTACAATGTCAGATACTGGACATATACCACCACCCAACCCCCACCTCCCCCAACACCAAAATACTTGTTAAAACCCCTCAGAGTCTGCACCCATTTTCCAGAAGGTTTGAGCTTCAAATGGTCAATCCCCTAGTTCAAGAGTCTTCTGGAAAGAAATATTTCACTCTGTACTAGACTTCACACGGTTCTGACCTGGTTGTCCAGATTCTCACCCAGGAAATAATTGATGACAAAATTCTGGCCAGGCTGCTCACTAACTATACAACCTACCTACACTCCCACCAAATCACTTGCACATATTTTCATCTTTGAACTTTTGAGTAACTGTCCTGACACTCAATAGGAGTCAGATCTTCCAACTTTCTTCTGACCTTTTCCATGCCCTGAGCTGTCTGAGACCCCCTGACCCTTTGCTTGTGCCCCCCCGCCAATCGATTGCTAACTCCTTTGAAATCCGTGACTGCTACCTGACCCCGTCTCTTCTTCACCCACCTCCCCTGAACCTGACATTCCTGACCATACCTAAGACCTTCTGATTTCCTACCTGAGCCCCTCAAATTGCCCTCATTCCCCCCATCCCAAAATAAAAGGCCCTGACTTCCCTCAACCTCACCTGACTAGACTGAATAGGCTGGGGCTATTTTCCCTGGAGCATAGGAGTCTGAGGGGTGATCTTCTAGAGGTTTACAAAATCATGAGGGGCATGGAGAGAGTCAATAGCCCAGGTCATTTTTCCTAAGGGAGGGGAGTCCAATACTAGAGGGCATAGGTTTAATTTGAGAGGGCAAAGATTTAAAAGGGACCTAAAGAGCAACATTTTCACGCAGAGGATTAGTGCATATATGGAATGAACTGCTAAAGGAAGTGGCGGAGGCTGAGTGCAATTACAACACTTAAAAGATACCTGAATGGGTACATGAATAGGAAGGGTTTAGAGGGATACTGGCCAAATGCTAGCAAATGGGACTGGGTTAATTTAGGATAACTGGTCAGCATGGACAAGTTGGACCAAAGGGTCTGTTTCCATGCTGGACAACTCTATGTCTCTATGACAAAACATTGTCACCCTACCAACCTGCTACCTACACACCTCACCATCCTATCCAACTGTCACCCATCTCACCAACATTGATAATCATCCTACATCCTGTTCCACTTACACACCTACACATTTATCCATTCAGTCAGGCTCACACTTGCATGTTGAGATGCTCTCGGACATTTAACTTCCGTGATAAGAAATGGCTAATGCCATAAGAAGGGGGCAATGGCTTGTCCATGAATGTTGTCCACTGTTACATATCAAGATTCTCGTGCTGACTCTGTTGGGAAGCATACACAGTTCGAAGATTGACCTGAAAAGTCAGAGGAAGATTAGAAATCTTTTGAAAATCTGCTCAGCACAGCAATTGAGGTTTCCCATGCTGACTGAAAGGTTTGAGCCAATGTGGTGAAAGTTCATCAGCTTGCCATATGCAGCAAGATGGCATGTTTGTTTTTGATGTATTCTATGTTTGATAGTTCAAAAACTCGTAAATATATTCTGAGTAACACAAGAGCTAGTAAGGAATTTTCCAAATGCAGTTAGAATTTCAGTTTGCATAATGATCAAGGAATCCTGCCCTTACCATTCATCTCATGTTGGTTAGTTTCTTGATGAAATTGTTTTATATTCCCTTTGGCTGATGTAAAAAAAATCCAATCCCCCTACAGAGATGGAAGCACAGAGAGGAACATGGTTCTAGGTTTTAATCAAACAAAATCTACCATTGTGACACATAATCACCACTGCCAAGGGCAACGACAAGCTTTCATTAAAAAAAAACAAAACTCCAGTTCAAAAATGTAAAGTGTAACCTTGACAACAGACTCCAAGTACTTGCTTTTCTCTCTCCTTAAAAGTGCCTTTGAAAAGATTTGAAGAGTACACGGACAAAGAGAAGTACTTTGCCAGCTACGTGCCTAAGTTCCAATTCAATGGGTTGAAAATGGTGTAATAATGTTTTCTCCAAAGTTGCCGTGTACCTTTAACATTTAAGTGAATGAATAGAATAGCGTAAAGCAATGGGGGATGGGGAGGAACCCTCTAAATGTCTCAGTTAATGAGTGCACTGCTCAGTGTACGACTGACCTCAAAAGACCAGTGCTTCTCCTGTGGCAAAGCAGCAGAAAAAACAATTGACTTTCGCATCCTCAAGCTAGACAGGAGGAAAATTGATCAGAGACCCTTCTCAAGGAGAACGAGAGGTGAGCAATAAATAAAAGGGACCTAAAGGGCAACATTTTCACGCAGAGGATTAGTGCATATATGGAATGAACTGCTAAAGGAAGTGGCGGAGGCTGAGTGCAATTACAACACTTAAAAGATACCTGAATGGGTACATGAATAGGAAGGGTTTAGAGGGATACTGGCCAAATGCTAGCATTTTTTTGGTAGGAGATGGTTTCTTTTGTTTAATAAATCTCAGTCATTATCTCATTATGGAGGGTGTTTCTGTGCAATGGTTAATTCTAACATATTTTGGAAGAAGGAAGATCAGTTGGTATTCTGGTGGATATCACAGGCTCACACTCTAGGAACACTCAAGTGTGAATGTAGCCAAGGAAAGGGGAAGGTAATTGGGACGAATGGACACACTGCCTAGGCCTAATTATGTCCACTTTGGCCAGGTCCAGGAGCAGTCCTGCAAGGAATTCTCACCCCTCCCATTCCCCCACACTAGAGCCAACAGGTCCAGAGAGTGGGGCTGACAGGTAAACAAAATTTAAGTCGCAGCCTGCTCTGAAAGGTGAAAAGGGGCTTCAGTCTACCACATCTGATATACGCATGGAACATGGATTCCTCAACGTCTCAGAGCACACAGGTAGGATGGCAGGAGGTACAGTGTCACACAGACAGCATTGATTTATCAAGGGCCACTGACTGCGAGAGTAGACTTTAGGTTGGTTCATGTTCCAGCCTCTTTAAATTTTAAAAACAAATGTTGATGACTTCTTCCACTTTGGATGATGCTTTGGAGATATTGACAGTTTTTGTGGTGTTCATTTTCAGATAATGTGGTGAACTTGTCTTCCCTGCAGTAAGTTATTGATTCCCCCACTCTGACCCATGATATGCTGCCCTCCCTTCTCCCAGCACTTTGTCAAGATCCCTATTCTGTCAAACTATCTGTTTTCGAGATGACCCTTCGCCCTGCCCCCATTTTCGTAGAGCCCCATGATGTTACTATTTATGTCCCAGTCTGTGCACTTGCCCTATATAGGGTGATCCTGACTGGCCTTGACACCAACACCCCCACATAGAGATTGTCCAGTTCGCTCTCCTGCCCTACCAGACCTCACCTTAGAAAATCAATTGCCCACTCTGACTGTAACCATTCCCTCAGTTAGGAAAGATCGGAGCTGCACATAGTTTTGATGCCACAGACAGAACCTAGAAGTTTGACTTCTAGGACTGACCATAGCCCAATATTTGGAGTGGTTTTGCATAGAAATTGGACCAGCCTCCTGGCTGACTATGGCCAACCCTCCAGATGAGAAATGACTCTACATCCAGACTGACTAAAGTCTATCGTCTATCCACTAACCATGCCTCCCCTCTCTCTCTCTTGCACACATCACCATGCTTGTCAAGCACGTGCAGTGTTAATTTCTGCTGTATGTGAAGGAACATATACCACCTCTATTGACACAGCACTATGCCATACACTATGCCCACTTCCCTGTTTCCCGTAGCCATGTGTTACTGCCTTACGTTCTGTGCTAAAGTATTCCTCTCTGCTGCAAGCTGCCTGTTTACCTTCTGAACTAAAATGCCACCTCTCAGACAAAAGCTTGTGCTTTCTGTTATGTGGTCAGCTGCCAGTTCTGAAGCAGAAACTGGTGCATTCCATTTGGGTTCCTTGATGTACCTAGGGGCACATAGTGCCTTGGTATCTAGAGGTGCCTACTGCAGTGATACAGCTTACGGTGAAATGAGGACAAGGAGCATTGAGAATCCTTTGCTAGAGTTAGTCAAAGCTACGTATTCACCCAGACTGAAAGCAGATCTCCAAAATCGACAGGTACGCATTTGGCTCATGCTGTTGACTTTCTAAAGATTCATGTATCTCAACTAAGAAGAAGCTAATTGGGAAGGGGAACTTAATTGCAGTGAGTTGTGTGATTAATGAGACATAAATAGATGCAGATCAGAAGAAAGTAATCTCACCATCTCAGGAGGGAGAACTTAATGTAGAAATTTTATCTCAACAATGAGACTGTGATTTCGGACCTTTGTCTGACTAAGTCATCACTCACCATTATTCTCACTTAGCGGGAAGTGGAAATAGGATTTTTTCTGACCAGGACAGAATTATACTCCAACCCACAGCTACTCAGCAATTCAGAATTTGAAGGGATTGGATTAGTGATGGGGTCAGATCTATTACATATTAGACTCCAATAAAATACATTGGAGGTTTCTGAGGAATCCATGAGCAAGCTACTGCTTGGGATTATAGTCTTTGACAGACATGTTGGCTTTAGCTAAATGGCTGTATTTTAAGAGTTGGCAATAAAACGCTAAAGATGGAAGCAAGCTTGATCCTGTTGATAAAACAAAACAATACCTTGCTTGAGATTGCAAGAACTGCCATTGCTGGAGCCAGAGATAACAAGGTGTGGAGCTGGAGGAACGTAGGAGCCAGGCAGCATCAGTGGAGCAGGGAAGTTGACATTTCAGATTGGGACCCTTCTTCAGAAATGGGAAGGGGGAAGGGAGCTCAGAAGTAAATAGAGAGGAGGGGTGGGGCTGGGGAAAGTAGATGGGATGGTGATAGGTGAGTGCAGGTAGAGAATTGTAGGGATTGATCAGTGAGGTGGGAGGGGTGGATAGGTGGGAAAGAAGATGGACAGGTTGAGTCAGGTCAAGGAGATGGGGATGAGCGGGAGGGTTGGACATGGGATAAAGCCAGGGGTGGGGAGATTTTAAAACTGGTGAATTCCACGTTTAGGCCATTGGACTGTAGGCTCCCAAGACGGAATATGAGGTGTTGCTCCTCCAGTTTGCATGTGGTGTCTTTGTGGCACTGGAAGAGGCCCAGGATGGGCACTTTTTTTTTTGTTTCTTGTACCTAAAAAGTCTTCAGAGGGCACTTCCATCTTAGGGCATCCTCTCACTCACTTACCTTTGACAATCTTTAAGCATTGAATGTCCTGATGTTGGCTTACCATAATTCCAGGTCGCCCAATGTCCTTAATTAGACAGGACTTTGAGAGCCAACAATCTAATTGACTGCCTCATCCAAAATTTCATTCTGGGTCCCACTGCCCGTGTTTGTGACTCCCTAACTCACATTTCATTCCGAAACTTAGGACCCAAAAATGAAGATTCTACATAGTGTTTCCTATTTTGTTAGAAAATTTTTGTAATGCTGGAAACTGCAATATAACTTTTGCAAATTTCCTATCAAATTATGTCTTATTTCACAATATTTAATATTAAAAACAGTGCATTAGCTGAGATCAGTATCCGAGCAGCCTTTTTTCATGTAGTTTACAGGATATTTAATTGGGTTTTGTGGTTATTTTGAAGCATATTTTAATAGTAGAAATGATTTTTGCAGTCCATTTTCCCCATGGCAATAGAAGTTCAATAAATACACCTAAATACAGTTTGGAACGATACAAGATCTCTTTGCCTATGTATTTATTTCCAAAGACCTAATTCTTTTTATTTATAATAACAATAGTCTATTCTATTTAATGCAGCTATCTGTGAAAATAATATTAGGAAGTAATCACAGGAGAATATTCATCTAAATGCAAGTCAAGTAACTTCTGTATGATATTGCTCAGCAGATGATTGCAATATTCCCAATTTCATATTCTGTGTTGTATAAGTAAGTAATAATAAAACAAAACATATGAAAAGACTTGTAGTTATGTGAGTTCTTTCAATACTTTGATGTTCCAAAGAATTTATAAGCATTGAAGTAGCGGAATTTTCTTTTCAAATTGCGAGCATTGTTACAATATACGTAATAAGGCAGTCAATGGACTCATTGCAAGTCTCAGAAGCAGCCATGAGTTACTGACCAGATAGTCTGTTTAGTGATGTTGGCTGACGGATAAACATTTGAACACAACACTGGTGACAGCTCCATTGGTCTTCAAAATGGTGTCACAGGATTTTTTTTTTAAATTGTGAGAGCACAGAAGCCTTAATTAGCCTGTATTGCATTGGGAATCCAAAACCCTTCAAAAGAAGATTACATGGGATTCCTTGCTAGTCATTATGTGTTTCACACTTCCATCCATATTTTACTAGGGAACAATTTTCTGTATTTGGTTAGAGACAAAAGAAGTGCAGGTGCTCGAATCCAAGGTAGACAAACAGGAGGCTGGAAGGACACAGCAAGCCAGGCAGCATTTGGAGGAAAGGAGCAGTCAATGTTTTGGGTATTACCCCTTTTCAGGGCAATACCCAGTCATAGCCGAAAAGTTTACTGCTCCTTTCCTCCAGATGCTGCCTGGCTTCCATTGTGTTCTTTCAGCCTCCTGTTTGTCAATTTTCAGTATTTGTTGTTTTATTCTTTCATTGTTATTGTGGCATTTTGTTGAACATTCCCTCATTATTACTGATGGGAAATAAATACCTTTTTTTTAATTCTTACGTATTCATTGGATTTTTCTAAAATGATCTCCTAAAAGTAGCAAGATCCCTGTATTAGGGCCACATAACATGGTATGATGCTTACTCATGTTGCTTGTAATTTGAAAGGTTACTATGCCTTCACTGCACAGTTCTCACTCAGAGGAGAGGACATCTTTTGTACACTGCCTAAAGTGAAAATGTGATACACATTTATAAAGACCACATTTACCATTTGGTTGCACCTTGTAAGGAGAATGAGTCATTTCTCATTGTTAGTTGCAGAATAAAGGTTCTTTATTTTATTTTTCTATGGAAATATACATCAGACTGCAATCTATCTTTCCTAAATGATGTTGCGTGCAATAATGCAATTCAGAGACCTTCACAAGTAGAACAGAACCATATGACCAATATATCCTAACGGGTTTTTGTTACTGCAGGCTGCAAATGATAGGAAATTTTGTGCAAAATCATAATGTTATATGGGATATGCCCCAGTAAACATAAAGTTCACACACTCCTCATGAAATATTGCAAGATGAAGAAATTGAAAGTGAGTCATCTACAGGTGTTGTCAATTAAAACAACTCAGCAGTCCTAAAATAATTCAGCAGTCATCAGATGTCGAAATTGTGACTGGAAAAGTGACCAGTCCTTTCCTACTTGAAAGGAAATATTAACCTGGATTTTACAATGGTCAGATAGTCATTTCTGAATTATAGATGGGAGTTGCACAAGAGGGACTCTGCAGAATCCCCAGCATAGGTGATTTGAAGGGAATTGCCCAGAATGTTGATTCAGCTGATCAATTTGCCTTCACCTGGACCTTTCGAGAGTATGCATTTAAATTTGAAAATTCAGAGGGTTCTGCTGAAACTAAGTAAATAGCTATTAAGGGAAAATCAAACTATTAAATGCCTAGTTGAACTCCTGAGTAACCATTAAACTGAACCTCAACTTATCTCACATCACTACAAACACTTACCTCAAGATCCTGACTCAACACGTCTCTCTTCCCAAGACCTGACATCCCAACCCCGCAAATTCCAGACTCAATCCCTCCCTTCACCCCCTCTGAACGTGACGACATCCCAGGACCTGATATTCAGAACCAGAACCATGACTTTCGCACTAACATGCCAAAGGCAGTTTATTCTGGAGTGAAGAGTTAACACACGATTGTGTAAGTAGGAAGTCTATGTCACAACCAATGTGATAGATCACATAACTATATAGAAACTCTGAAGATAGAAACAACAATCTGGATCTCGTACTATGTGTTTATAAATGTGAATAAACAGTCATTTCGAAAATAACTTAGACTCCAGCAGCTTGTCTTTCATATTCAAATATTATGTTTTATTATAAGCTGAATTGAATGTAAAAGCAGGAAGTTACACATCAGTTATACAAGGCATCGGTGAAATTGCATCTGGAGTACTGTGTACAGCATTGGTCAGTGTGTTCACAGAAGATTGTGAATACATTGGAAGCAGTTGAGATAAGGTTTACTAGACTAATACCTGGAATGACTTGATTGCCTCATAAGGAAAAGTTAGACAGGCTGAGGCCTGTATCCTCTGGAACTTAGAAAAGTCAGAGGTGACTTAATTGAAATATATTATATCTCTTGGGACTTGACCAGGCGGATGTCAAAAGAATGTTTCATCTTGTGGGAGAACCTAGAACTAGGGATTGTAGTTTAAAAATAAAATAAAGGGTTGCCTATTTAAGACAGAGATGAGGAAGCATCTTTTCTTTGAGTGTCATGGTTCTTTGGAATTGCCTTCCTCAAAATACAATGGATGCAGAATAAGTAGTCATTTTAAATATTTTTAAAGCAGAGGTAAATGGATTCCTAATTACAAGGGGATGAAGTATTATCAGGGATATGCAGGAATGTAGATTTGAGGTTAAAATCAGAGGACCCATGATCCTACTGAATGGTGGGGCAGGCTTGAAGGGTAAATGGCCTGCACCTGTTCTCTATAAAGTTCCCATAAAGGAAAGCACCTGACATCCTTAAGTTCTAGCCACACAACAGCAGATTTGTAATAGAGCAAAAGGGGTGTACCTATTGGCAACACTGGTTGATAGTGAAGTTAGTTACTCTGAAGTTTTCATAAGGTCGGAGGCTGTCCAAAGGAGGAAGGATGGAACCAAATACAATGTGTCAGGTACAGAAGATTCAATAATGAGGGAGGTGGATTGTATCTTTTATAAGCAGAATCTAACATTCTTCTAACACAGTCTGAAAGATAGCTCTTATTTCAGTAGCACCCATGCTAGCGTGAAACTTCATCATGCTTAAATAAGGGACCGTCGCCTCTCATTTTTGGAAATACTGGAGAATAAATGCCCAGTCTCTCCTCCTAGGAGGAGATTCTGCCATTCTAGAACAAGTCTTTTAAACCTTCATTGCATTCGTCTATGGCAGTAATATTGTTCCTGAGATAAAGAGACCAAACCTGAGCACACCACTCCACATCTGATGTAACTAAGCTCTTATTAAAGCAAGACTTCACTACTCCTGTACTCAAATCCTCTTGCAATAGAGGTTAGCATTCCATTTTGAATTGTAATAGCTTTCTGCACCTGCATGTTAGCCTTGAGTGACTTGTTGACAAGAATATCAAAGTCACTTTGTACATTTACACTTTCCAACATCTTACCATTTAAGAAAAACTTTGCACACCTGTTTCTCAAACCAAGGTGGATAACCTCTCATTTTTCCACATTGTATCCCATGTTGTCTATTCATTAAGCCTGTCTAAATCCTCCTGAGGCTATTTTACATATTCCTCATAACACATGCATTCCACTGAGCTTTGTATTATCCACAGATTTGGAAACATTACACTGGTCCCTGCCTCTAAATCATTGACATATTATACGCGGCTTAGAAATAAGAAATGATCCTTGCCGTACCCCACCAGTCACTGCCTGCCAGCAAGAGAATGACCAGATTATTCCCACATGCTGTTTTCTGTCTGTTAGCCAAGATTTACTCCATACAAGTCCATTACCCCTTGTCCCATGTCCTTTAACTTCTTTAACTGGCCTGCTATGGGAGACATTATCAAAAGCCTTCCAAAATTCAAGTTCATTGTCTTGCCTTTATCAATTTTGTTCGTAACATTGTCAAAAAAAACTCTAACAAAAAAGTTTGTCAAATGCAATTTCTCAGTTGCAAATCAACACTCACTCTACCAGATCAGATCATTATCAACTAAGTATCTATTTATTTCAATTCTTTATCATAGATTCTAGCATTTTCCATCCTCATCATGTAAGGCTGGCAGGTCAGTAGGTCCCTGTATTCTCTCTTGCTGCCTTCTTAAATAATGGGGTGACATTTGCTACCTTCCAATCCACAGGAATCATGGCTAAAACTTTTGACTGATGATAGCTCCCTTACCCTGTCTTCACCTGACTGAGGTCTACGAACCATAGCTTTCAGAGATGGCCATTTGGATGAAGCACTTCCCAAGTTTGCCGGCACATGATGCAGGTGTGAGATTGATGTAGGATGATTCTGAAAAGTAACATATCTACCCCCTTGACTGACCAAATGTGACAAGCTGCCTGGTTTTGTGTCTATGCTAAAAGGCAAGAGAGAAGCTCTGTGAGGTGCCAATGTGTAAACAGGCAAAGCAAGTCAAAGATGCTGTGAGTATCCAAATAGGTGCAATTTAAGTGAATGGTGAGAAAACAAGACACAGCCCCTGAGAAGCCCCCCGCACAAAGGCATGAGATGAGTGCCTTTCCCTGTACACAAAGTAGCTAGGCCAAAGCATTGCAATGAAAGCTATTAGTGAGCTCCAAACTGAAGTGGTGAATTATATTACATGTGAGTTGGAGATATGCCATGATGCTATGGTGAGTCTGGTGCGTGTTCAGTCCTCTGTGGATAGAGGGTGGAAGCTGGTTACTACCCATGGAGGGTGGTCCAAAATGTTGGGGATGCCTGGCCAAGCTGAATACCTGGAGATGGTACCTACAAATCCACTAGTAATGTTCTCAGACATTCATGTAGGGA
The DNA here is from genome assembly GCA_024137785.1 of Ginglymostoma cirratum. NCBI lineage: Eukaryota > Metazoa > Chordata > Chondrichthyes > Orectolobiformes > Ginglymostomatidae > Ginglymostoma > Ginglymostoma cirratum. Next base: position 13,281,350 of record JAHRHZ010000267.1, read on the forward strand.
ATTGTCGCCAAAATAATTTCCCTCCATTGCCTGGGAAAATAGCAAACTTCTGTTACCTGAAAGGAGTACTCAAATGTTTTACTCAGATGTTCTTCCCCTGCGTGACGGACAAAATACAGGGAGTCAACCCAGACTTCAATTAAACAAACTCTTCTTTATTTATCTCTTTAGGTATCAACATTAAACATACATTCATTGCAACGTTTACATCTTACTCATCTGATTTAACTTTAACTCACTTCATTTAATTTTACTTTACCTTACTTTATCTACCTTTAACCCTAACTTGACTTTATAAGTTTGGCTTGAAACAAATACAACCCTGTTTCGAGTGAAATGACCAACCTTGCCCTCACTGTAGATCATAGAATCATAGAATCCCTACAGTGTGGAACCAGGCCCTTTGACTCAACAAGTCCACACCGAGTCTCAGAACATCTTGTCTCATGGTTTTCATCTTCTCTGAAGATGACTTCAAGGCACATGCTTCTCAAATGTTGGTCTTGAAGGCTCAATCCTGCAAGATCCTTTGTGCTGGTAACTTTTAACCCAAAACATGCACATTCTTCCGAAACTTCTCTGGCACCCAGCTAATGAACTGACCAAATCTGATCACAATGTTTGATCCCAACCAATGGCATTTACTGGTAATCAATGCCCAAATGCTTGTAGTAAGTCATAAACAGCCATGTTCCATGCTCCATATTAGGTAATATGGTGTCTGTATGTCTAGCAGACCAGCTTAAAACCTCTTATATTTGGTCAACACAGGAAATTGCAGGTCACAGCTGACAGGGCAGATCATACCATGTCCTGTCTGCAGTTTCAACCAATGTCAGAATCAATATTAACTTGACCAAAAATTTCCAGCATGCTTGATTGTAGCTGTTAACAAGTCTCAAAGGCATTTCTGCTGCTGGCCATCTGACCACATTCCATATAATAGTTTAGCTAATAATGAGATGTTAATGAATGTAATTAGGTCCCTTAGCACTCACTACCAAGTTTTTCGTCTTGTTGTTTAAAGCTTTTGTGCAAAATTGAACTTTATTTTCTCAACGTCAAGAAACTACCTATTTTCACTGTTCTTTCCCAACCGACTTCCCATTGCTAAACCATCAGGAGCTGTGAACATTCCGCCCCTTGAAATGAAAAATAACAGGAACCAAAAATGTTAAGTACTCAGAAGGTCTGAATAGCATCAGGCTTGTTACCCAAACATGAGTTTTTTTATATAAACACACAGAATATAAGGCACAAATAGAATGAATTACAGGCGTAAATTCAGTTCGGATTGTACGGAATGGGAGTCATTACAGAAACATGGATGCATGGTGGTCAGGTTTGGGAGTGAAACATACAAGGTCAATAGGTAAGATTTGAAAAATGGTAGAAAGGGAGGAATAGCCTGACTGCTGATGAAATCACTTCAGTGACATTGCATGATAGGATGTAATGAGAGGGAAGCAGACAAGGAGAATGGGGACAATTAAGAAATAGAAGAGGATTTAAGCCTCCAGTGAGATTTGTATTTTGTACCCCTGGTACCCTCTGTGGAGTGATAGAATGCATAAGTGCAATGTCATAACAATGTTTTTCATAATGTCATGAATGTTGAAAATCTGTATATTTAAAGGTTACCTTTGTTAAAGCAGTAGCTGACTTTAGAAATGGTTCCCAAAGCAACCAGTGGAATTACGGATTCAAACGGATTCCCTAGATGATACAGCAGAGGACATTCCCATACATAAAAGAATCCTCAGAATTCAATGGATGTTCACAAATGTAAATAGACACTACTGACTTTGACAGCTTTCCTTCAACCACAGAGATATTTGACTGATAAGAACCTGTGAACAGCCGTGCATCACAGTGGAGAGAAGACTTCAGACTGCATGAGCGCAATGACATATTTGGAAGAAAATTCGGCTTTTTTTTACAAGGTCATTTAGCACAAGAAGGAAAGGTGGTCACTATAAGTGAGCAGAGTCTGTAGACAGACACAGTGCCCCTGCAAGCAGAGAGGGTCCAAAAAGTCCAGCTATCTGATTACTATAAACAACCTGCCTGTCAGAGGGCCAGACCCGCTGTTTCATGAAAGAGAAACGATGGGCCACTCTCTCCCATCCATCATTCCATCCACAAGCTACCTGTGAAGCAGCTTACTGCCAGTCAACAATGGAAGCCATCATAGCTTCAGAACTATTTCAACATTTGCAAAGTTGCCAGTTTTGACAACTTGATGGCTCAATCTCGAAACAGGACACCCTGCCTTGAAATAGAACCCGAGTTCTATTCAGTGATTTTCAGTACTTTTCTTACCTCATCTACAATTAATTTGTGTGTGAGAAAGCATGATGTAGTTTCGCAGTAACATTCAGGGCAAGGGCATGAAAATAAACTAACCGTTCCTTTTCTGTGCAAGAGGCCGGCTCTGTCGCTTCAAGGGTTAAAAAAAAATACAAATCCACGTTGATCACAGACAACTTTGAGGAATTTTTGTTTTCTCCCAGAGGGTGGTGGCAATTTGGAACTCACTGCCTGTAAGGGTGGTAGAGGAAGAGACCCTCATAATATTTAAGGAGCATTTCGATGTGTAGTTGTGATGCCAAGGCATTAAGTCTATTGGCCAAGGCTTACAAATTGGGATCAGATTAACCCAGTGGTTATTTTTGATTGGCACAGCTCCAAAGGACCTTTTCCTATGCTGTAGACTCTAATGACTCAGTCCATTCATGACAAGCTACCTATTTAAATTGTAACTGACATTCTTTCCATTAACATTATAAATCTTAAATGTTTAGATACCTCCTAGGAATGGACACCTGAAGCCTTTTACGTTGTTGAAACAACTTATCCAGCTAATCACTGGTCGAATGACATGCATGGATCTATAAACCATGAGGTAACAAACGCATCAGTTGCAATACTTCTGATTTCAGACCACAACACAGAGCCTATTCACAAACTGACTGACTTTTACCCAGACAGTTCGATGCTATTAACAACTTTAAAGGCAATGCAGTGTTACAAACAGAAGGCGATGCCTAAGCCAATGTTGACCCTCCTTGTAAGTTTAATGTTCATATTCAAGCTCATATTGGAATTGGATTCCACGGCACAAAACAACATCAGGAGAGTCAAGCATCACGTTGACTGGTGCAACTTCATAACTTGTGCATTGAAGTAAAGATCGGGAATCACATGACACCAGGTTTATTTGATCAATCAGGTTTGGTCAATCAGGTTTATTTGAAATCACAAGGTTTCGAAGCTCCACCCCTATGTCAGGTGAAGTGACTTCTGACCTTTTTCCACCCCAGTCCAACACCAGTGCCTCCACATCAGGAAGTAAAGATGGCATTTTATTGTTTGTTTATGTCCAATCTGACTGAATATTGCACTAAAGAGATGCCCATATAAGATTCCCACTCTGATAAACCTTGGCCCCATGTTCACTGGTTCCAAATGCTTTTCTAGAATTGGTGCCCCAAGAATTTACATTGATTTATGCTCCTTTCCTCAGAGTGACAGAAACCTCAACTTTTAGAATTCCTTTCACAAGATGCTGTTACCTCAGATTACCATTATCCATGACCCAATATATGTTTCAATAACATATGGATCAAATCATTGTGAAATTACAGACAACATCGCAATCCTTGGAAAAACTGAAACATGAGTATGACATAAGCTTCTTTCTGCTCATAAGAGCAGCAAGGACACATTATCTCAATTTCAACCAGAAAAAAATTTTCAAAACGACATAAACCAATTTCTTTGGATCAATCTACTGGAATCAGACCTGATCCTCCCAAAATAGGAAAGCTTCAGAAGATGGCTACACCGCAAACAAAGATGATTAGCAAAGGTGTCTTGGTTTCTTCGGCTTTTTATCCCTATATACAGTCAGTTCTGCTACAACTTGATAGTTGTGTGCCTGTACAACATCGCATTATAGAAAATTGTGCTATAGAAATAATGGGGCCTAAGGGAAAAGTGGAGTTAGGAGCAGACCACCAAAAATATCACTCAAAATCGCTCAAAAATCACTCAAAAGCCAAATACAAAGGACAGTGAATTTGAATAAATGTTTAATTCATATCTAACAATGAAATAAAAGTAAAATTAACACTTTACTTTGAAAAATGTCAAGACGATTTGACATTAGGGAAAGTTTGAACTGTACCTCTCACAAAAAGTACTTCATGACAAAGCCCAGAAACGATCACGTGATGTTGACATGTACTCCTCCACCCACCAATGTAATCGCGGTAAAGCCATCACAAGTTCGTGTTTTAGAAGCAGCATCCCTCTATTTGTCAATCGCGTTACAGCCAATTTGTGTTGACGGAATACGCATTATAGCAGAACCGACTGTTCTGAATTTTGTGATCAGAGAACCTCCACTTTGAACTCGTTGCAAAAACGGACCTTTGGCAGGAATATCACCAGCTGATTTTGCAAACTCTCAGAAATGCTTCGTCATCAGGATGTGTGTGCTTCAATGTTATGATGCCATCCATGCTTACCACAAGGAAAGTCGTGAATCATTGAAATGCCTTGGAGCATCTCTATGAGGAGAGCAAACCTATTGCATTTGATGCCGAGAAACACTCCAACACTGGAAGAGAAACTTTTGTTCCTGTTTTTAGAATACAACAGTTTCACACATATCTAATCAGCAAACATTTAATCCTTTATACTAACCTCCAACCATTGGAAATGACACGTCGTCTCTCACAAGTGCATCTTCATGACTCCAGAGACTACCAGTGAAGATCTAAGGGAATGATTTAGAAGTGCAATATAAACTGAATTCTGAAATGACAACGTCACAGATTCCCTACAGTGAGGAAGCAGGCCATTTGGCCCATTGAGTCTACACTGACCCCGTGATGAGTATCCCGCCCAGACCTACCCCCTACCTTATCCCTGTAGCCCTGCATTCCCCATGGCTAATCCACCTACCCTGCACACCACAGAGCAATTTAGCATGGCTGATCCACCTTTGTGGAAACCCACATAGACATGGGGAAAATGGGCAAACTCCACACAGACAGCTGCCCGAGAGTGGATTTGAACCCGGGTCCCTGGTACTGCGAGGTGGCAGTGCTAACCTCTGAGCCCCCATACTTCTGATGCTTTTAGCCTACTTACAGTCTCAAAAAGAACAATGGTATTCCAATGGAGCTCCAGGTGGTGTTATTGACTCTGCGTATACGATAGTGTCAACGTTATCTCATTCATTTTGGTCATAGCCAAGAAGAATTGTTTCAGCAAACTACATTAGATGATGTCCAGCTTCAACAAAGTGACCCAAGCAGTCAACAAGTCCAAAGCAAATATGTTTATTTTGACCATCCAGACACAAACAACAAATCTCCAAGAATGTAATTTTTAAAGGAAAACAGGTGGCAATTCCACGAATGTATATCAAGATGTGTTAGGCACATGGGAGAAGGAACATGGGGAACAATTGAATCCACCTACTGAACAAGCATCAACAAAGATATTGATCAAGCCATGTGAAACATGACAACATCATCACATTCAACAATTGAGAACCCTTTTCTTCCACACAACATTCCCTCTGAGTCTTAGTACAAAGTTGCCACTGATAGTTTCCATATCCAAGGGCACAATTATATTCTGGTCACTGATTACTGTACCAAGTTCACTTTTGTCTGATATATTAAAGATACAATGAGTGAAATGGTTATTGAAAAATTGACTGCCATATTCAATATATTGGGTGTTCCTCAATAAATCATATCTGACAATGGTCAGGAGTACACTATTGCACCTTTCCAAGAAATGTAGGAAATAAGGTATTCACTGTGTTCCTCTTTCTCTAGCCTCAGACTAATGGCCTCACAAAACTCATTGTCCTTACTGTCATGTCCATGATAGTTAAGAGCAAAATGACATGCCAAGATTTTCAGATAGCTATGTCAAATCTGTGAGGTATTCCTCAAGGCAACTGCTTATATGCTGCTGCAGCAGATTGCAGATGATAGAAAAATTGTTGGGGTGGGACATAGTGAGGAGGATAGACTTATAATACAGATGAATAAACACAGAGCTGGTCAGATGGGCAGATCAGTGGCAATTGGATTCAATCCAAATTGGACAGGTTAAATAAGGCAGGGGCATACATAATGGATGTATGGACTGGGCATCACTGAGCATCGGAGCGGGTGTTGGTGTGCATGTGCACTGGTCCCTTAAGGTATCAGGACAGGAGTTTAAAGTGGTTAAGTTGCCTTTATTAGTTGCTTTTATTAACCAAGGCATAGAATTTAAGAACAGGGATGTTATGCTGGAACTGCATAAAATGTTGGTCAGGCCACAGGCTACTGTTTGCATTTCTGAAATCCACATAATAGGAGGGATATGATTGCCCTGGAGAGGGTACAGAGGAGATTTACCAGGGATTTTACCTGAGCTGATGAGTTTCAGTGATGAAGAGAGATGGGACAGACTGGGGACATTTTTCTCAGAGCAGAGGGGATTGAGAGGGGACATAACTGAGCGTATTAAATTATGAGGGAAATAGTGCAGGCAGGAAGAAACTTTTACTCTTGATGGGTGTGGTGGGGAAGGAGCAATGAAAAGTGGCCATAGATTTAAGGTAAGGAGAAGGCTTAGAGGGGAAATGAGGAAACTCTTTTCACTCAGAGGATGATGGGAATCTGGAATTTACTTCCTGTAAGGATGGTAGAGGCAAAAACCTTTGTAACATTTTATAAGTATCTTGATGTGCACTGGCTGTAGGCAGATCGCTGGAAAATGAGATTAGAATGGTTAGGTAGTTTTTAATCGGTGCATACTTGATGAACCGAAGGACCTTTAACTGTGCTGTAGATCTTGCTGTGATAACTCATTTCGAAGACATCCCTCCCACACGTTTACTGCTAATCAGAGATGCAGTACACATTCGTGGGGGAAAAGAGTACAAGATCAAAAATCACCAACTGTGCAGACAGTAATCCAAACATGAACCAGGACAGAGTATAGGAGTTTGAGCTTGTTGTATGAACAATTGAACTGTGACTGTTTTTCACACACTCAGAACCAACCTGATTTCTATTTGAGCCAAAATTTGCCTGGAAGATCTTCCATCAGTCAACGGCTGAGAGCAATTTGACATTTTCAACAGAACACAAGAGTTTATCAAATTCTGTCTTCTGTTTCTCAGTCTGTTTGTCCATAATGGTGTTCTGACGAAGGGAACAGAAATAGGAACAGAACAGGAGTGGGCTATTTATCTCCTCGTGCCTGTTCTGCCATTCAATGAGATCTTGGCTGATCTGTGGCCTAACTTCACGTACTTGCAATTGGTCAACATCCCTAGATATTTTTGCTGAACAAAATAATTATCTATCTCATATTTAAAATTAATGACTGATCTAGCATCTGTTGCCATTTGTGGAAGAGAATTCTAAGGATCTAGCACCCTTTGTACATAGAAGTGCTGCCCAGCATCTCTCCTGAATGGCATCACACTATTTTTCAGACTCGACCCGTAGTTCTAGAATCCCCAACCAGTGGTAATAATTTATCTTTATCTACCCTGTCTTTTTTTGTTAATATCTTGAAGACTTCGATCAAATCACCCTTAACCATCTAAATTCTATAGAAAGCTCACAACATTAACTATATATTTCTCAACACAGATTCTACTTGATGAATTCATGGAATCCCTACAGTATGGAAGCAAGCTATTTGGCCCATCGAGCCCATGCAGACCCTCTGAAGAGCTTCTCACCCAAAACAACCCCATCCCTGTAACTCTGCATTTCTCACAGCTAATCCACCTAGCCCGCACATTCCTGGATACAAAGGAAAATTTACCATGGCCAATGATGTAATGTTCTCATCTTTTGACTGTGGGAGGAAACTGGAGCACCCATAGGAAACCTACAAAGACACAGGGAGAATATGCAAATGCCACACAGTCGCCTGAGGGTGGAATCAAAGCTGGGTCCCTGGTGCTGTGAGGTAGCAATGTTAACCACTAAGCCACCGTGCTGTCCAGAGATTCACCAGCAATTTCTGTGTCCGTGTTTTTCCTTTCCTTTCTTCAGATTTCACTTTTGCAGAGTCATGTTGTGTCTTGTGTTCTGTCACAATATATATATTTTTGTATTATAAGATATAGTTCTAAACATTCTAATACCAGGTTAATATCTGAGGATGTTAACCATAGAACCATAAAGTCATACAGCAGGGAAGCAGACGGGTTTCCCAAACTGAACTAGTCCCATTGACTCCATTTGGCTCATATCAATCTTAGCCTTTTCTATTCATGTACCTGTCCAAATGTCTCTAAAGCATTGCAACTGTACCTGTATCTGCCACTTCCTTTGGCAGTTTATTCCATACACATGTGAAAAAGTTGCCCCTCAGGTCCCTTTTAAATCGTTCCCCATCTCACCTTAAACCTATGACTTCTAGTTTAGACAAAGATATAGACAGAAGAATTTCACTGCTCCGAGGGAAGGGACCTTAACTATTCACCTCATCTATGTCACCTATGATTTTATAAACCTTTATAAGGTTACCAACCAGATTTGCCATTTGTTTTCAGAAATGAATTTTGTTTTAATAAACAAGAGTATTTTTGTATCCATAAAGAATCTTGGTGAAAGTCTGTTTTATTCTGGATATCCACACCGAATTGGAAAAAATTGGCCATTTGGAGATTGAATCAAATTTTTTTTTACTGTTGGTACAACTAATGGAGTAGTGGAGCTTGATTATCAGCACAACAAGAGTCATAACAGTCTGAACGAGAACACTGTTGTTGTGGTATACGTTACAATGGCTAACACTTAGGAAACATTCAGGGTATATCATACCGGCTATGGTGTTTTACCCCGAATTCACCACCAGAACCCTCCCACTAGAAACAAGACAGCACCAGCATAGCAGGTAGCATTCGGGCTTGTCCAGGCCAGTGGCATTGTTTTCTTTCTGCACTTCTTGTCCTTTTTCTTTTTCTTCATCCTTTCTTCTTCATCTTCGAGGCCATGGTGGTGTCGGTGGGGCAGTGGCTGCAGTATCGGTGGTGTGGATTCAGACTCCTGGTACTGGTGTCTGTGCCCACAGCCTGGACTCCTACCTTGGAGAGACCTTGCAGAAGTCCTGGAGCTGGGCTTGAGACCCCAATTTGAAGAGAAGATAAACTCTTACTTAAGTAATTTCTTTCTATCCTTATTGCACCTCAAAATAGTGCCAGATCAAGGTGACAAAACAGTTTTCACTGTATTTTCAAGATAAATCTGACAATAAATTATTCATTCAGAAAGCACATCAGTTACAAAGAGATTGTGATAGATCAAGTAATGGCCAGATTTGTGACAAGCTTCTTAGAGAGTCAAAGAGTCTTAGAGTCATACAGCATGGAAACAGACCCTTCTGTCCAATCAGTCCATGCCAAACGTAATCTCAAACTAAACTAGTCCCACCTGCCTGCTCCTGGCCCATATCCCTCCAACTCTTTCCTATTCATGTATCTGTCCAAATGTCTTTTAAATATTTGTAACTGTGATGCAAACTCCTCAGAATTATGTCCCTGAGCCCCATCATCCCTGTTTTCTACAACGCTAGCCAAGGCCCTGCTATTAACTGTACAAGCTCCAAGTTTGTTTTTTATACCAAAATGCAATTCCTTGCGTTTATCCAGATTGAACGCCATCTGCCATTTTTCAGCCCATTGGCCTATTTGATCAATATCACTTTGTAATCTTAGAAAACCTTCTTCACTGTCTCTTATGCCACCAATTTTGGTGTTGTCTGCAGTCTTACTAACCATGCCTTCTATATTCTCATCCAAATCATTTATAAATGACAAGCAAAAGAGGATCCAGAATTGAACACTGTGGAACATTGCTGGTCACAAGCTTCCACTCCGAAAAGCAACCCTCCACTATCACTCTCTGTCTCCTACAGTTACACCAATTTTGAATCCAATTGGCAAGCTCACCCTGAATCCCAGGTGACCTAACTTTCCCAATTTGTCTACCATGTGAACCTTGCCAAAGGCTTTACTAAAGTCCAAGTAAACAATATCTACTGCTCTGCCCTCATCAATCTTTTTGGTAACTTCCTCAAAAAGCTGAACCAAGTTTGTGAGACACGATTTTTCTTTCACAAAACCATACTGATATCCCTCTCTAAATGCCCATAAATCCCATCTTTTGTAATCAACTCCAAAAATTTACTCACAACCGAAGTCAGACTCACAGGTCTATAGTTCCCCAATTTTTCCTTACAAACTTTCTTAAACATAGGTACAACATTAAACATCCTCCAGTCATCAGGCACCTCACCTGTACTTACAGATGATGCAAATACTTCTGCCAGGGGTCTCGCTATTTCCTCCCTCACTTCCCACAGATTTCCAGGATACATGAGATCAGGCCCCAGAGATTTATCCATCTTTATATTCTCTAAGAACTACTCTGCTGTAATGTGATCTGGTTTGAAAACATCAAAAATTATTTTTCTCTGCCTTCTTAGACTCCATTTCTTTCTTCACCGTAAAAACTTGTGCAAAATCTTCATTTATTATCTCTCTCATCTCCTGGGGCTCAGCACAAAGACAATATCCTTTATGTTTAAGGATCCCTACCCTCTCTCTGGTTTACCCTCTTGCTTTTAATGTATTTGTAGAGTCTCTTTAGATTATCCTTAACCTTATCTGCCAATGCTATCTCATATCTCCTCTTTGCCTTCCCGATTTCTTTCTTAAGAGTGCCCTACAAACTTCATATTGATTAAGAGATTCAATTGAACAAAGTTGTCTATACCTAAAATAAGACTCTCTTTTATAGAAACATAGAAAATAGTTGCAGGACTAGGCCATTTGGCCCTTTGACCATGCATCATCATTCTATATGATCACAGCTGATCATGCAATTTCAGCATCCCATTCCTGCTTTCTCTCAGTACCACTTGATCCCTTTGGCCACATCCAGCTCCGTCTTGAATAAGTCTAATGAACTGGCCCCAACAGCTTTCTGTGGGAGAGAATTCCATAGGTTTACAACCCTTTGAGCGAAGAAATACTTGCTCACCTCAGTCCTGAATGGCTTACCCCTTATTCTTGACTAGAATCTCAATATCTTTATTCATGCATTGTTCCTTAATCTTTCCAGCCTTACCCTTCAACCTAACAAAACCATAATGCCTTTGAACTCCCATCTTAAATATACTGATGCCATCTGAAATATATCCGTGGTATCTGCTTCAAATATTCTTTGCAGTTAAGAGTTCCACGTTATATTCTCTGTCAAAATTTTTGAAAAAAGCTGAAATCCTGATTGGATTTACTCACGGCAGCCTTATCCTTATGGCTGGATAGAATAGATAGGGAGAAGTTGTTCCTGCTTGTAAGAGGAAGAAAAAGAGGGCAGAGATTTTATGCGATGTGCAAATGTAGCAAGGGTGATATGAGAAAAAAAAACACTTTTCAGTCAACGTGCTGCGGAGCTGTTAGTGTTGGACTGGGGCAGACAAAGTCAGAAGTCACATGACACCAGGTTATAGTCCAACAGGTTTATTTGAAATTACAAACTTTCGGAGTGCAGCCCCTTCATCAGGTGAAGTGTAGTTAGGATATGGAATGCACTGCTGCACTGTGGCAGAGGCAGGTTCAACTGAGGCATTAAAGATGGTATTGGATGATTACTTGGATAAATTTATGAATGATACCTTTCACTTGCTGACAGAAGTTCACAAGGTTCTAATATAACTAGCTTGAACTGTCTCTATTCAAGGGCTAATGATCTGTGCTAAATGTAAAAATACATATATGAGGAAATTAGGAATGAAAGTGGAAAAATACTTACCAGTTTTATTGAAATGAACCGCTGCCTAGGACCTGTGTCTGCTGCTGGTATGTTGAAATATTGTAGGTACACTGTCAATGATTTCCAATCATTTGTATCTTGAAAGATCCCAGCTCAGTATCCAGTTATGGTAGAGAAACAGGATCAGAATTGGGTCAGGAAGAAACAAACATGGGAACAAAGCAACAGCGGGACAAAAAGGCAAAATAACAGGACTGGATATTAAGTTCTTCAAGCCTGTTCCCCAATTCTGTTGTACCCTCATTGATCCGGATCTCAATTCCAGTCACCAGCTTTAATTTCCTACAATAGCCTTTGTAAAAAAAAAACTATAATTCTCAAGTGCCAAAATTGAGTTGTTTAGGTTTGTAATTTTGATGTTACTCTTCAGAGTTTTCATAACACTTATGCCTAATTATTATTTTTATTCATGCATGGGTTATAGATGTTGCTGGTTAGGCCAATATTTGTAGCCCATCCTGAGTTGTCCTCGAGAAGGTGGTTGTGAGCCACCACCTTTAAATACTGCAGGTACACCCACAGTGTTGTTAGAGTGGAAGTTCCAGGATCTTAACATTGTGGAAGTGAAGGAATGGCAATATGGTTCCAAGTTAGGATTGAAGCTTCCTGCTAGTGAGATTTCCATTTACCTGCTGTGATTGCATTTCTTGATAGTGGAGGCCAAAAGTATGAAAGCTTCTCTTGAAGAAGTCTTAAAGAGTTTACGCAGTGAATCTGGCATATAGGGCATCTACTCTACATGTTTGATGCTTTCAGTACTTCCACAATGATACTTCCAAAAGTAACAGTAAACCTTAGTCATTCTTCCATAATGACAACAATGTTGTGTGTAGCAGTTAGTACCTGAAGGAGTTGGCGGTGGCCTGACATAAGCTGTGCCATCTGGATATAGGGACTGTACCTGGGAGGAGCTTAAGTTGTAAGTGCTTGTCAGCAGTGCAGTTGTTGTTCTTTTAGTGCTACATTCCAGGCTGCTAACAGAAATGTGTACTGGCTTTTGAGCCTAAACTTGAGTCTGACAAGAGGCTCTCATTTAACTCAGGCATAATATATCCAACTATACGCATCATTGTAATAAATGCATTCTGTTCAATAAAACCAAGCCTCTCCTGTGCTGAAAACCTAATGTGTGCATCCTTCCCCACCTTATGGCAGTTGCTTCGACTCCTACCAAAAGGAAGGATTGGTGGGGTTGAATGTATCCAACGTACCTTAAGTGAACATATCCGCAATATATAGGCAGGAAGAAAACATCACCTTGAAAGGACTATTAGTATCCATGTCATTTTACTGCGGATTAGGTGCGTGTGATCATACGTCCATATGCCCGCGCAAAAGAGAGAAATAGGAGTGCGTCAGTGAGTGTTGTGCATTGTATTTTTAATGATGGAGCTGCCATGGATGAATAGTTGACAACATATACAATGTGGAAGATGTGATGTGAGGCTCATGGCAGGGTTCAGTGTACAAGGTGTTAGGAAGGCTTTGAGTACGAAGAATGAGTCCTGATTCATGGAGGTTAATGATAGTTAAATGAAGAATGGGAGATGGTGAACTTCTTAATGTCTAAAGTGAGTTTGTTTTTGTAAGATCAGGCATTTAAAGTTGAATTCACTAACCTTTATCACTGCCTTAGGATCACTAAATTTCTAGTGGTACTGCATTCAGAGTTTTGAGCTAAAACACTTGGCCTGAAACGGACAACTATTTGCTCCCATTGCCTCCTGAGAGTTTGACAGACTGCCTTGCCTTCGAGGGTACAGGTTATCTCACCTCTCATACACCTACTGCACCAAGACCTCCAGCGTTACATCTGAGAAGCTTGGAATACACTCTCTGCCATGTTGTCCCCTTACCCACAATTCTTGCTGCTCATGCAGCATCTGTGTCAATCAGATTGTACCTCCTTTTGAAGAGCTGCAGGCTGGATTTATGGGGTACTGTGTTGTTACCCTCGCATGAACTTTGGCTTCATACTGAGGCTCATCTTTCATCAGCATTTTTAGAACATGCAGTTAATTGGTCAAACATTGTGAAATCTAATTGATGCTTTCCTCGCAAGAATCAGAAATGGCGTGATTGGGAATTGCAATCTCCCTATCTATTTTTGGAGGCTATCTCATTTTCCATTCTATTTCATGATCCAATTGTCCCAAGTACATGGCAGGAAAATAAAATATTAAAAGGTGGACAACGTTGAAAAAATAATTGCAAGACTTTGGGCAGAACAGACGATTTCCTCAATGATACACTGGAGAAAGAGTGACTGTCCTCAGTCTGAATTCAGTAAAATTATCCCTACTATTTTTAATTAATCTTTAATGTTGCTAATTGGAGCATGTTAATCACACAAAATGCTGGACCAATCCGTTTCTAACATTAGGAACAACGATTACATATAACTGCATGGAACAGTCAGACCACTCTAAGGATAAACAGCAGTCAATATTTTTAATTTCCTATTTCTACCTCTTGTTAAAGTTAATTTCCTCTCTATTCCCTGACTCTGTTTCTACTGACATATTCCTCTGGCTCAGGATACACTAATCCATATAGCTTGTGCTGCAGAAGTCAGCCTCTTTGTTATCATTCATGGTCAACTGGCCATGGCTGACCGATGATCAACATCACTGAACATCAGTCACGTTAAAGTTGCAAACATTTTCTTGGATCAAGATGAACACCATACTGCCCCTCCATGAGAAGTGTTTGTGTGACGTCATTTCAAGATACATATTTATTGTTATAGCCTTTCAGCTAATGGTGAATTATTTACCATGTAAACACAGGATCCTGGTGTTTGGACAATTGTTTTCTTCCTTTCAGCAACAAGAAAAATTGTCATGTGCAATGCTTGTTCAGTGTACCTTTACGGTATATCTGTTGCACCTCTTTTCTCTCTGCATCTCTTGTTCTTGATGCAAAAGAGTCATGGAAGAATTCAAATAAAACAACGTGTGGAAAAATGCCAGGACTCAATTGCAACGTCAAAAGCTTTACAAGCATGTCATCAGGAAACTTTCCTTCCAAAATCTTTGCTGCTTTGTTGGTTGGAGTGCAGAGACTTACTTAGGGCTGCTAAGTTTTCCAAAATTAGCCACTGGGGTCCTTGGTTACTTGTGCAAGAACTCCTTTTTTTATAGCTAAAAATATACATATGTCGGGCCTACAAAACAAGGTTAGAACTTTTGTCTTTCAGCATTTTTAGAACTGGATTACAAGCAGTTAAGTTGTCAAACAATATGAAGCTTAAGTACTGCTTTAATCGCAAGAAACAGAAATGGGATGATTGGGCATCACAATCTCCATGCTTATTTTTGGGCGTTGCCTAACTTACCGTTCTCTTTCATGGTCCAATTGTTCCAAATACACAGTCTCTCCCTGTAGCTATGTGACATTGACATCATTGTAATTTAATTATTATGCACCCCTTACTCTACAACTAAAGAAAAACAAATTAATTATGTTCTTTTTCTTTCTCCCCAGTCACATAAAGATAGATTTGTGATTCATAGATATTAAGATAAATGCTAGGTTTCCACAAAGAGCAGCACAGTGGCTCAATGCTTAGCACCGCTGCCTCACAGTACCAGCATCCTGGGTTTGATTCCACCCTTGGATGACTCTCTGTGAGTTTGCACATTCTCTCCGTGTCTGCACAGGTTTCCTCTTGGTGCTCCAGTTCCCTCCGAAAGCCCAAAAATGTGCAGGTTAAGTGGAATTGTCCAAAGTGTCCAGTGTGGCACTGTGGCTCAATGGTTAGCACTGCTGCCTCACAGCTCCAGGCAACCCAGGATCAATTCTACCCTCGGGTGACTGTCTGCGTGGAGTTTTCACATTCTCCCTGTGTCTGTGTGGGTTTCTTCTGGGTGCTCTAGTTTCCCCCCCAGTCCAAAGATGTAGGTACATTGGTCATGCTAAATTACCCATCGTGTTCAGGGGTGTCAGTGGGTTAACCATGGGAAATGTGGGGTTACAGGGATAGGGTGGGGGAATGGGTCTGGATGGGATGCTCTTTGGAGTGTCAGTGTGGACCCATTGTGCCAAATGACCTGTTTCCACACATTAGGGATTCTATGAATGGATTCTAAAACGGATGTGTAGACTAAGTGGGATAACAAGCTTGGGGCTGGATGAACACAGCAGGTCAAGCAGCATCATAGGAGCAGGAAAACTTGACGTTTCGGGCCTAAAACCTTCATCAGAAAATCAGA
>JAHRHZ010000267.1:13297842-13324779 GCA_024137785.1 Ginglymostoma cirratum
TCTGATTTTCTGATGAAGGTTTTAGGCCCGAAACGTCAAGTTTTCCTGCTCCTATGATGCTGCTTGACCTGCTGTGTTCATCCAGCCCCATGCTTGTTATCTCGGATTCTCCAGCATCTGCAGTACCTTTTATCTCTGTAGACTAAGTGGGTTAGCCATGGGATATGCGGGGTTACAGGGATAAAGTAGGGGTTGGGTCTGGATGGGATGCTCTTTGGAGGATTGGTGTGCCCATAATGGGCTAAATGGCCTGCTTCCACTCTGTAGGAGACAAGAAAACTGCAGATGCTGGAATCCAAGGTAGACGAACTGGAGGCTGGAAGAGGAGGGTAATACCTAAAACTTTGACCGCTCCTTTCCTCCAGATGCTGCCTGGCCTGCTGTGTTCTTCCAGCCTCCTGTTTGTCCACGTTGTAGGATTCTATGAAAATGCAGCAATGTTCATAACATTTGGAACAGCATATAATTCAGAGCAAACTGATGACATTTTTTCAATTCCTTAAACAGGAATGAGTTCCTTCCCATTTAATTATTCCTGTCTATATTACCCCTGTAGTGTGAGAACCCCTGTGAAGTTGCACTTAGGTCTGTATGTAACAGACATGAGTGACAATCCCTGAACATGTGATAAAATAAAATTTCTATTGAATATTATGATATTGCATTTTTAAAATAAAAATAAAGTATAACACAATATATATAAAGATATAAATATATAACAGTAGTAGGACGAAAAGAAGAATGATAATGTTCTTTAGACGGAACCAGCACTTTGTGAAGGTATCAGGAGCAAAGAAGAAATGTAAACCCAATTAACTCTAAATTACTTTTGGTCATAGTCCAAACTGATAAGTAACTCCAAACTGTTCATGGCAAGTCTGTAAACTGGTATAACAATCCTTGGTATATATATCACCAAATCTCGAGGGATGAACTCCACTCAAGTCATTTCATTGCCAACACTTCCTTCTGTAGTTTCCAGTGACTGGTGGTTGACTATTCAGCTGCAGCAGTGAATTCTGGAAGAAATGTGCTTTAAGCTAAATTTCTGGCTCTATTCCAGCCTTTTGAGGCTCCTGTACAGTTTCCCAAAACATGGGACCTAAACAAAGCATGAATCATATCCCTCACAGATTTAAACATCTGACTGCTCTGCATGCTGACAATTCCAGGTGTTGTTTCTCAAATGTGCGGCTGTTCATCAATTGGACTCCATTTCATTGACCACCGTGTAAGGCTATGCATTGTCTAAGGGTCATTCAAGGGTCATTGTTGTCAGTACAGTGAGGACAATTCATCCTTTAAAACAATAGAAAGCAGTGAAAGCATCTAAGGGAAAACCATTCACAATCAAAGCTGTAGCAGTAGCTATGCTATTTTTAGGACCAATGCTAAGTCCCTGTGGTCTAAAAGAAAATGCTAGTAATTACATAATTGATTAATTTCAACTAAATCAACGCACAATTACTCTTAGGTTTAAATGAATGCTTACGAGGGAGTAATGCAGTTCAGGTTTGTCTAAATATCAAAAGTCAAACAGCAAAGAGATAAAAATGATAACCTATTTAAAAATGAAATTATTTGATTTATTTATTGTCACATGCATCTTGTTGCAAAATACAGTGGAGTGCTGTATAGTGTCACCACTCTTTGTCGCCATCTTAGAACACAGAAAAATAAACCAAAATATTAAATATAAAGGCAGAAAAGTGAAGAAATAGAGGAAGTGTCCAACTGTACAGTCCTTCTTGTTAAGTGCTCCGCCATGGACTGGTGGCCAGGCATGAGAGCCCTTTGCCATTCTGCCGCTACTGGAATACAAGTTGCCACTGTATGGCACCATGTCACCTCCACTGACGACGTTGCTGCTATGAGTCCTCACTGAACCAAAATAGTGATTTCCAATTGTAGGCTTACACTCACTCTTTCTCCCATCAAAAGATGTATGCATGTTTTACTATTAAAAGAAAACCTCTTTCAATTTGTGGGGAATATTAGGATTGAAATATCTCAATAACACCACAGCCATGTGTTCTCATTATATCAGTCTTTTCTATGTTACACCTTTCATTTGGGTTTTGTGATCTCAGCCTCTGGGTTTCTTGCTGGAGGTTCTGTGTTTCTGGTGCATTAAAGATAAGAAGGCAGAGTGACTGCGAAAGGTCTGTGCAAGGAAAAAAACTGCAGTCAATTGAAACTTTTATTTTACAACCGTAACTCTCAGTGGTTTGCTTTTTCTGAAAAAGATCTGAGTGAGCCTCACCTGTTTAAGGCCTTGCAGCCTCCTTCTGTCTTTCACAAGTTACCTTTTCCCAAGCTAAAAGTCTGCTTCAGGCAACAGGACAAGGAAAATAATTTATTTTATAATTTATTTAATGCCCACAGGCCTTGCAAACATGATGGTGGTATCACTGAAATATTTAGATCCCAATATGCCTCAAAAATGAAGGAGATAATGATTTTTGTTTCAAAAGCAGTGTGCATACATCTTTTGAGAGAGTTTAAATGATTTTCTTTAAAAGCGTGTAGTAGCAATATATTGGACTCAAATGACATTGGAAGAATTTCTAAAGTAAATAAATTAATAACTGGGTATCGCACTTCTCTTTAAACAACACCCCTAGAGCTTTGAATTTTGTAGGGCATATATCTAAAGATATAGCTATAGGCTGGAACAACATTCATGCTTCATGCTGACAATATCTTATATGAAAGGAGAACTCCTTAAGCACTAGGAAATATTAGAAACGATTACCTTGTTAAAAACTCCAGTGTTTCTGACCGTGTACCACAGGATTGATTGACAACAAGAAAATATAAATACCACAAGCAACTAACTTCTAGACAGAAATCAGGCAGGCACTCTGGCAATGTACTGAAGGAATGCAACATCTTTAGATGTTCTGTCTTTCAGATGAACTGTAAAGTGATGCCTCTGTCTTCCCTCTTGAGTGGACATGAAAGAATCTACAGTGGTACTTAGAAGAAAACATTTTCCCAAATGTGCTATTAAATACTTAGCTTTGAGTCAATCTCCCCAAATCATAGTTTATACTGGGCATTATCTAATTTCTGAATGCAGCACCATATTGTGCATAGATTGGCTGCTACATTTGCTACATTGTAGTGTATACAATTCAACCAAGTTCCACATTGGTAGTTTTTGTTCTCAACATTTGTCTATAATAGGCACAAAGCACAAAGAACTTGCTGCAAAAAGTAACTCAACACTATAACCACAGAATCTCCCTGCAATCAGCTCCAGATTATTTCTAGGTAAACATGCAGTAGCGGTATAATTTGGAAAATGATTGGACTTTGAGAACAAGAAAATAAGGCAGTTATTGTTGCCAGTATTAAATCTGACCGACTCGAGAATAAAAAATGCACACAAAACTGAAGCTTTATTTAAATATATTTTGTATATCCACATCTGTGCATATACATTATAAGCAGTAATAGGTTTCATGCCAGGCTTTAAGGCTTCAATTTAACCTTCTGTTTCAGATGATAAGTTGTAAACAACTTGTTTATGAGGTTATCTAGACATCCTGATAACATAATGTTATAATATGGGCTTCTTTTGAATACTTTATATTCATAGAATCACAGGGGGCAAAATTGAATACTTCCAGAAAATCGGCATAGGCATTATGGATTGCCTGCTCGTTTACAACATTGTTGTGTTTGTTTCAGCATGAAACGCGCTTTACGAGGTGAACACAATTGATCCTGTGCCTCTTAGAGAGACGCATTCTGATCAGCAGCTGTTGGAATTGACTGGACAATACATTTAACCTGAAGGGAATGAAACAAGTCAGTAGACAACGGACTCCAAAGTTCTCCTGCTTAGCACTGGAGGCCCTGCGTGCCAGGCTATGGGAGAAGACAGTGAGCAATGTGTCACCATTCCTTCATACGTGGACCATGGGAACCTCCTTTTACAACAGAGGATGGTGAACTGCAAAGTGCAGATTGTCACCTGCTGAAGCCTGAAAAGAGCCTGAAGGGAATGAATTTACAGTCACAGTGCCACCCTTGCGCGTCTGAGGTTTCAGGTCTGACTGCACAAATTTCAGTGATGGTCGTCCTACCATGGAAAGGGTATTATTAAACTAGAAAGAGTGCAAAGAAGATTTATTCCAGTGCTTCCTGACCTGGAGGTTTGAGTTATGAGGAGAGTTGGATAGGCAGGGACATTTTGCCTGTGGAGCATAGGTGACTTGGGGCGGTGGAGGGTGGGGGAGGGAACAGGGGAGGAGTGGGTGGGAAGGGGTATGTTGGCCTTACAGAGGTTAATCAAATCATGAGAAGCATCGATAAGGTAGAAAGCCAACAATTTTTCCCCGTGGTAGGGGAGTCTAAAACTAGAGGCCATAGGTTTAAGGTGTGAGGGAGAGATACAAAAGGGTGCAGAGGGACAATCTATTCATATAGAGGGTGGCAAGTGTCTGGAATGGGCTGCTAGAGGTAATGGTGGAAGCAAGTACAATTTTGTCATTTAAGAAACATTTAGACCGGTACATGGATAGGATAGGTATGGAGGGATATGGACTAAATGCAGGCAAATAAAACTTGTTTCATGTGAAAACTGGGTGGCAAGGATAAGTTGGGCCGAAGAGCCTGATCTATGATGTAAACCTCTAGGACGCTATGACCTGAGGAGATATGTGCACGCATTATAGCTGGTGGCAAGGCAGGCTGAGAAAGCAGTAAAAAGGCATGCATGATTCTGTGTTTTATAATAGAGGCATGGGGAATAAAACAGTGAAATTATGATGAACCTTTTTATAAAAACGCTGGTATGATCTTACAAAGAATGATGTATCCAATTTTCAGTACCTTTTTTAGGAAGGTTGTGTACGTGATTGGGAGAGTGTTGGAAAAGATTTACAAACATAGTTTGAAAGAAGAGGACTTCAACTGCATTAGACTGGAACAGAAGTTGTTCTCCATGGGGAGGAGAAGTTGGGGAACAATTTTGATAAAGGTATCCAAAATCAAGAGGGGTCTGGACAAAGTAGGTGGAGAGACATTGTTCTCATTGGCAAAAGAGCCAAGAACTAAAGGATACCAATGTAAGGTGAATGACAAAAGACCCAATGACAATGCGAAGAACTTTTTTTAGAAATATACAGTGAACATTTAAGATCGGGCATTCACTAATGGAGACTGCAGTAGAATCAGGTTCAATTGTCACCTTTAAAAGGGTATTGAATAAACAAATAATTCGCAACAAACAACTGCACCTCCCAGTCGCGAACCATTTCAACTCCCCCTCCCATTCCTCAGATGACATGTCCATCCTTGGCCTCCTGCGATGCCACAGTGATGCCACCGGAAGGCTGCAGGAATAGCAAATCATATTCAGCCTGGGAACCCTGCAGCCCAATGGTGTCAATGTGGATTTCACAAGCTTCAAAATCTCCCCTCCCCCAACCGCATCCCAAAACCAGCCCAGCTCATCTCCACCTCCCTAACCTGTTTTTCCTCTCACCTCAAGCCACACCCACATCTCCTATCTACTAACATCATCCCGCCCCCTTGACCTGTCCGTCCTCCCTGGACTGACCTATCTCCTCCCTACCCCCCTACCTACACTCACCTTTACTGGCTCCATCCCCGCCTCTTCGACTTGTCTGCCTCCTCTCCACTTATCCTCTCCTCTATCCATCCTCTATCCGCCTCCCCCTCTCTCCCTATTTATTTCAGAACTGTCTTCCCCTCCCCCATTTCTGATGAAGGGTTTAGGCCCGAAACGTCAAGTTATCCTGCTCCTATGATGCTGCTTGACCTGCTGTGTTCATCCAGCCCCATGCTTGTTATCCAAAAGAAAATTTGTAGGATATTGAGGAAAAGGTTACAGTTTAGGACTAGCTGATTTGATGTCACAGAAAACTGGCATAGACATGTTGAGTTCAATGTCCTCCTTCTGTAGTGTAAATATTATACAAATCCATAATTAATAACTCCTTTAAATTGCATTCATGTGATGGGCGTCTTTCCTGCTGCTTAGTGCACTTGCAGTTACACAAGCTTAAGAGAGGTTAAAAATTGAACCTTTTGAATCACATCCACATTGTATATGGAATGCCATTTCAATATATCCACTCCACAGACTTTCAGCTCATACTCCAAGTGCTGACGTACATGATCTCACCAAAATGACATGTGAACATACACAGCAACACATGATTTTATCTATCTACTTCTGTCAGCTTTTTGAAGAGCCTTTAAGTGGGAACACAATTCGATTTACATACTTAATATTGAATTTATTTCCATCACCCATCTAGAAAATGCATTCCAGGTCATAACAATTCTCCGCAAACAAAGTCTCTTTGTCTCCTTGACTTTTCTTGCCAACTATTTTTTTGTCTGTTTCCACTTCAGTGGCAAGAAATTCTTCCTATTCACTACCATTAAACATTCCATCATTTTGAGCATGTCTTTTTTTTGCCCCTTCCTCAGCAATCTCTCTTCTAGGAGACCTATTACAGCTTCCTTCATCTCCCAAATAACTGGATTGCTTCATTCCTGATACCATTTTGGTAAATCTCCAATGCACCTTCTCCAGTCCATAACATCTTTTCTAAAGACCGTGCCTAGCATTCTGATGACCAAGGTACAGAAAGTGTCAGGAAATAAACAATTCATCTTTTTATGATAAACGGGCTTCTGATAGTAAATAGGATCCCTCTTTTGTCAATCAGTTAAGACATGTTTCATGATTTTCTCGCTCATTAAACAGGCTTATTTATGAATGTTTGCAGAAACAAGCAGAGTAAGTGAAACATTTAGTATTCCGTTAAAGTACAGGATCTTGAGAGCCAGTTCACAAAGATTTAAACAAGCCAATCTGTTATGTTTTTCATATTCAGCTGAAAGAGAAGGAACGTGTTGTATTAGGCAATTAGAAAGTAAAAGTGTTAACAGATATCATAAGGTAATCTCCATTATCAGGGTACTTTGCTTGCGAAGAACTAAGCAGTGTCTTGAATGGTTTTACGTTGATGACCAACAATCTGAGAGAATGTTTTAGTAGCAATACTATATTTTTTATTCATAGGAGACGATCATGTACCTCAGATGTAACATGACTAACTAATAAGTAACATACAACACATATATTTACCGTTCATCAGTATTTTCTGCCCTTCTTCTCTATAGCTATCAGTCATCTGGATTAATGCCAGAAAGAAAGGTTACTGGTACCAAGTCTACCCAGGATATCCCAGAACATACGTGGCATAACAGGGGGAAGAATTTGGATTTATGTACTTCCCCTTGTCACTGTTTAAGACATTCCAAAGCATTCCAGAACCAATTAGTCACATTAACAGTGTGGCCACTGTGGTCCTGCAGGCAAATACAGCAGCCAGCTGTAGAGAGCAAGATTCTGAAATTAACAAATGAAATATATAAATATTAATGATTTGCTGGTGGTGTTTGAGAAAAGAAGAATCTCAACTCAGATAGAGTGCCCACAGCCCTCACATACCATCCCACCAACCTTCGCATCCAGCACATCTTCCTCTGCTAGTTCTGCCACCTACAATCCGACCCCACCACCAAAGAGATATTTCCCTCCCCACCCCTCTATGCCTTTCATAGGAACCACTCACTCCCTGACTCCCTCGTCTGCTCCACACTCCCCGCCAATCCGGCCACCCCCGACACCTTTCCCTGCAACTGCAGGAAGTGCTGCACCTGCCCCTACACCTCCCCTTTCACCTCCGTCCAAGGCCCCGGACAAGCTTTCCAAATCTGAAAGGGATTTACCCATACATCCTCCGATCTGGTCTACTTTATCCATTGTTCCTGAAGTGGTCTCCTCCAAATCGGTGAGACCAAGCGCAGACTCGGGGATCGATACATGGAGCGTCTGCGCTCTGTACGTGATAATCAACAAAACCTTCCGGTCATGAACCATTTTAACTCCCTCTCCCTCTCCTTTGGTGATATGCCCATCCCGGGCCTCCTCCAGGGTCACAATGATGCCACACGCAAACTGGAGGAACAACACCTTATATTCCGCCTCGGGATCTTACAGCCCAATGGCCTCAACATAGAATTCACCAGCTTCAAAATTTCCCCACACCCAGCCTCATCTCATGTCCAAACCTCCCTCTCTTCCCCGTCTCCTTGACCTGAAACAACCTGTCCATCTTCTCTCCCACCTATCCACCCCCCCAGCTCACTGACAAATCTCTACTACCCCCTACCTGCATCCACCATCCCACATGCATTCCCCCAGCACCCACCCCATTTATTTCCGAGCTCCTTTCCCCATCTCCAGTCCTGATGAAAGGTGTAAATCTGAAATGTTGACTTTCCTGCTCCTCTGATGCTGCCTGATCTGCTGTGTTCCTCCAGCTCCACACTGTATTGACTGTGACTGTAGCGTCTGCAGTCTTGCTGTCTCAGAAGTTAGCCAAACTCTTTGAAGTTATTCACATTGAATCGATTACATCCCACTGCAAAGGTAGATATAGCCATACTTTATAACTCCATTATAGCAGTAGTTCCTCAGAATTGCTTTGAATGTCAGCGTACCATGCAAATGTGCTGAATGATTGAGGCCGAGAGTAGGACTCAAATGCACCATTTCCTCAAAGGCAGGCAAGAGGGCTGGAAACTGAGCTAACTTATCTCGATTGCAACAGATTAAACGAAAATGAAATACATCTCAGAAATGAAAGAAACAACCTCATTCTCCGGGAATCAGGGAACAAAGCTTTTTTTATTAAATGTGTGAGTGTCAGGTCAAAGAATCCACGAACCATGCCAAGATCCAGCAAGGTATGAAATCTACACTTCTTTTGAACTTCATGATCCCTTTCAAGAAGGAGGTTCTTTGTTTTTGTGAAGACCAATCTGTCTCATAAAGATAATTAACTGAGCAATGCTAGAATATTTGCTATCTGAAGAATAGGACTACCTATAGGTTTTGATTTGGTTTGCATGTAAACATCATCTGGATTTGGCAGAAATGACACCTTTTCAGATAGCAGTAGATGTCAGACACATTCTATTCAGAGTTGGTTTTCAGAACATTCAACTTGGTGAATTTATTTCTGAGAAAAAACAAGCAGCTTCTACCTACTTCTATCCGAATCAATACATTTCCATGTCAAAGCCCTTTGGTTCACTGAAAGAAATCTGTTCACAAGCTCAAGCACCTCATCCAATCTCGATTTTGTTTCTTGCACTTTCAAACAGCTCTTTCTCTCAAAATAAGCAAAGCAAAACAAGCCTTGGACATGGAAGAGAAAGTAAGAACCGTCGATGCTGGAGTCAGAGATAACACAGTGTGGAGCTGAAGGAACACAGCAGGCCAGGCAGCATCAGAAGAGCAGGAAAGCTGATGTTTCACGTTGGGACCCTCCTTCAGAAATGGATAAGGAATCCTACTTTTGGCTGAATAACCTTAATTTATTGTCAGATATCTAATATCATATGTCTTTGAGCACAAGAATGATACTTCCAGTGTTCCTTCTTGTTGTGTGATAAACTTTATATCAAAGTACTTCCATCAGAATTAATTTCACCTTCACTCCTGCCACTTTACTGGTAGATTTAAGTGGAACTGTTGATATTGTTAATAGATTTCTTTCAATTTGGAACTTAACTGCAGTATGTGATAAAAAAAAATTGTGGAATTCTAACGTAAACTTCAACAAATCACAGGATTTTACTTTTGAAATAAACAGAAGTAAGTTTGGTATTGTTAAAGAAAAACAAACAGTTCTGTGTCAGATCTGACATATTCTTAGATCCCACCGTGAAACCAAGTATTTTTGTGACATTCGGGTAACCATG
Organism: Ginglymostoma cirratum; assembly: GCA_024137785.1. Lineage (NCBI taxonomy): Eukaryota > Metazoa > Chordata > Chondrichthyes > Orectolobiformes > Ginglymostomatidae > Ginglymostoma > Ginglymostoma cirratum. The sequence continues at coordinate 13,307,665 of JAHRHZ010000267.1, forward strand.
CGATTTGCTAATTTAGTTCATTCTGAGTGGAAACCCAGCAGAGCAAATATAAACCATGTGCTTTTAAATAAAACAGTGGGGCCATTTCCATAATTAAAGCACATTTACTGTGATTTTTTTTTCTCTCTCTTACAGTATCAAGAGCTGGTTAATTGAGTATCATTGACTGACAGTTGGTGAAACTAAGAATCCAGTTCAGTTCAGTTACATGAATAGTTTTTCTTTTCCTTACCGTATGCTCAGATAAGTGCAAGTCAGGAGCCTGCAATGAACCTGATTAACTTCTTAATCAAAAATATTGTGACATTTTGCCATCAGTAATTAAAAAAAAATTCAGACAGTATGTAGATAAGCTAAAAAGTGCTTTATGACTGGAGACATCAGTTTGCATGAATATTTAAAGCACATTCCACTGTCCCTTTGGAACAAATAACAAGCAATGAATGCTTAGGTTTTCACTATATACATGAGCATTTGTTTCATTCCATTTAATTACATGATAAGGGACTTGAGCCATTAAAATTGTTTCATAACAATAAAATTCAATGTGAAAGGAATTCTACTGCGTCTTCGGTGTTGGTTGCTACTAAAAAAAATTATATATGACACTATATATTCAAATTGTTTTGAAATCCTAAAAAGAATCATAACCTGAGGAGTAAAAATGATAAATAAAAGGAAAGGACCAAACTGCAGACATCTGATGGGATTTGTACATTTTGCACTTCTAGTACCATATTTATCCAAATGTTTTAGCAGTATCAATGTTTACAATGTATGTGATGGTCCACAATACTTGTAATAAAGTTAGTGATCGCACAACTCTGCGAAGACTACCCCAGACTGAAAGCAAGGTTGACATTACAAATGATGACCAAAGTCAATTACAATTACACGCAAGTATTGAATTAGGTTAAAAAAAATCAGTTTTTCACAACTCTTGCCTAATGAAAATTGCAACCTGGGAGATATCCCAGAAAAGTACTTTGGTTGTTGCTGAGGAATACAGAATTTGGACTAAGAGTAAAATAAGAGCCATCATCCATCCATTCCTGTGCTCCAGTAGCTCTTGTTTAATTGATTTGAACAGTTGTCTCGAAGATACAAAATACATGGTGATACCAAGTAGAGACAGTCACATGGGTTTTACTGTTTTAGATCAATCCTAATTATTCAGCTACAACTGCAGTATCTATTTAATATGTAAATTCAGCGTTTTGCCATCCATCTATACTTTGCAGGTGACGGATGAATGTTCTTGCAGATTAGAATGTCTCAATGCAGAACAATGGTCCTGCTTCAGTTTAGACTATTACAAAGCAAACGTTATGGAGTCTATGAATTCATATTCTGCCCTGCTTACCCCAGTTCTCTATCAGTGTTCTTGCAACACAAAGCTTACTTGATTTATCCTATGTGCATGGATAAGACCTTTTCTAATGCTGGAAACCAAACCTAGTATAATCGGGTACAGGTTTAATGGAGCAGTGAAGTTTCTAACTGTAGCAAATTCTGTTGTATGGGTATACCAATTCCCTATGCTAGTGCTCATGATGAAGGTTGCGAACTCCAATTTTCTTTTAAGTGTAAGAAACTACAAGGCCTGCATTGTCTAGTGTGGTAGAGGAAATCTACTTCCTGGTCTCTAGAAGAGTCTCTTGTAGTTTACATGATATAGTCTATTGCATGTTAACAACTAGTGACAGCTTATGTTGATGTGATAAACATTGCTGCAGAAACTTTGAGGAGGATGAGAAGTTCGGCCTTACTCTCTTGGGATTATAAGACGTTCAGCCCATAAGTTCGTATGACATTTTCATGGTTGGTGGTGCCTATGAAAATCTTCAGCATTAACCTTTTAACTCTTTAGATGCATATGCAGCAAATATCTGCAGATCTGTGACATTTCACCAGCTTTTCATAAATTTTGTTCAACACAGCACTGCTTCAGTTGAAATCTGATGTGCTTTTTGGATAATTTTTGGTCTCCCTTACCCGGACCCTTGTTTGCTTTTAGCATGTTTGGGAATTTGATTAGGATCAATAAAGAAGAGATTATGTAAAAGAATGGATACATACCAGACCATGCCAGAATTCAATCAAGTACAATAAGTGGAGACATTTCCTCTACTTTCTTCTGTGTTAAAACATTAGTCACCAACGTAGCAAAGTCAATTTAAAAAGGCATTCTATTAAATGGTGTCTTAGTTGATTTTTATGACTAAGTTTAGAACTGTACACACAGATATAGGAAAACAGCAAATGTGACGCCACTGTTTAAAAAAGGAGGTAGACAAAAGATAGGGAATTATAGACCGGTTAGCTTAACCTCTGTAGTGGGGAAGATGCTTGAGTCTATTATCAAGGAAGAAATAGCAAGGCATCTCGATAGAAATTGTCCCGTTGGGCAGACGCAGCATGGGTTCATGAAGGGCAGGTCATGCTTGACAAATCTTTTGGAATTCTATGAAGGCATTATGAGCAAGGTGGACAATGCGGACCCAGTGGATGTGGTGTACCTAGATTTCCAAAAGGCCTTCAACAAAGTGCCACACAAGAGGCTGCTGCATAAGATAAGGAAGCGTGGCATTAAGGGTAAAGTCTTAGCATGGATAGAGGATTGGTTGACTAACAGGAAGCAAAGAGTTGGGATAAATGAGTGCTATTCTGGCTGGCAATCAGTCACTAGTGGTGTGCCTCAGGGATCGGTGTTGGGACCGCAATTATTTACCATTTATATTGATGATTTGGAGTTTGGGACCACATGTAGGGTGTCAAAGTTTGCAGATGACACTAAGATGAGTGGCAGAGCAAAGTGTGCGGAGGACTGTGAAACCTTGCAGAAGAACATAGATACATTGAGTGAGTGGGCAAAGGTCTGGCAGATGGAATACACTGTAAATAAATGTGAAGTCATACATTTTGGTAGGAGTAATAGTAAAAAGGATTATTACTTGAATGGTAAAAAGTTGCAGCATGCTGCTATGCAGAGGGACCTGGGTGTCCTTATGCATGAATCACAGAAGGTTGGACTGCAGCTAAAGCAAGTAATTAGGAAAGCAAATGGAATTTTGTCCTTCATTGCTAAAGGGATTGAGTTTAAAAGCAGAGAGGTTATATTGCAGCTGTACAAGGTGCTGGTGAGGCCACACCTGGAATACTGTGTGCAGTTTTGGTCTCCTTACTTGAAAAAGGATATACTGGCACTGGAGGGGGTGCAGAGGAGGTTCACGAGGTTGACTCTGGAGTTGAGGGGGTCGATTTATGAGGAGAGACTGAGTAGATTGGGATTATATTCATTGGAATTCAGAAGATTGAGGGGGTATCTTATAGAAACATATAAAATTATGAAGGGAATAGATAAGATAGAAGTAGAGAGGATGTTTCCACTGGCAGGTGAAGCTCGGACAAGAGGACATAGCCTCAAGATTAGAGGGAGCAGATTTAGGACTGAATTGAGAAGGAACTTAATCTATGGAATTCCTTGCCCAGTGAAGTAGTTGACACTACTTCAGTAAACGTTTTTAAAGCTAAGGTAGATTTTTTTTGAACAATAAAGGAATTAAGGGATACGGCGAAAGTGTGGGTAAGTGGATCTGAGTCCACAAAAAGATCAGCCATGATCTTATTGAATGGCGGAGCAGGCTCGAAGGGCCAGACGGCCTACTCCTGCTTCTCGTTCTTATATTCTTATGTTCTTACATAGAATGGTTTAATAGTATATACCTCCGGAAATCAGGTCAAGAACAAGACATTGTAAATTTTAAAATATTGGAAAAAAACCCAGGGAAGGTGAGGTGATTTATTTCTTCTTTCAGAATGTAGAATGCACTCTCTGTAAAGGTGCTGGAAACTGATTCCATTCATTAACGTAGGAAGTAATTGGGTGAGAACATGATGATGTTATGTGTATTTTTATTTGTAATTCCATATAACCTATGCCACAGAGACAAAAATTCTGATTGAGACAGACTTCTGGAACACCTGTACAAAATAGTCTGCCTCAATTCAAGAAGGAAGCGACCATCAATTCAAGGGTAACATGCAATGAGCAATAAATGTTAGCCAAGCCAGGGAAGCCCTCATCCAATGAATACAACAAAACAAAAACAAGTAAATACACTAACATGACATCTTAGGCATACTTTTTCAAACATTTGTGGGACATAGGCATCACTGGCTAAGCCAGCATTTATTGCCTGTTCCTAGTTGCCCTTGAGAAAGTGATGCTGAGCTGCATTCCATGTGGTCTAAAGAGACTTGTTGAGTCATTAGGGAGGGACTTCCAGGATTCTGACCCAGCAACACTGAAGGCACACCAATATATTTCCAAGTACTGATGGTAAATGGCTTGGAGGGGAATTTTCAGATAATGGTGTTCCCATGTACCAGATGCTCTTGTCCTTCGAGGTGGAAGTGATCATGAGTTTGGAAGGTGCTTTCTAAGGATCCTCCGTGAATTTGTGGAGTGAGTTTTTTAGATGGTAAACACTGCTGCTACTGAGTGTCAGTGGTGGAATGAATGAATGTTTGTGGATCTGGTGCCATTCAAGTGGGCTGCTTTGTCCTAGATGGTGTCAAGCTTCTTGAGTGTTACTTGAGCTGCACTTATCTAGGCAATTGGGAGCAATTCATCACACTGCTGACTTGTAGATAGATGTCAGGCTTTGGGGAATTAGCAGGTGAGTTACTCTCAGCAGGATTCCTAGCCTCCGACCTCCCCATGTAGCCATTGTATTTATATGGCAAGTCCAGTTCAGTGACAGGTCAATGAAAACCCCAGGATGTTGATAGTAAGATTTTCAGTGATGGTAATGCCTTTGAATCTCAAGGGGCAATGGTTAGATTATCTCTTATGGGAGATGCTTAATGCCTGGCATTTGAATGGCATGAATCTTACCTGCCACCTTTCAGCCCAAGCCTGGATATTGTCCAGATATTGTTGCGTTCGAACATGAGCTGCTTCAAGATGTGGATGTTGCTGTGTTCGCCGAGCTGGAAGGTTTGATAGCAGATGTTTCGTCCCCTTATTAGGTAACATCCTCAGTGCTGTGGAGCCTCCTGTGAAGTGCTGTTGCCTTGTGCCAGTTTGAACTTATATATTGTGTTTTTTGCTGCTTCCGGTAGGTGCCGGTTCCGGAACCGGCTGTGTGTTGTAATGGTCGGTATATCGGTCTATTTCAATGTGTTTGTTGATGGAGTCTGCAAATGAATGCTAAGCCTCCAAGAAATCCCTGGCTGTCCTCTGTTTGGCTTGTCCTATGATAGTAGTGTTGTCCCAGTCGAAAGTGTGGTTTATCTCGTCTGTGTACGACAGCCTCCTTTTCTTGCCTTTGATTAATAGGACGCGTTTTGATTAATATGTATAAAGATTCACATCAGTACGTTATTTTAATACTTTAAAATAACACTTTGCTTGATGTTAAATATGACTGAATCTAATCATTATTGAATTACGAAGATGTGGCTTTGCAACTTCACTCAGTGGTGTGCTGCCTGTCATTGTGAGTGGGTGTACGTCATGCATCATAGATGTGTCTTTATTGTCTGGTGTGACACCTTTAGTATTTAATCCATCATGAGGTACGATGGAAGGTTGATTTTGTCCAATGCAGATGTGTCATCTATTTCATCATAGAATTTGACCATTGTTTGTGACAATGCCACACAAGCTGGGCTAGAGACAAAATTGTAGCATTTTCTCAACCAACTAATCAAATAAAATCTTGAAATTTAACACTTTGTCTGGGTTTAAGTTGGGATAACTGAATTTGTGCTCAATGATCAAACTCTTGTATCAATCGCTTCCTTCCTTCAAAAAAACTGTATTATACGTCTTTGTAAGGATCCTCACAATTTTTCATTATTTTTAATTTGGTTTGGAGCTGTGAACTGGGAACTATGAGCTGAAGATGGTTTGTGGACATTGTGAATCAACTTGTGATAAAAGGAAAAGAACAGACCAAACAAGTGTTTGTTCATTTGTGAGGCCAGACCAGGATGTTAATAACAGGCTGAATCTTGATCAAAAATGTTCTTACAGACACAGCAATTCCGAAGAAGGGCATTGTGTCTAAACAGATAGCAGAAATTGGTTATTAATGAGGTAAGTACCTGGGAATTGGTTCCAGCAAGCCTGGAAGAGACCACATGTTCAAGCACATGGCAGATGTTGAATGACAAATGAGACCTTGGGAAAAGACAGTCTATTAGAATGGAAACAGAGTTGGAGTTGTGTTTGAACAGTGTTTTCGAGAGGAGATGACCTTGGCTGCTGACAACAGAGTATGAAGATTTGAAAGCTCCCTACTTACACCAGTTTTTTGAAGAGCAGAACGTTCAAAATTGAGCTAGATGCATTACTACCTTTAACTGAATGAACTGCAAAGGTAACTCTGATTGGTGGTTCTAGAAAAGCAACCAAAGAGTCCACATCTATGCTTGTAAAACAACGCATCATGAAAGACATTTAAGTAATTTGGTCACCTTTGATAGTTTCTTTTATTTATTCCTTAGCTGTGTTTGTTTGTCTGTTAGTCTTTTGTGTGAATGGGGGCTAAAAAATGTTTTGGGTTTAAAGCAGAGACATTAATCAGATTACCTTGTTGTTTAATTTTTCTCCCCTAAAATTATTGTGCTTTTAATAAATTGTTAAGTTGTTTGTTAGAGCTACAAAATCAGTGTCTGGTACTGCTTATTCATGAAGCCTGGGATTGATTATTCAAATGTCTGGTTAGGAACCATTAGAGTAACTACTGAAGATCTTTGATTGTCTAATTTTACTGTTTTGTGAATACAAAAGTAGAAAGGCTGATTTTGTTTGACTATCTGTCTCCATGGCTTAACACATGTGGTTGAATGGTTAGTGTGTTTGAGGGAAGAACTGTGTGGATTTGTGTTCCAAACACGAGAGCAGTCACAAGGGTGAACCATTGCCTTGAGGAATAGCATATAGATTTCATATTGCTATCTGAAAATCTAACATTGTATTTAATGATCATGGGCTGGACCAATCTTTCTGGACAATGCTTTTTCTGAGGCCATTAGACTGATCACAGTGAGGAATCGAGGAAATATGTTAAAAATCCCAGTACCTGCACATCTTGGAAGAGTGCACTACTGTGCAGCAAACCATTGTTGGACACATTTCATTTGGAAATGCCTGGTGGGGTGAATATGATGACGAATGTGTAAAAAACTGTTACACTGATGATATTTCTGATTTATAAGGGAATTTAGCAAAATAGTCACCAAAAGGCAGTACAGAATTAACTTCCAGAGGAAGCGATAGATGCCATAACAATTACAACATTTGAAAGACGTTTGAATAAATACATGAATAGGAAAGGTTTGGAGGGATATGGGCCAAGAGCAGGCAGGTAGGAATAGTTTAGTTTGGGATTATGTTTGGCACGGACTGATTGGACTAAAGGGTCTGTTCTGTGCTGTATGACTCTTCATGGTAAAGCATTTACTAACATCAAAACTGTGGAATAAACAATCATTTGCCTTGGACAATTGTTTTCTTAAAGAGCCCTAGTTCATCTCTAAATGATCAAAACAAAGTGCTTGAAAGTGTTCAGACCACCCACTAATGATGATGATCTTCTTGAGCTGTTGTAGCTAGACATCATCATATACAGCTCGCTGAAACAAATCAGTTTGGTTGTGACCAAAATGAAAGTAAAGACTATCTTCTAACTTAGATTTAATAATATCAAGTTTTCTGTCAAAAGCAATATCTTTGTTCTCAGTGGGATTTGAAAATCTGCTGAGCACGTCAGGAATAGTTAACTGTGACTCTGGTTTGTATTGTACTTTGAAATCATGCCCTTGGATATTCACAAGTCGAACACTATGGTGTCTATTTGATATCCATCTCTTATGTACACCTTTGTGCTCTTTAAAAATTGCCATGAGACAAAAGATCTTGTGGTACAGAGGTTGTGTCCTTGCTTCTTGGCCTGTTGCGTTGGTTTTAAGTCTCACCTGCCCAGAGGTCTGACATAACATGGTGATTAAAATGCCTCACTTGGGCAAATTTGGGTGTTGAGGTCAAGGGCAATTCAGAGGAGAAAGAGATTAAAAATGGTTAAGTAATTAAATGTGCAGCATTGAGAGAGCATGCCCATTGGTTCTCAGCACTGGAATGATGGAAAGGAGAAAAGATGTCCCTTATCTACAGGGTGCTAGTTGGCAAATCAGTCAATATGAGGACAGTAGGATAAATTGCAGTTAATGTTATTAGTTTAGTCCGAGCACCTAGATGCTGTATTGCAAAACATCAATGATACCACAGGTGTTGTCATGGTCAGTGAATACACCTGATGGGGAGGTGATTACCTCGTGGTATTATGACTGGACTGTTAATCCAGAGACCCAGGTAGCGTCCTAGGTAATCTGCCACAGCAGGTGGTAGAATTTAATTTTTAAAAATCTGGAATTAAGAGTCTAATTATGATCATGAAAACCATTGCTGATTGTCAAGGAAAAATCCCATCTCGTTCACTAATGTCCTTTAGAGAAAGAAACTGTCAGCCTTACCTGGTGTGGAGTACATGTGACTCCAGACCCACAACAATATGGTTTATTCTAATCTGCCCTCAGGGATGGGGAATAAATGCTGGCTTAGCCAGGGACTAGCCTTCCTGTGAATGAAAGAAAAGGCTATATTGTACCACTGAACCCCTAATCACAGCCATGAAATTCACCAACTCCTCCCCTTCACTCCACTACCAGCATATCCTATCAATCAAAACTCCTGGTATTGATACATGTCCTTACCTCTATGGGGGAGATGGCCTTACTGTTATTGGAGCAGCTATGACTAAGATCATAGCCAGAATAGCTAAAACCATTGAAGATGATAGCATTCTGGTATCCAGACCTGTCTTCTATCCCATTTCCCTCTTAATCGCCAGTCTCTCATGATTTCTCAACTGTAGAACATATTTCAGCATGTACCTCTTACTTTCCTCCTCTAGCCACATGCAACGCACACAGTGCTGCAGGGAACAATTTGCAGGATTTTAAACTGGTGAAGTATGAATATAAAGGTTGACATGACAGTGCAGTATTGTGAGAATGCTGCACTGTTGATGACACTGTCATTCAGATTCATTATCTTGCTTGTCCTGGCTGTTGGAAAAAAATGGTTGAGTGCCATAAATCCCAATTTTTGTCTCATTATTGGCATTTCACCCTTGCTTTTCAAGGTGGCTGAAGTCAAAAGTATGGAAAGGTAAATATTGCAGCGGACATTATGATGAAAGTGAGAGAACAGTGGAATATGAACTATGGAGACTGGTAGAGTAGATTTGAGACCACTCAACTCTGTCCCAGTCCGTTGTTACCTGAGTCCTTCGGTGTAGTGTCCGGGGTCTAACCATCTCCAACTAACGCTGCAGCAGTGTGTGCCAATTATAAGTTGCACCGGAGCAATTCACCAAAGCTCCTTGACAGACGTGCGGGGAATGAATGTCTCCTTCCACTTATCAGCACAAACCTGCATGTTGATCTGGCTCTGTGGCTTGTGGACAAGGATTGTTTCATTTTCTACGAAAGTATGAATGGTGCTGTTCAGTAATCAGCAAATATCAATTTGTTTGACTCCATGTTGGAGGGATGGTCATTGATGAAGCAGTGGAAGATAATTGGATAATACTCTGAGGAACTCCAGCAGCATTGGCTGAGGACAGAGATGATTGGTTTCAATCAACCCCACTCGTCTCCATAGCTAACGGATCGTGGTTCCACTGTTCTCCAACTTTCAGCATTATGTCCACTGCTAATACCATCTTTCCCTTATTTGACCATGCGATGGGAATTTTCTCTCCTCATGATCCTGACTCACTCTTTAATTATTGCCGGCCCTTTCATATTCCAGTAAAAGACCCATTATTTTTCCTTTTGCCCTCCTCCTAGCGAGTGCCTCAAACAGTAATTTCAATTTAGTTAATTCAATTCACTCCAGATAATTAGTTTCCTGTTCACCATGTGCTCCTCTCTCCAATGGAGAGACCAAAAACAGATTGACTGGTTGCTTTGCTAAACACTTCGACTCAGTTCCACAAGCTTGACTCTGAGTTACAGTTGCCCTTCCTTTAAGTCCTTCAATCACTAGATCTCAGCCTCTACACTGTTCTAATGAAAATCAATTAAAACTTGAGAAACATCACCACAGGTTTTATGAAGCATTTTACAGCCTTATGAGTTCAACATTTTTTTTAACAACAATTTCAGGTCATAAACACTGCTTCAAATTGTTCAGACAATTGTTCAGGGTGCCGACAATGACTCTGCTGTTAACAATCGCACTTCCTTCAAACCCATAAGTAAAAACAAAATTCTACAGATGCTGGAAGCCTGAAATGAAAGCAAAAGAAGTTGGAAATAGCAGCTGGACTGGCAAGATACTTTCTCCTCTAGTACACTGAATGTGTTAAGTACTGGAATATTACTCCATAATTAGAATAGCCAGAGCTGGAATAAGATATAGAATATGACTGACTCCAAATCCCTAAAGTCACCAGTTTTGTTGAATTGATATCTGAGAGGGCAACCTCAGAAAACTGTTCATAGAAGAGAGTTGCTTGAGAGTTGCTTGATGGATGATATGGAGGAAAACAATTCGCTCAGCAATGTTGCCGAATCTGAAGTATCAGTGAACGATGGCTTGTGTGAAGTAGAGTCAGATAACAATGCTGAATCCTGGAGTGACCTGTTTGTTGGGAATCCAGAGACAGCATTCTTTGAGGAAAGACCAACTCCCATTCTGGTCAACCACACAGGCAGAACCTGCTGGGAGTCAAAAACTGTCAATCATAAAACTTCTGGAGACCTGACCAATCAATGTCAGCAACCCAGCACAAGAGTCTGGATTTCTTGGTAGTCACCAGTGCAGGTAAAAGGCTGAGAAGGTCATTTTGAGCAAATGCTAGATATCACCCAGAGCTTTACCTTTTGCCCAGATCATTAATACAAGAAGAGAATGCTGCCCTAACATGGTCTGCAATATTCCAGCTGATGTGGCTCAATTATACCTCTTAATACTGCAACTACTTAGCAAACTGTCACTATATGTCATGTGTATTCCTAGGATGGCAAGTTTCATGCAGGGAAGTATGTCATAAGGCTTCCACCTACAGGTTGGGGAGGAAGCAAGGATGGGAATTTGAGCTGTTATGCGATACTCAGATTTTTATCATTAAGGATAGGGTGTAAAGGCAGGCCCTGAGTCTGCCTCAGCTGGAAAAGGCTTTTAATGCAAACGGATAAACACAAGAGAGGGAGTATTAAATCCTCTCAGGTGAAACATCTTCACCATGAGGGTGGTTATAAATATGGAGGTTTCTATCATGCAAAGTATTTGAGATGACTCAAGTTGGTCTATTTACTGGAGAGCCAGATAAATTGAGGGAGAGAACAATTAAACATTGTCTCTTTTTGAATTAGAAGCGTGAGAGGTTGTTCATGTGGAGCTTAAATATCAGCATGGATTCATTGGACTGAGTGGCCTTCACTTGCTTCCTGGTGCCCTGGCTTTGATGTAGGAACATTGTTGAACAGATAAACATTGAAGTTCCACCGAATGAAGTAGTGTAACTTTAGTGGAAGATTAATTTGTGGAAATCCTGCAGATGTGACTTTGGCTAATCTTCTACTGAGAATATGGTGGGTGATTTGTTGATTGATTTATTATCACGTGTACCAAAGTACAGTGAAAAGATTTGCTTAGAGCAGTAAACACACATCAAAGTAAACAAAAGATGAACAGATCAAAAAGACTTAGGCAGACACATACAGGTTACATTGCACAAGGCACGCGTGAGGTGAGACCAACATTAGCAAGATCAGCATTATTTGCAGCTTAGAGAGCCCATTCATCAGTTTAATAATAGCCAGGAACCTGCTGGCGTGTGTGTTCAGGCTTCTGTACCTTCTGCCTGATGGAAGATGTTATAGGAGGTCATTACCAGGGTGCGATGGGTCTTTGATGATGTTGGCAGCCTTTCTGCTGCAGTGAAATGAAGTCCATGGATGGACTGTTGGCTTCTGTGATCATTTGGCCTAAGCACACCACTTTCTGAAGTTTCTTATGGTCCTGGGCAGAGCAGTTGCCATACCAGGCCTTTATGCACCCAGACAGTATGTTTTCAATGGCGCATCTGTAGAAGTTGGTGAGGGACCTTATGGAAATGGCAAATTTCCTGAGCTGCCTGAGGAAGAAGAGGTTGTTGTGTCTTCTTGACCATCACATCTACGTGGGAAGTCCAGGACAGGTTGTCGGTCATTGTCACTCCGAGGAATTTGGCACTCTCCACCCTGTCAACTTTTTCGAGGAGTTGAGAGCACAAACCCCACATCCCACCCTGTGGGGATATTACTGTCAATTTTGTAATTGGTGAAGGGCGTGGTGAGCATACTCTGAGAATTTGCCAAACATACAGTCCTCAGGCAAAGTTGGATCGATTTTAAAGGAGTAAACACCAGACGAACAGACTTCCACAACTTTTACAAATTTAAATAGCTCCCCCTAAATTTATTGGCCCTTCCTGTGATTGTCCCCCTTCCAATCACAATGACACACTAGCTGTTATCAGCGAGTTAGTCTAGCAATGCATGTTTCCTGCACAACTTGCACCTGATCCAGTCAGGAATGAGGAACATGAGGTTTTTTTGCAGGGTCCCCAGATATTGATTAGTGATTATTATGCCTTCCCACTCCCCGTAGCTCATTTCACCTTCACCTGTTTCCCTGCTTCAAAGGATTGGCTCTGATAAAGACACTTCCAGACTTGAAACGTTGGCTTGCTTTCCCTCCATGAATGCTCCCTGACCCACTGTGCTCTGCAGCATTTCTTGTTTTCAGTGAAAGTAATCTGAGATTTCCTATCAACCTGATACTCACTTACTGACTACAACATGGAGTGCATTAATGACTTGTACTTGGCCATGCATCACTGAGATTTTAATCAAGTTGATGGCCATTCAGAAGATTGAAGAGAGTCGGATGAGTACACATGCCTTTACGGAGTCCACTCACTGCAACATTAAAGTGCCAATGTAAAATTTGGGGGCGATAGTATCTTTCAGAGACATTGACAATGATGTGTGGATAGATTTATTTCACACATAGTGAGCTTTTTAAAAATTTAGCAGCTAGGTCAGTTTTTATTGCCCAACCCCAACTAGCCTGAAGAAAGTGATGGTGACCTACCTTTTTAAACTTTGCAGCACTTTGTGTGCATATAGATCAACTGTGATGTCAGGATATTGATCCAGCATCGGTGAAGGAATGGCAATATAGCTTCAAATTAGGATGGTATGTGCTTCGGAGGGGAACCTGTCCATGGAGGTGTTCCCATGCATCTTCTGCCCTTGTGGTAGAGGTCACAGATTTGAATGGTGATGTTGAAGGGATGTTATTTGGTTACTGCAATGCATCTTGTAGATGATACACATTGCAGCCACTGTGCATTAGTTGTGAAGGCAGTGAGTGTGACAGGGACTTGATGAGACATCAGTCAAGTGAACTGCTTTGTCCTGGGTGGTGTTATGCCTCACTGGGGTTATGCACTGAAAATCAAGCCCCACTATTGTCTGACTTATCACAAAAGTTAAAGTATGAAAAATTGCCCAATTTGCCTGTCATTTATACGCAGGTTGAAATACGGGAGCAGTTTTCAGTGCTTAACAAGAATTGTTTTTTATGACAAATAAATAGATTCTATTTACAGATAAAATTAAACATTGGTATTGTGGGCAGAGGTAAAGACTGTAAAGGCAGTCAGTGATCCCTGTCCACAGGATTTGCTGAAATGATCCTTTGCTGATCGGAATACTACTTCTTGATCTTCCTCCTCCAGATGCTTTTACTTATTTGCAGGAGGCACAGAGTGACTGGTTCATTCTAATAAACGTCTCTGACTTATTGATTAAAAGTCACAGCTTACAGCAACCAATGAGGAGAAATAAACTCGCCAGCTTAAGGCTTGAGATGCTTTTTTGTTGTAGAGCACAAACACAACTTCTTCCCTTCCAGAGGTCCAATGTCTTCTGCCCAAACCTTTACACTCCCAAGCCACCCAGGAGCCATTCACACTGTTAATGGCAGGCAGGATGCCTTCTGTCATCAATCACTGGTCACTAGTCCACAAACCAATTCGTTGCTTGTCAGTCAAATTTCCATTCGTACAGAGCTCCCTTGCACTTGCTTGTTTATAACTAGGGTCAACTTGAACCAACAGTCAAACGGTATTTACAAAATGAGTCAGGTAATATGTTGCAAAAAGTGCAGCAATCCTTCAACAATCCTTGGCTTTTAAACTGACCCTCTTCCAATTTCAGTCCACAATCAAAAATGCAGAAAAACAGGATGCTACAATCCCTTCAGTGTCAAACTTTTTGAGTGTTGTTGGAGCTGTACCTATCCCGACAAGAAGAGAATATTCTATCACACTCCAGACTTGTACCTTGTAGCTGATGGGCATTCTTTGAGGAAACAGGTTACTTGTCACTCCTCAGCTCTGAATGGCACTTGTAGCCAAAGAATGTAAATTTTTTGGTCCAGTATAGTTTCTGTTCACTGGTAACTTCAGGATGTTGATAAGGTTTCAGTAATGCCATTAAATGTCAAGGAATGATGGATAACTTCTTCCTTGTTGTGGATGGTGTTGTCTGGCACCTCTGTGGCAAGAGATTGAAGACTGTCTGTTATTTTTGGTTTATCCCTCAAGTAACTGGCCCTTCAACTTTTCAAGAAATATCAATTCAGAGTTTTAGCTTTGGGTAATTAACTGAGTAGTATGTTCACTTCAAAGCCAGGGTTTTGTGTGTTCAAGTCTAACTTCCATAGACTTGAGCACACAATCAGGGTGGCATTTTCATGCAGTAATGAGGATGTACTGCACTGTTGGAAATACTGTCCTGTGAACAAGACACGAACCAAAACCCTATCTGCCCTTGCACTCAGGTGGACATAAAAAATCCCTGGCATTATTCCACTAAGAACAGGGAAATGCTCCCTAGTACCTGGATAATATTTATCCCTCAGCTGGCATCACCTAAAAACAGATTTTACTGGTAATTGTCCTTTTTTATTGGGACCTTGTTGCTTTCAAATCAAATACTACATTTCTCACATCAGTGGCTGTGTTTCAAAAGTACTTCAGTGTCTGTAAAGTGCGATGAAATATTCTGAGGTCAAGAAACGCACTGTGGAAATGCGAGCTTTTCTTATTATACCTGCTGCACTCAGCGCCAATAGGAGAGCACTCACTGAAATAATATGCCACTTGACATTGTCAGCCATTTTTGTTCCCTATCCTAGGTCATCATCCAATACAAAGTGGAAGCCAAAGAAGTGTCAGTAAGGACAATCTTCATTCTTACTACTGTGTCAATTGCTGCAGGCTCAAACTGTTTACTAGAATTGATCAGCTACTGATAAATCTAACCAGACTCCAGCAACTCCCGTTTCACTGGCACATGTAGAACTAGAAAATGAAATAATGTGGCAACGGTGACCCAGAATCTCTGCATTATTCACTTTTCTTTGTGTAAAGCATGATTTATAAGCCACAATACACAACAGCCACTTTTCCCAGGGTAGGAATGAATTTTTACATCAAAGTGCATTTTGCATTAATGGTCAGTAATTTTACACAGAATTAATTTTACATAGGAACAGGTCATTCATCTCAACTGGTCTAAGTCAGTATTTATCCTCCACAAAAGCCACACTAATGATCTTTTCCTCTGTGTACACTTATATTCCCTTCTCCTTCATCCATCTTACATGGGTCAAGGCTTTCTGCTTAAACAGTCTCATGTTGCTGCAGATCCGCCATTCTTGTGATGCTCTATGTGAGGGTTTAAAACAATTCAAGAAACGTGGGTATCACTAGCTAAGGCAGAACTTATTGTCCATTCTTAATTGGCCTGAGAATTTCTCTATAAAATTGCCTGATAAATTGTTTACTGTCTTTTATATGTATGCTCCCTTGTTTTGGACTCACTCAAGTTGAAACAATTTTTCCACATACACCCTGATTAATGGACAAGATGGTAATATAGTGGTAATGCTGCTGGACTAGTAATCCAGATGCTTATATTAATTTTCAGGGAAAATGTTTTGAATCCCATCACAACAGCTAGTGGAGTCCATTGAATAAAATTTGGAATTGCCAAGTTCGCATCAGTGATGTTTACAGTGAAAGTGTTGTCCATTGTGATAAAAAAAATCATTAATATCCTTTAGAGAGTGAAATCTGTTATTCTTAACCTGGTCTGGCCCATATGTGACACCAAGCATACAGGTGTGCTTGAATGTTCAAGTCTACTCTGAAATGCCCTAACAAGCCATTCCTTTTCAAAAATGATAGGCGCCAAATGCTGGCCTTGTCAGTGATACCCATGTCCCAAGAAAGGCTAAATAATAGAAAAAAACAACTCCACAATTTAAAGTTCCTCCATCAAACCTACATTTCCCCTTTTCACCAGATTATTCTATCATTCCTAAGAGTTATCATAACATTTTATAAACATTTCCTACATTTTCTCCAGTGTTTTAGTAATTATTGTATTATGCAGACCAGAATTGCACACGATAATCCAAGTGTTGCCTAACCAAGGACTCACTGGATGTTTAACCTTCCTATCTGCCTGTGTATTCTATTCGTCTAGAAATATTCCCTTGTTTGCACTGTTGTGTTGTTATTTCTCTTACCTCATGTTGCTTCTGCCTTGCAAGCCCAAGAGCTGAATTTTTGCAGAGATCAACTGACACGGAAAGCATTGAAAATGGCTGTCAGGACTCTGAAGCAGACTTGAGTGTCAATTTCCAACAGATCCCATTATTCCAAAGAGCAGGGGAACAGTTTGAATGTGAATTGCACAGGCGTGAAACCTAAACTCAGCGGGCTCATTTGGAGTTGGTGCTGAATTCAAACATTTCCCATTTTGATTGTTCTGAGGCTCTTGGTTCATAACACAATAAGAGAGGTTTAGCGCATAGGAAGAAAGGTCCATTGAGTCTGTGCCAGTCAAAAAGCAAGCATCTAACTATTCTAGAGATAAAAGGTACTGCAGATGCTGGAGAATCCGAGGTAACAA
>JAHRHZ010000267.1:13325179-13440218 GCA_024137785.1 Ginglymostoma cirratum
GATGAACACAGCAGGTCAAGCAGCATCATAGGAGCAGGAAAGCTTGATGTTTCGGGCCTAAACCCTTCATCAGAAAAAAGGTTTAGGCCCGAAACGTCACGTTTTCCAGCTCCTATGATGCTGCTTGACCTGCTGTGTTCATCCAGCCCCATGTTTGTTATCTCACCTAACTATTCTAATCCTATTTTCCAGAACTTAGCTCATAACTTTGTATGCCTTGGCTTTGCAAGTGTATGTTTGGATACTGGTTCAATGTTGCAAGGGTTTCTCTCCCTACCCCCTTACAGGCAGTGAGTTCTAGATTCTCACCACCTTTCAGTGAAAATGTTTTCCTTTGGTCCCCTCAAAACCTCCTGCCCCTTACCCTGAATCTATGCCCCTGGTCATTGATCCTGTCCCTCAAAATTTTATACATCTCAGTTATGGCCCCCACAGCAGGGCCCACCGCGCCTCCCCACCCTAGCCTCCCTTTCTCAACGTAAAGAATCAATCTCTCTTCATAACTAAAACTCTTTAGTGCAAGCAACATCCTGGTAAATCTTCTCTGCAATCTCTCCTATGTAATAATTTCCCCTAACAACGGGGATTCCAGAACTACACATAATGCTGTAGTCATGGTTCAACCAATGTGTTTGCACAGCTCCAGCAAACCTTCTTGCTCCATGCTTTGGCTAAAGACACAAGTGTCCTTTATGCTTTCCCTTGCATATTTGGTACAATGGCTTCTGTTATGAGCCTTCCGTACCTGCCATAAGCCTCCTTTACTCTCTTTATCCAATCAATATATTCCTTGCTTTCAGGGTTCATTGGTTCCATCTTTTGTCTTTATTTGCAACGTCGTCCCTGTATTCTCCCTATTTCCTTCTTTGATCCATCCCAATGTTCTCACACAGATTTACCAAAGCATATCTGTTTCCAGTCCCATTCTGGCCATGGCATATTAATCTTATTAAAATAAGATAAAGTAAATAAAATAACTGGCCTTGTCCCAATTTAGACCTTTGACTTCAGGCCCACCCACTTTCTTTTCCATAACAATCTTGAACCTAACAGAGTTATGATCACTGTCTGCAAAACTATTACTTTAAATACTTGCCTGGCTTCATTACCTAAAATTAAGTCCAGGATCACCCCTCTCTTCTAGGACCTTCTGCATAAAAACTCTTCTGGATGGATTTTAAGAATTCTGATCCCTCTGAATCTTTCACTTTTTGACTACCATAGTTAATGTTGGGGAAGTTGAGATTGCTAGCATCATTACCCTATTACTTTTACATTTCTCTTAAATTTGCCTACATATCTGCTTTTCTTTTTATCTTGGACTATTAGGGGTCAATAGTTCACTCCCAGCAAAGTGAATGCTCCTTTTTGTTTTAAAATTTAACCTCTGTTGCATCATTTGAGGAACTGAGATGTCGGCTCTCCTTACTGCTGTAATTGATTCTTTGCTCAATATTGTAGCGCCCCCTCCACTTTTACCTCCTTTCCTGTCTCACCTGAAGACCCTCTATCCTGGAATATTGAGGCCCTTCTCTCAATCCCATCTCAGTGATAGCAATGATTTGAATCTGTGCCCTCAACTCATCTGCTTTATTAGTCATACTCAGAACATAAAAACAAATACCACTCAACCTTGCCAAACTCCTTGTGCCTTAACTCGTCTATAATTTCTGTGCTTTTTTGACTCCCTTGCTGTTTCTTGTAATTTTGGGTGTTCATCTCCCTCTGCTGAACCTTCTCTCAGAATCTCATCCACCTGCTAAGTTAGTTTAAACTCTCTCCGACAACACTAGCAAACCCTCCTGGAAGGATGCTGGTCACA
This sequence comes from Ginglymostoma cirratum, assembly GCA_024137785.1. Lineage (NCBI taxonomy): Eukaryota > Metazoa > Chordata > Chondrichthyes > Orectolobiformes > Ginglymostomatidae > Ginglymostoma > Ginglymostoma cirratum. Next base: position 13,327,002 of record JAHRHZ010000267.1, read on the forward strand.
TTCCAGTTCAGGTCCAACCCATATGCCTTGTTCAGGTCCTACTTCCCCCAAAAATGGTCCCAATATCTCAGAAATCTAATGCCCTCATCCTGTACCACCTCTCTAAACACAAATTCAAGTGGACTAATCTCCTATCTCCATACTCAGTAGTGCATGGCACCAGAAACAATCTTGTTGTTCTGAGTCCTCTTCTCTACTTGCCAATTCCCCAATTTCTGCTTGTTGGACCTCATCACTTTTTCTGCCTACATCATTGGTACTAATATGTAAGACAATCCTTCTCTGTTTGCTCTCCTTCAGAATGCCCTACAGCCATTCAATGGCATCCCAGATCTTGCCACCAGGGATGCAAAATACCTTTGAGGCACAGAAACACCAGCCCGTTCCCCTCACAATTGAATCTCCCACTGTCACAGCCCTACTGTTATTCTTCCTCCCTTGAGTGTAGCAGCCCCACCCATGATACCATGAAGCTAGTTCCAGTTGCTTTCTCCTGTCCAGTCATCTCCCCGAACAGCATCCAAAGAGGGTTTTTATATCTGTTAGAGAGGGAGACAGACACAGGAAGCTCCTGCATTACCTTCCTTCCTTTATTCTGCCTGGTGGTCACCTACACTTTTTCTGCCGATTCAGCCTTCACCAGTGATGTGACTACCTCGCTGAATGTGCTATCCATGACCTGCTCAGCATTGTAAATGCTTTGCAGCGAAGCTTTCCCTCTGCAATGTGGTTAGAGAGTAGCTGCGGTTGGACACACTAACTTCACGCGGTCGCTGGGGAGAACTGAAACTTCCATGATTTGCCATGATCTATCCAGTCCCCATGCCCAGGGAGTGAAAATTGGATCTAGTGGTACCCTTTAGGTAAAGGCAGTTGCTGTGCTGAGTTGGACACCTTCCCTATTAAACTACTTGCCTTAGCAGTGAAAATCCAAATCATGTTCCCTCATTCCACATTCTAAAATGAAACAGCTCCAATACACATACAACACATGATTTTAATAGCACAATGGTAATGTCCTACCACTGAGCCAAGAAACATGGGTTCAAGTCCTAGACGTGTAAAATAATACTTCTGAACAAAGTAATTAACAATATCTGCAGTTTATATCTTAAAACTAAGACTACAATGATTTAAATGAAGACAAAATACAACCAGTGCTCGAACTCTGAAGACGGGTCATACCAAATGCAAAACATTAGCTCTATTTTGCTGTTCACAGATGCTGCCAAACTGATGAGTTTCTCCAGTCTTCTGTGTCTGTCGCATGCAATTATTTCTTCCCTAAGTATTCAGTGAGCAGTGACGATTATTCTGCTGTGTCTGAGAAGTACTAAAGAAATATTGAAGATAATGTACCACTGGAGTAAGGAGCTTATCTTGCTTGATAATTGTAGCTATTTTGTTTCCAATGTTAGAGATGAAAATGATGTACTAATTTACAATGACTTTTATAAATTTGAGATCTAAGTGTTTGATTTGTTGGATGGAGGATTAAATTACGTAATAATTCACCAGTAATGTAATCGATTATATTGAGCTCTAATGAGCCTGTCTAACCTTCTGCTGAACACAAGAAAAACATAATAAATATTGTGCTCATGTCAAATGTAGAAGCCAGAACTTCAATCAAACATGTATTTCATTGGGAAATAGACCAATGTTCAGGCACAATATCAATGACAAGACGTGGGATCCACAAACAATTACTAACCTTGTCTAAAATATTCAGAATACAAATTATTGACAATGGACAGTGAAAATTAAGCAGAATTTTTTGTCAGACCCTGCATAGCCAATGGCAAATAAGTGGTGCAGATCTGAAATTTGTGTCTGTGTGGTCTAAATTATTTGTCCATCAAACCATCAGACAGAATTTTTTGGCAGAGCTCCCAGTTTCTAAATACCAGCTTTATTTTATTTGTTCATGAGATGTAGGCATCACTGGTAAGACCAACATTTTGTTGCTCATCCCCAAATGCCCTTGAGAAAGTGATGGTTATCCACCTTCTTGAGTGTTGCCATCCATGGCTTGGACACATTAATAATGCTATTCAGAAGAGAATTCCATGTTCATTATCCAGAAACTGGTAAAAAAGATTCTATATTTTCAATTCAGGATAGTGTGTGTTGTGATTCTAAAAAGGTCAGCCAGGTAAAACTCATAGAATATGGGTTCACTGATTGGGGCTGTTAATTTGGTCCAATCAGGGAGCCCTGGCTGACAGGTACGAACAGGAGTATCATATCATAGCAGGAGTTCACTCTGAGGGCTGGCTCTGAGGGAGCTAAATCAGTGTCAAGGACTCTCCACATGTAAATAAAAGGTGACTTGGTGACAGGATACTGGCCTCGGTGGAGTTATTTCAGTTGATCGTTGGTATGGAGAGATTTTCTTGTGAAGGGATGTTAATCAGGTTGTGTCAGTTCTCATTGAAGCTCAGAAGATTGAGAGTCAACCTTATTGAAATATATACGAATCTTAGGGGGCTTAACAGGATAGATGATGAGAGGTTGTTTTGCATATGGGAAAGTCTAAGACCAGAGGGCGTAATATCAGAACAAGGGGATGCTCATTTAGCTGGAGACAAGGAGGAATTTCTTCCCTTAAGTGTATTGAGTTTGTGTTATTCTTTAACTCAGAAGTCTTTAGAGGTTGGTTCATTAGGTATATTCAACGCTGAGAGAGACAGATTTTTAATCAATAAAGGAATCAAGAGTTATGGGGAAAAGACAGGAAAGTGGGGTTGAGAATTCTCAGATCACCCGTGATCTCCTTGAATGTCAAAGCAGACTCGATTGACCAAATGTTCTACTTCTGCTCCTGTGTTGTACGGTTGTTCAGATCCCATACAGTTCCCCAGTGAGTCCTTGGAAGCAGCCAGAAGCATAAAAGTTGAGGGTAGCTGTCACCTTGACGACCACCAGGATAGGATGGTCACCCACTCCTTCATTTTGCACATTTCGCTCCAGCAGTTGACAAAATACTGTATAAGTGTCCTGGGACATCTTCAATCTGCAGCAACACTGCACCACACTCATCTGCAGGAAATAGCATTCAGGATGATAGAATCTGGACCTCCTGTGCCTTCTGTATGTTCTGAGGTGACTTTCAGCTGTGACCTCTTCAAGCTGTTCCTTATTGTGGAAGGTTGCTGCTGGTCCTGGGCTTGCTGGCACATCTGTTACTCTTCAATTTCTACGTGACTTTGTTGCATTGAAGTATCAGCAATGTTAACTCCTGCTGTGGCTGCATCCATTGGTCTCAGTATCAATGTACCCATGTAGGGAATACAAGAAACAGATCAAGCACTTAGTAATATGAGCCGTCAGCATTCACATCACTCAGAAATGGTGCTTTAACATTGTCTTCTGTCCAATAGGCCAAGGAGAACACTAACAAGCAGGGCCATGGAATGCCTCTAGATGGAACATTGACAAGTGTAGTACAACCTGTAACCTGTGGTGCAACTGCTGTATAATTTCAAAAACCTTGTTCTCTGATCTATGCATCATCCAAGAAAGGTAGTATTGTATATAAGAGCACGTTGGCAAATATTTACAGTACAAGGCTAAACGAAGTCAGTTCCAAGTCCTTGTGCAGTTCATTGAGATCATAGATTGTCTTTGTGAATTGTGCAGGTGACAATTTTAAGGTCACTGGTGACTGCTTCTGCTTCGCAGAGATGAGTAATTTCAATCTACACTGACTAAGGAAATCATAGAATCCCTACAGTGCAGGAAGAGGCTGTTCAACCTATCAAGTCTGCACCGACCCTCCAAAGAGCATCCCACTCAGACTTAGTCCCGGATCCTATCCCTCTAACCCAACATTTGCCATGGCTACTCCACCTAGCCTGTACAGTCTTGGACATAATGGACAATTTAGCATAGCCATCTCTGGACATCTTGAAAATTGTCCAGATATCTTTTCTGAAGAAGGGTCTCGGCCCGAAACGTCAGCCTTCCTGCTCCTACGATGCTGCTTGGCCTGCTGTGTTCATCCAGCTCTACACCTTGTTATCTAAGATATCTTGTGACTTGAATTTGTATCCCATATAGTTGGCACGGCATGTGTTTCCCATGCAGAATGCTGAGATTACAGATTAATTCAACTTGTGAAAGTACATTTTAAAAAATTATTCTTGGAATGTTGGCATTAGTGGCTAGGTCAGCATTAATTGCCCATCCTGAATTGCCTGGAGCATATTTAAGAGTCAACCGTGTTGCTGTGGGCCTGGAGTCACATGTCAGCCAGGTCAGTTAAGCACAGCAGATTTCCTTTCTGAAAGGACATTGGTGAACCAGATTGGTTTTAACAACAATCAACCATAGTTACATAGAGTCACAGAGATATACAGCAAGGAAAAAGACCCTTTTGTTCAACTCATCAGATATCCTAAATAAAACTAGGCCTATTTGCCAGCATTTGGCCCATATCCCTCTAAATCTTTCGATTCAAATACCCATCCAGGTGCCTTTTAAATGTTGTAATTGTACCAGCCTCCACCCCTTCCACTGGCAGCTCATTCCTTACACGCACCACCCTCTGCATGAAAAAGTTTCCCCCAAGTCCCTTTTAAATCTTTCCCCTCTCACCTTAAACCTATGCCCTCTCGTTTTGAATCTCCCACCCTGGGGACAAGACCTTGTCTATTTACCCTATCTATGCCCCTCATGATTTTATAAACCTCTGTAAGGTCAGCCGTCAGCCTCTGACACTCCAGGGAAAATAGCCCCAGCCTTTTCAACCTCTCCTTATAGCTCAAACCCTCCAAGTCTAGCAACATTCTTATAAGTCTTTTCTGAACCCTTTCAACTTTCACAACATCCTTCCAACAACAGGGAGACTAGAATTGCACGTGGTATTCAAATAGTGGCCTAACCAATGTCCTGTACAGCTGCAACATGACGTCCCAATTCCTCAACACAATGCACTCATCAATAAAGGCAAGCATCCTAAGCACCCTCTTCTCTATCCTATCTAACTGCGATTCCACTTTCAAGGAACTATGAACCTGCACTCCACAGTCTCTTTGTTCAGCAACACACCCCAGGACCTTACCATTAGGTGTATAAGTCTTGCCCTGATTTGCCTTTCCAAAATATAGCGCCTCACATTTGTCTAAATTAAACTCCATCTGCCACTCCTCAGCCCATTGGTCCATCTGATCAAGATTCATTTTATTCTGAGGTAACCTTCTTCGCTGTCCACTACACCTCCAATTTTGGTGTCATCTGCAAACCTATTAACCATACTTCCTATGTACACATCCAAATCATTTATATAAATGATGAAAAGCATTGGACGCAGCACCGATCCTTCTGGGACACCACAGGTCACACGCCTCCAGTCTGAAAAGCAACCCTCCACCACCACCCTCTGTCTTCTACCTTCTAGCTAGTTCTGTATCCAAATAGGTAGTCCTCTCTGTATTCGTGTGATCTAACTTTGCTAACCAGTCCACCATGAGGAACCTTGTTGAATGCCTTTCTGAAGTCCATATAAATCACGTTCACTGCTCTGCCCTCAATAATCCTCTTAGCTGCTTCTTCAAAAAAGTCAGTCAAGGTAGTGAGACATAATTTCCTACACACAGAGCCATGGTTGCCATTAAATTACCTTTTTTTCTCCAGTTTTTATTGGTTTTAAATGTAACCAAGGTGAAATTGGAACGCATGGCCCCAGAACTATTATTACTCCAATAACTTTACCATTCCACCACTACCTCCCCCTACATAGTGGTTAATATATTTGCATCTTTAAGAGCAAATTTACTGCTGTGTCCTATGAGGATCTATTAGCTGCATAAGCTTTGTTCTACTATGATAGACTTGTGCATGTAACACCATTCTACCACTTGTGTTAATGCAATTTATTTGCTTACATCTCAACGCTCACCAACTACACTCAAAGTCAATTTGCTGTCAGGAATAAACTCCACAATGCAATTTATTGTAGAACATCACGGTTTTCCTCAATAATGTTTTACAAATTTAGCAAGGCATGTCAATCAACAGATTTATAGAATAATGAGCCATGGCATGAATTATCTGACTTAATGTTGAGATCTTTCACAGCCTGCTTAAATTACGTGATTGTGAATTGTTGGGTTTTCTTTCAAAGTACAAGAAATGTCAATCACATAAGAACCTGAGGGAGGCAGTGGGTAATCTACAATTACTTCAAAAATAGACATCTAATACATTATTACCGGAGCATTGAATTGTCTTTCTATGATTAAAATAGCCAATATAAAGAGTTTCTTCTAAATATTAATCTCCCAATAATGAAATTATGGTAGGTAAGCCCAATTCAATATCGACTTCTGAAGTATATAATGAGGCTAGCATGATCATTAATCATTGTGAATCAGTTGGCTGTACTTGAATAATTCGAATCCTTCAATGTAATAGTTACAGTCTTGACTAACAACCTGGAAGCAGAGAGTTCAAAATTTTCATCATGGAAAATGATAAAAATTAATTCAATAAATCTGGCCAATTATGGGCTCAAATCAGAACATAATGATCATAGAAGCTGCTGACTCTCATTATAAACCCACTTGGTTCAATAGTGTCCTCCATGGAAGAAGAACTGCTTCTGATAATAGGCTTGGCTTATATATAACGCTAGCTACTTGCTAGGCTTTTGATGCCTTTTTAAGTGAATTGTTAAGCCACTCAGTTGTATAAGCAATTGCAATTTGGAAGGGAAATGACCTTGGCAAAAGCACCAGAAAGGATCAACATATGCTACTTTGCCAATAATATTTAAATAATTCTTAAGGTAATTGTTCAGACCCAAAGGATTCTGCTTCAATTCTCTGCCTAAGCTAGATCTGACCCGCAGTGCCATTACAGGTAGGGCAAAGGCACCCAAATAGACCCAGGCAGAATGAGGATCTAGTTGGTACCTGTGCTGCCAACTGAGCCACCACCACCACCCTGAATAAGACAAAGTTTCTAAGGCAACATACAATTTTACAAGCATGTTGTGGTCCAAATTTATTCGATCTGATTTATTTATTGTCATGTGTACCTAAGTACGGAGAAAAGCATTGTTTACGAGTGGTACAGACAGATCATAGTAAGCAAGGACATACAGATCATAGGGTGAAAAAAATACTTAGACAGAAGCGTACAGGTTTCGTCGCACACTGTGTGCACGAGGCAAGATCAGCATTGTTTGAGGTTAGAGAGTCCATTCATCAGTCTAATAACGACCAGGAAGAAGCTGTTCCTGAACCTGCTGGTGCATGTGTTCAAGCTTCTGTATCCTCCACCCGACGGAAGAGACTATAGGAAATCATTACTGGGGTGCGATGGGTCTTTGATGGTGTTGACAGCCGTTCCGAGGCAGCTAAACATGTAAATAGAGTCTATGGATGGAAGATAACAAGGTGTAGAGCTGGATGAACACAGCAGGCCAAGCAGCATCAGAGAAGCAGGAAAGCTGACGTTTCGGGCCTAGACACTTCTTCAGAGATTTCCTGTCAGCTTTCCTGCTCCTCTGATGCTGCTTGGCCTGCTGTGTTCATCCAGCTCTACACCTTGTTATCTCAGATTCTCCAGCATCTGCAGTTCCTACAATCCATGGATAGAAGATTGGATTCCGTGATGGGCTGGGCTGTGCTCACAACATTCTGTATTTTCTTATGGTCCTGGGCAGAGCAGTTGCCATACCAGGCTGTTATGCAGCCGGACAAAATGTTTTCAATGGTGCATCTGTAAAAGTTGGTGAGGGTCCTTACAGACATGCCAAATTTTCTGAACCGCCTGAGGAAGAAGAGGCATTGTTGCATCTCCTTGACTGTCGCATCTATGTGGGCAGACCAGGACAGGTTGTCTTTTAGCATCACTCCAAGGAATTGATTAGGAGCTCCCTAAGGTTAACTCAGTTCCATTGATGTAAATAGGGACGTGTTCTCCTCCTTTCTGAAATCAATGATCAGTTCTTTAGTTTTGCCAATGTTGAGAGAGGTTATTCTCATTGCACCATGTCACCAAGCCCTGTATCTCTTTTCTGTATTTTGACTCATCATTGTCAGATATCTGTCCTACCATGATGGTGTTGTCAGCAAACTTGTAGATGGTGTTCATTCAGAATTTGGCAACACAGTCATGGGTGTACAGGGAGCATGGTTGGGAGCTGCAGATTAATCCTTGGGAGGGCTCCAGGGTAGCGTGTTATTGTGGAGGAGGCGCAGTCATCTACTTTCACTGATTGCGGTCTGTGGGTCAGGAAGTTGATGATCCAGTTGCAGAGGTTGGAGCTGAGACCAATGTTTCAGAGTTTTGTATTCAGTCTGGAGGGGATAATGGTGTTGAAAGTGGAGCTGTAGTCAATGAGCAGGAGTCTGTTGTAAGTGTCCTTGTTGTCCAGATGGTCTAGGGATGAGCGCAGGGCTAGGGAAATAGTATCCACTGCGGACCTTTTACATCGGTAGGCAAATTGTAGGGGATCGAGGCAGGCTAGGAGACCAGAGTTGATGTGGGCCATGATCAGCCTCTTGAAGCACTTCATGATTATAGAGGTCAGAGCTATTGGGCAGGAGTCATTAAGGCACACTGCATGTACTTTCATAGTTACTAGGATGATAGAGAGTTCTTGAAACAGGTGGGGACTTTGGCTTGTAGCAGGGAAAGTTTGAAGATGTCAGTGAATACCTCTGCCAGTTGGTCCATACAGGATCTAAGTGCTCTAAATGCATCTTGGCATCCCTGATGGCTTTGTGGAGGTCATACCTGGATCTCCTGTATAGGTCTGGGTTGTCCGACCTGAAAGCTGCACATCTGGTCTTCAGTAGGGACTGGTTTTCCTGGTTCATCCAAGGTTTCCAGTTGGGGAACACTCAGATTGACTTCTTTGGTACACAGTTCTCCACACGTTTGTTAATGAAGTCCGTAAAGTGGTGTACTCATCTAAGTTTTCCACTGAGTACTTGAATATGGTCCAGTCCACCGATTCCAAGCAGTCCCATGATTGTAGCGATTGTGGGGGCTTCAATTTTCTTTCCATGACATGGCTGAGCAGGTATCTCTCCAAAACTTATAGCCTTCGAATTGTGTATGCTGGAAGGATTTATAAGTTGATATGCAACATTTGTGGCCATGCTATGAACACACCTTGCTTGGTTATCAAGTCCTGGAGTGGACTTGAACCCAAATCTTTGGGCTGATGGGTATGGGCTCAACCCAATGAGAGAAAAGCTCTCCATACTTAGAGGATATTCCAATGAAAATACAGCATGGACATTTGTCTTTGCAGCATTAATAACTCGTCCTTATCTAAAATTAGATGTTAACCGTAATGAGATCTGAGATTGTGATCATGACTCACCATGACTCTTTGCCATTCCAATCTCACCCATGATGTCTTCTATAGATTATTTTTGTTTAGCATTTTTCTGGTTCTGTTAATACATTGGTGCATCCTCAAGTGCCATCCTTTGTGCTCCCAGTCTACATAATGGTGTCTTACTCATATTGGCTACAATGTTGGAAAACATTGTAGTTACTTCCATGCATGCATATGACAACCACGTTTATCTCTATCGATTCAATGCCAACTATTGCATTGCCTAGCGTTAAGAGTTGAATTATTTAAGAATTTTTCCCCATAATCGAGAAAAGTTTGAAGACATCTTCTTCAGAACCTAGCTTCATCTGTGTTCCTTGACCTTGGTTAAATCATCATCGCAGATTTCACCACAACCCAAGCTCAAAATCTTGCCAGAATTTATTAATTGCTTCTCCGTAATTATGTTATAATTACGATCACATTCTTACCCTTGTTGTGTTAGATTATTTTACAAAATAATCTTAGGAGCCTCGAGGTGCAGATCTACAATCATTTATTGAGCCAACATCGGGAGAGTCTACCCCAGGAGACATTCATAGTCAGCATTCTACCTCAAGGAGGTTTCATCAAATATTTATACACTGTAAGTCAGGCAGACAGCGCATTACTCGAACTCCAGAATGGTCTGTTTTAGACAAACCCTTTGTCTTTCACACATTCCAAAATTGGCAAGACACCTGTTAACTCCTGGTCTCATCACTGCCTATCTTCCCTGGTGCCATCCTATCTCCTCTCTGAAGTCTGTGTGTCGATCCCATCTTGACTAAACCCCATAGCTTTGTTTTTCTCAGTGTGATACACTGTCATCCTCACATTCCATTTTGGAATAAGCCCTCGGGGTTAATGTTGCTTCAGCCATGATGTATTTTCACAGAAACTCTGCAGCATCAACATTTGAATGAGTTCATGCAATTTAACTAGCATTTCTTTTAATCTAACTACTTTTTTTGAATAAGAATAAATAAAAATGAATATTAAATGACTTCTATGATTAATGTTTATGTAATTAACTGAAACTCCCTACCTCATTCTAATCCTAGCTAGAAATGTATGTGGTTTTATAGGTTAATTCATTCATCCTAAATTTCCTCCAACACCCCACTGCAATATTGTCCATTTTTTCCTCTCGTCCCTTTCCTTTTCTGTATCACCTCAAAGCCTGACTTGTCCAAATGAATTCTAAAAGGCCATCCGATTTTTACAGATTGCAACTTTTTTAGAATGTCTTGGTCTATGTTCTGTTTGACCTTTGCATTACCCCTGGCATTACAAACTTCATTGGCTTCCCATGACCCAACAAATTAACATCAAAACATTGCTCTTCCTTTCACGTATAACACGGCTGCCTTTGTAATCTCCTCCTGCGATAGATTCGCACGAACGTTACACTGTACTCTGCAAAAGTTAGATTACAACTTCATTTCCTCTGCTTTCTGGAACTGCTTCTCAAGATGACTGCTATGACTTCAGAAACCTTGGATGTGGATGTGGTCCCTACTTATTTAGCATAAGCACTGTCTACAGGCATAAACATGAAACCACAAGCCTGCAGCTTTTAAACTACAAGCCGGTAGTATTCAAAGCAATAGTTCAAAAGCAACAGGGCCAGTGAAAGAGCAGCAATTGCGAAAAATAAAATGTAAACCAAAGCCAGAAAGAGAAAAATAAAAGGAGCAAGAAACAAAACCAATGAAGTAAATATACAAATTCTGCTGTGCACTCTACTTCACAAAATAAGAGCAAAACCCTCCGAAGAGACGTGGAAGGCGAGTACTTACTAATGGACTGATATCCAGTAACATCTTTACTAAATTACAACAGTGCAAATAAGGTGGGCATTTCAATTTTTCAGATCACCCAACAAATATTCCCAAACAAAGAACCCTAAAATTCTTGCTTGCCCTTGGAAAAGAGGGACTTCACATTTTTAACATGTTCAATTTGTCTGTGGATAATCGAAAGGATCCAGAAAAGATCTGGAATGTTCACAAAGACCCTCTGAGATAAGAATTAGCTGCAGGGTTAACAGACTGCAACTTATGTTGGACATACAGCAACCTCAAATGTGGATTGACCAGTTTGTTTTAAGACACTGCAGCAAAGAACAGGAGTGTGTCTTGCTGAAGAGGAACTTTTGAAGCAAAATATTGAGTTAGTAATCGCCTCTATGTAAATTTAAGCCTTTATGACAAGGTAAAAGGCCATACTATTGATACAATACTTGAGTGTGGAGATTGTAACAAATATTGTCAGGATGCTATTGTCAGGAAAGCACATCAAATCAACAAAAGATGCGAACATTAGTTTGTCACACCTACTCAAAAGCTATCCTGATTTTTGTGCTGTTTATAAAGCATGCAACTGAAGGTCATTGGGCAAGCATATGAACGAAATCTGGTTTCAAAGCCAGAACAAGGAACAAAACACAGGGAACAACATGGTGGTAAATACAACAAATTGGCAGCAATCAAAGTGTAAGTTGATGCACAAATATAAACACATCAATGCGGTTCAGAGTCACGCAACCAAAATGTAAATACTACAAGATGGTTAAACTCCCATATTAGTAACAGTACACACCACATGAATGATATAGCCATTCGGAAACTTTTATAATCATCAATATAATTTGTCCTGGAAAGGCAGATCAATACACATTAAAATCTAAAATGAAAACAGGGGCCAATGCTAACGTGTTACCACTACGCGTTCTGAAAGACATGTACCTCAAATATGGTACTCCATGTCTCACAATGAAATCATCAATTGGATTCATTGGTGGAATTACACCGCAGTGCCAAGGGCTTAGCTCATCTTTGCTTCCTAAAATTTTCAACCTGGTAAATACCAATTGTCCAGCAATGGCAGAAAACCAGTGTTAACAGACCTTGGTATGAAGTTTTTGTGAAGATTTGTAGCTCGGGTTGTGGATGAAGTTATATGTTTGGTTGCAGACATTTCATCACCCTGCTGGGTAACTTGGTCGGTGCGCCTCTGATGAGGCGTTGGTGTTCTGTCCCGCTTGTTAGTTGTCTCGGTTTGCTGGGGTGGTTGGCATCACTTCTGGTTCTATTTTCCAATGGTTTGTATATCGGGTCTAGTTCAATGTGCTTGTTGATGGAGTTCCAGTTGGAATGCCAGGCCTCCAGGAATTCCCTGGCATGGCTCTGTTTAGCTTATGCTATTATAGATGTGTTGTCCCAGTTGAATTTGTGTCCGTCTTTGTCCGTGTCTATTGAGACCAGTAAGACTTGGTCATGTGTCTTGGTGGCTAGTTGGTGTTCATGTATCCTTATTGTCAGTTTTCTTCCAGGTTGGCCTATGTAAAGTTTTTAACAGTCCTTGCATGGTATTTTGTATATTATGTTGGTTTGATTGGTTGTAGATATGGGACCCTTTAGTTTGTCAGTAGCTGTCAAAGGGTGGTTGTTGGTTTGAGGGGCTACCCTGCTATCTAGGGGTCTGTGTAGTCTTGTAGTCACCAATGATATGTCTTTGATGTACGGTAGGATGACTATTGCGTCTGGCGTGTTGTGTCTTCTTGTTGCAGTCTGTCGCTAAGGTAATGGTGGATTGTGCTTTTTGGGCATCCATTCCTTTTAAAAACTCCGTATAAGTGCTCCTGTTCTGCTTTGCACAGTTCCAGGTTGCTGCAGTGTGTTGTGGCTCATTTGAATAATGTCCTGATGCAGGTCCATTTATGGGTGTTGGGGTGGTTGCTGGTGTAATACAGAATGGCATGTACAGAAAGACCACCCATATGGACCAGACACTTAATTACAGACCCTCAAGTCTGTTCTGCTATTCAATAGGATCATAGCTGATCCAAAATGCCTCACGCCCACTTTCCTGCCCTTTCCTTGTAACCCTTAATTCCCCCACTGATCTATAATCTATCTCACCTTTAAGTATAGATAAGGATTCTTCCCTAAAGCTCTCTGTGGCAAGGATTTCTAAAGAGTTAAAACCCTCTGAGAGAAGAACTTCCTCCTCATCTTAAATTGGGTGCCCTTTTATTCTGAAACTATACCCTCTGGCTCTAGACTCTATCACGAGGGGATCCATCCTCTCAGCATTTACACTGTAAAGCCCTTTAACAGTCATATATGTTTTAACATAATCACCTCTTGTTCTTCTTAACTCCAATGAGTCCCAAGCTATTTGCTCATACAACAATCCCTCCATATCAAGGATCATCCCAGTGAACGTTGTCTGAGCTGCCTCCAAAGAAATTACATCTTTCCTCAACCAAAACTGCTCATAAACTCCAGATTTGTTCTCACTAGCACCTTGTACAGTTGAAGTAAAACTTGCCTACTCTTATACTCTAACTCTGTTGAAATAAAAAACAATAATGCATGAGCTTTCCCGATGACCTGCTCTACCTATGTGCTAGCTTTCTGTACTTCAGGCACAATGACCCCCCACAACTCTTTGTATTGTAGCTTTCTGCAGTTTTCTCAATTGAAATAATATCCTGTTCTTTTGTTGCCCCTTCCAAAATGAGCAATTGCATACTTTCTCACATTATACATCATTTGACAACTTTTTTGCCCAGTAATGTAAGTTACCTGCAATTCTGAGATTGGTTGCAATTGACCTGCTGCTCTGATCATGGCCAATCACTGGACTGCAAGGACATATCTTGTAAACTGTTTGTATCCCTCTTACGACCTGCCTTTCCACCTATTTTTGTGTCGTCTAGAAATTTGGCTGGAGAACATTCACTTCCTCCCTCTAATCATTAATGTATGTTGTAAACAGTTGCAGTTCCAACACACTGGTCACCAATCTGAAAAAGAAGCCTTTATACCCACTCACTGTTTCCTGTACATGATCCAATTCTCTATCCATGCCAATATACTATGTCTAATATAATGGACTTTAATCTTATGACTTAACATTTTGTAAAATATCTTACTGAATGTCTTCTGGAAGTCTAAACATAACACATCTATTGGTTCCTCTCTATCTACTCTGGTTGATATTTTCTTGAAAACCTCTGATAAATTAGTTGGACATGATTTTCTTTTAATGAAGAAGTGCCGACTGTTTGATAAGATTATGATTTTCCAAACATGCTGCTATTACTTCTATTATAATTGGCTTTAATACATTTTCAACAATAGATATGAGGATAATTTAGCTGATATTTAATCACTTTTTACCTCCCTCCCTTTTTGAATAGGAGAGTCACATTAGCAGATTTTCAGTCGTTTGGTACTTCTCCAGAATCCAACAACTTGTTGAAAATTACAACCAATGCATTCGCTATTTCTGGAGCTACTCTTTTAGGATCCAAGGATGCAAGCCATCAATGCCAGGTGCTCTCTCCAACTTTAGACCTATTTGTTTGTAAAATAGTACTTCTCTAGTGATGGTGGTGATTCTTAATTTGTCCCCCATGCTTTCAGTATTAATGTAATGGTTGAAGTGTCTTCCACTGTAAAGATTGGTGCAAAATATCTGTTTAACTCCTCTGCCATTTCCTAGTTCATTAGAATTCTCTCCCCACATTCATTTTCTAAGAGAACCTCCGTTCACCTTGACCCCTCTCTTTTTTATATATTTACAAAAGCTCTTAATGTCAGTTTTTAATACTCCTCACTAACTTGTCCTCATTTATTTACACTATCCTTATTATCTTTTATTAATTCTGCTTTGCTGGATTATGAATTTATCCCAGTTTTTGGGGCTATCATTGACTTTGCCCTCCTGATATATTTTTTCAGCTTAAGACTCTCCTTAACTGTTTTGGTTAGCCATGGTTGGTTTATCCCTCTCTTAGAATCTGTCCTCATTATTAGGATGTATTTTTGCTGAGAGTCATGAATTACTTCCTTAAATGTCTATGCTTGCTTGCTTGCTGCCATTCTTGCTAATCTATCTGTCCAGTTCACTTTAGCTAACTTTATCCTCATTTCATTGTAATTCTTTTATTTAAGTTAAACATGAATGTTTCCAACCCAAGTTCTTCACTCTCAAATTGAATATTAAATTCTATAATGTTACGATCACTACTTCCGAGGGAATCTTTTACTAGAGGTCATTTATTAAACCTGCTTCATTATTCATTACCAGATAGAACATAGTCTGCCCCCTGGTTGGCTCCATGACACATTGCTTTAGGTAACAATCCCTAATGCCCTCTATTATTTTGTTGTCATAGCTAACTTTCTAAATTGATTAACCCAATCAACATGAAGATTAAATTCACCCATAATCGTTGTTCTACTCTTTTTATATGCTCCTATTATTTGTTGATTTATAGCCTTTCCCACAGAATAGCTACTACTTTGGAGTGGGGTAGTCTGTATACTACTCCTACCAATGTCTTTTTTTCCTTGCTGTTTGTTTGTTTACCTCTGTCCCATTGGAATCCATATTGAATTACAGAGTCATACAGCAAGGAAACAGACCCTTTGGTCCACCTCATCCATTTTGACCAAGTTCCTGAAACTAAACTAACCCCAATTGCTCACATTTGACACATATCCCTCTCAACTGTTCCTATTCATGAACCTGACTGAATATGTTTTAAATGTTGTAACTGCACCTGTATCCATCACTTCCTCTGATAGTTTATTCCATGTATGAACCACTCTCTGTATGAAAAAGTTGCCCCTCAGGTCCCTTTTAAATAACATCATCTGAGCCTAATACATCTCTCACATCTGTCTCCATTTTGTTTTCTTTACAGAGCTACCCAACCACCTTTTCCATTTTTCCTTTCTCTTCAAGAGGTTAAATATCCGAGAATATTAAGTTCCAGGTTTTGATCTCCTCGTAGCCATGTTTCCTTAATGGCGATGAGATCATACTCATTTACCTCAATTTACATCATCAATTCATCTACCTTATTAAGAATATTCTATGCCTTAAAATACAAAGCTTTTAAGTATATTCTATTATCAAATTTCCCTACACTTTTACGGTTCCTTGCACAATATAACAGTCTCATAGACTGCCCTTTCCTCCTTTTTCTGGGAACAATTAATATCATCATTAATCAGCCATCAATTCTACCTTATTTACCTTTGATTCTATAATTTTCCATGTAATTGAACCGATCCCCCAAACCACCAATCCCGCTATTTAGCTTAAAGCTGTACCTATAGCCGTGGTTACACAATTTGCTGAGGGAATCTGGATTACTTCTGGTGCCACAAGCTAGTGAGGGTAGGAATAGGAAGACAGAGCAGATGAATACGTCGCTGAGGAGATGTTGCAGGGGAGAAAGATTCATATTTTTGGATCAGTGGAATCTCTTCTGGGGTAGAAGTGACCTGTATAAGAAGGATAGATTGCATCTGAATTGGAAGAGGACTAAGAAAATGGCAGGGAGATTTCCTAGAGCTGCAAAAGAGGATTTAAACTAGTAAGGGGTGCGGGTGGTGGGACCCAGGGAGATAGTGAAGAAAGAGAGCAGTCTGAGATTAATACAACTGGGAAAAGGAGCAAGTCAGTCAGGACTGGCAGGAACAAAGCAGAGAATTAGATAGAACTGATAAATGAAACTGCATTTATTTCAATGCAAGAGGCCTAACAGGTAAGACAGCTGAACTCAGGGCACGGTTGTGAACATGGGACTGGGATATCAAAGCAATTTGGAAATGTGGCTCAGGGATGGACAGGATTGGCAGCTTAATATTCCAGGATAGATGCAATAGGGAGGATAGCATTACTGCTATACTTAGGGAGGATATTCCTGGGAATATGTCCAGGAAAGTTGTTTAGATGGAACTGAGAAATAAGAAAGGGATGGTCACCTCCTTGGGGTTGTCCTATAGACCACCCAATAGTTAGCAGAAAATTGAGAAACAAATTCGTAAGGAGGTCTCAGTTATCTGTGAGAATAATAGAGTGGTGATGGTAGGGGATTTTAATTTTCCAAACATATACTGGGACTGCCATAGTATTAAGGGACTGGATGGAGAGGAATTTGTCAAATTTACACAGGAAAATTTTCTGATTCAGTATGTGGATGTACCTACTAGGGAAGGTACAAAACTTGACCTACTCTTGGGAAATAAGGCAGGGCAAGTGACTGAGGTGTTAGTGGGGGACCACTTTTGGGACAGTGACCATAATTCTATTAGTGAAAAAATAGTGGTGGAAAAGGATATACTGGATGTAAAAGTTAACATTCTAAATTGGAGGAAGGTCAATTTTGACAGTATTAGGCAAGAACTTTTAAAAGTTGATTAGGGATGTAAGTTTGCAGGTAAAGGGAAGGCTGGAAAATGGGAAGCCTTCAAAAATGAGATATTGAGAATCCAGACACAATATGTTCCTGTTAGAGTGAAGGTCAAGGCTGGTAGGTGTAGGGAATGCTGGATGACGAGAGAAATTGAGGTTTTGGTCAAGAAAAAGAAGGAAGCATATGCCAGGTATAGACAACAGGGATCGAGTGAATCCCTAGAAGACTATAAAGGCAGTAGGAGTATACTTAAAAGGGAAATCAGGAGGGCAAAAGGGAGTGTGAATGGCTTTGGCAATTAGGTTTAAGAAGAATCCAAAGAGATTCAACAAATATATTAAGGACGTAACTAGGGAGAGAATAGGGTGTCTTAGAGATCAGTAAGGCCACCTATGTGTGGAACCACAGCAGTTGGGGGAGATACTTAACAAGTATTCTGCATCAGTGTTTACTGTGGAGAAGGATATGGAAGACAGAAAGCATGGGGAAATAAATAGCGGCATCTTGAAAAATGTCCATATTACAGAGGAGGAGATGCTGAATGTCTTAAAATGCATAAAGATGGATAAATCCCCTGGACCCAATCAGGTATACCCTAGAACTCTGTGTGATTTGAGGGAAGAGATTGCTGGGCCTGTTGCTGAGACATTTGTATCATCGATAGCCACAGGTGAGGTGCCGGAAGACTGGAGGTTGGCTAACATGGTGCCATTATTTATGAAAGGTGGTAAAGAAAAGCCAGGGAACTATAGACCAGTGAGCCTGACATTAGTCATGGGCAAGTTATTGGAGAGAATTCTGAGGGACAGTATTTACGTGTATTTGGAAAGGCAAAGACTGATTAGGGATAGTCATCATGGTTTTATGCATGGAAAATCGTGTCTCACTAACTTGATTTTTTTGAATAAGTAATGAAGAGGATTGAATCGGGCAGGCTGGTGGATGTGATCTGTATGGACTTCAGTAAAGTGTTCGATAAGGTTCCTCATGGTAGACTGGTTAACAAGGTTAGATCGCACGGAATATAGGGAGAACTACCCATTTGGATACAGAACTGGCGACAGAGGGTGGTGGTGGAGGGTTGCTTTTCAGACTGGAGGCCTGTGACCAGTGGTGTGCAACAAGGATTGGTGCTGCGTCCACTGCTTTTTGTCATTTATATAAATGATTTGGATGTGAACATAGGAAATATGGTTAGTAAGTTTGCAGATGACACCAAAATTGGAGGTGTAGTGGACAACGAAAAAGGTTACCTCACAGTACAATGGGATCTTGATCAGATGGGCCAATGGGCTGAGGAGTAGCAGATGGAGTTTAATTTAGATAAATAAGAGGTGCTGCATTTTGGAAAGGCACATCAGGGCAGGACTTATACACTTAATGGTAAGGCCCTGGGGCGATTTGCTGAACAAAGAGACCTTGGGGTGTAGGTTCATAGTTCCTTGAAAGTGCAGTCGGAGGTAAATAGGATAGTGAAGAAGGCATTTGGAAGGCACCTTGGCCTTTATTGATCAGTGCATTGTATTGAGGAGCTGGGAGGTGATGTTGCAGCTGTACAGTACATTGGTTCGGCCACTTTTGGAATGTTGCGTGCAATTCTGCACTCCTACAGGAAAGATGTTGTGAAACTAGAAAGGGTTCAGAGAAGATTTATAAGAATGTTGTCAGAGTTGGAGGGTTTGAGCTATAGGAAAAGGCTGAATAAACTGGGGCGATTTTCCCTGGAGTATCAGGGACTGAGGGCTGACATTATAAAGATTTATAAAATCATGAGGAGCATGGATAGGTTAAATAGGCAAGGTCTTTTCCTCACGGTCCGGGAGTCCAAAACTAGAGGGCATAGGTATAAGGTGAGAGGGGAAAGATATAAAAGGGACCTAAGGGGCAACTTTTTCATGCAGAGGGTGGTGCATGTATGGTATGAGCTTCCATAGGAAGTGGTAGAGCTGGTAAGGTTATAACATTTAAAAGACATCTAGATGAGTATATGAATAGGAAGGGTTTAGAGGGATATGGGCCAAATGAGGGCAAATGGGACTAGATTTATAGAGGATATCTGGTCGGCATGTCCGAGTTGGACTGAAGTGTCTGTTTCTGTGCTGTATATCTCCTTGACTCTATGACTATGTTCCAAACATACTAACCCTGAAGAAGACTTTATATTGACATAATGTGCCATTCACTTCTTGGATGAAAGTAGTGACAGTATCATTCGCAATGGAAGAGTAAAGGGGAATATTACATCTTTATAATAGATTCCCTTTAAATTTTACTTTTCTGATTGTTTGATGGCTTAGCAACAAAATGGCCATGACCATGACTGACAAAACGAATGTCATTTTCTAGTATATCAGGCTCCAAGAATAAATAGAGTCTAATAACATACCACATTTCTTCGCAAACTATTTCAAGATACGAACATATCACATAAATACCCCACACACAAATGATCTAGCAGAATGTATGGTATACATTATAAAATCAATGGTCAGGAATCAAACAATGAAGCAAGCTTTTTGCATTGGATTGCTGAAGTATAGTCAGAAGTCGTGCTCAGAAGGCAAGTGTAAATAATCTTTTTCAGTAACCAACTGAGAAAACATTGAACCACACATTCTTCTTCAAAGGTAGAGGAGCAGGACACAACAAATCCAATTTTGTGCAATACTGTTTTTCTTCAGAATTCAGAATCAATGTTCCATATTCCTTTACAAAACTACAGAATGCAAGCTTGTCCTTTGAATGTCCTCACTTTGTAATATATATAAGAAAAGGTATCTTCCTCTCTTTAGGGTTATTATCATCATCACCATGAAGGTAGTCCTGAAAGGCTTTTTTCTTACTCCATAAGGTTTAGCTAATGTTAACTAAAGCAAAATTTAAGGCATTGGCAGAATTCTTTGGCATAATTAACTTATCCATACCAAATAGTTGTCTGCATCACAAATTACCACAGAGTATTGGCATCAATTCATTTTCTGTAAAAAGGTGCCCACATACTTTCCAATTATTCTTCAGTTCACTGCTACCACTCTGCAGTTTCTGTGACCTAGCAAACCTACGAGTGGCAGACAAATAACCTGCTCAACTACTGTTCTTTATTGTCTGGTGATATCTCTGAAGCATGTTGCATTAACTAGAAATAAGTCAGTAACATTGAAGATGAATGCTGAAGTCACCTTTACTGTCACTAGTCAGGTATTTGTGATGAAAATCTCTCTCTAAATTAGCCTACAAGCTTTGACAAAAGTCCACTGTTGTCTGTTTTCTAAGATCGTAATGCTGAATACTGACTGTTTGACAGCCCAAAAGCTGACACATAGTGGTTGTGACCTCTGCCTCCTCAATGCCCTTATTTACAAAATTGCAAGTTCAGCCAATGGGCCTTTATAATATGTGAATTCTATGTCAGTGTATTTAGCATTTATTCATACTTCAAACTTAAACAAAGCCAGCTTTGAATTGCTCTCATTACCTGCCCTGATTCTTTCACCTAAGAGTTGAATGTGAATGATTTATTTTTCCTATGGTTATACTTAACAAGCTTTTGAACACAGATCAGATGAGGACAAATGGTACATATTCAAAATATGCAAAGTAAATGAACACATGCTGCCAAGTTTCTAATTATAGCAGAGGAATGGTATCTCCTTTGTTGCAGTTAATGCTGAAAATCTGAAGAGTCAACATATGTTGGCATATGATGATAAATCTTTGACGCATGTAAATTGGAAAGAAAAAACTATGAATATTAAATCTGATCATCCTCCCATTAACATCTAATTATATTGTGATCATCCAACTCTTATTTTAATTTGAATTTATTGGGCATCAAGGGCAAAGAATTGGGCCACAAAGCTTTAAGGCGGCTCAGATTTGGCTATGGCTAAAGAGAAACCGTGCTCGAAAATAGATCCTACAGGTGAGATTTAGCCAAAATCATAACATCAAGTCTGTTGTTAGTTGTTGCTCATGAAGAATTGACAGATTCCACTAATTTGAGGTGGGTGTTGTGATATTTTCCTATGTGATGAATTGCTTAAAAAATAGGGAAGACGCAGTCTTTTGAGTATTCTTGGACAAATCCTCACACAACTTCAGGCCTTCAGGATTTGACTTGGGAGCACTGGATTGGGTTACTGGTGGAATGATTACAGTGAAGTTGGCAATTCAATATAAAAGGTTGGGATCCCATTGAGCATAGGAGGGAATTCAGAGCTCTGGGTGGGGTCTTTCACAAGTCACTATCACTCTGGCATATACATGGGGAGAGTTAATGGCCAACGAAGGCACATCAGTTCACAAATCCTTTGGCTCTGAGGGTAAATTAAGCATATTAATGGCTATAAAATTAGGCTAAATAGAAATGTGGTTGGGTATGGCCAAAAGAAACAGTAACAAAAAAGGGAACATGAAGGGTAGGTTGATCATTTTGCCTCTCAGTCAGGACTGACAAATCACAAAGTAATGTTGAAACATCGCTACCTTCAATCTAAAGTCAACTGTGCATTAATGATACAAAACAGTTTCCACTGCTTGCTTACTATTTTCCTCTTCGGGAGTGGAGTAAAATTGTTTGAATTTGAGGCCGTACTGGGCTACATTAATCATCTATCATTGATTCATTAACGCTACCCATCTGGCATCATGTTTTGTCAGGGAAAACAGGAGAAAACACTCCGCTTCCAAACCTCAATCAAATTTGTTTAAAAGATTTAACAAATCCACACTGGTTTTTCATGTTTAACCGAATTTCGCAAACTGACTCTTAATTTTGCCCCGATTATTGTTTCTAAAATCTTTCCCATGACTGAGGTTGAATTGATTTGTCTATCACACTGAATTTATCTGCACATCCTTTTTTAAACAAGCGCGTAACATTTGCAATTCTCCAGAGAACCATTCTTGTACCTGCGAAGGATCAAAAGTCTATTACCAGTGTCTTGTAACATCCAATATTTTACCTTACTTCCCTCAATGTACTCAAATTTATTTGGCCCTGACAAACTATCAACTTCAAATGCAGCCAGCTATTCTAATACCCTCCTTTATCATTTTATTTTGCCATTTCAGTGCCCCAACTATCTCTTTTTTTAAAGTGTAAGTGTCTTTTGAGCTGGAAATACAAACAGCTAAATACTGATCCAATACATTAGTGTAAAATTCTTCCAATATTTTCCATGTTGTCTACGTTACTAAACAATATATATTCTAATTTACTAAAACGTTTGCTAACATGGATTGGATGACTCTGGTTAATCAATTAGGGATTGGATTCCACTTGATGGGAATTACTAAAAGGCTGCCTGCTATCACGATCACCATGGTTTCAACTGCACATGCTCAGAATGATTGACAGGAAATGTCTGGCAGCAGACCAAATACACAAGTGGAACATGACAATTGAAGAAAATGGAAAATAATTTGCAAAGATGTGCTACTTCTTGTAGTTTTAAGAAAACAGGTGCAATTATGGGCAGAATTGTCCATTTTGGGACACAATTGCCCACCTGTCAAATTAGACTGAAATGCTATTTTTTTAAAGGTCACCTTGATTTCACAGTTCAGTATGGTATTCAATTCATTCTTTCTTTCATTCAGTTTAACTCTTCAAGATTCCTGTACTTTTTGAAAGTTTGTCATTCTGAATTTGATGTATTTCTACCAGAATGAGCAGTCTATTTCCTTGTACTTCTGTGACCTCAAGCTGTATTATGGTGTGCTGGTGACATTGTCTGTCTGCTCTATTGCACAGTCAATTTTTCTTTAGTGTAGGAGGTTTGCTCGCCATCGTAATATGTTGGTTATGCTTTGCAAATAGAGAAACTCCAGTAATACTATTCTCCTAATGCCTTATCCTAACAGCAAAACATTTTATTTTAAACTCACGTATTGACTTTTGGCATCAGTAACAATATATTCCCCGTCTAAAGTTGCCATTGGAAAGATTTTAGTGAGCCTCTGCTTTGAACCACTGTCGTTCATATAGTGAAGGCACATCTACTGCGCTGTTCAGCTAGGAGTTCACCTGTTTTGTACTAGTAATGATGAAGTAACAATATAATTCTATGCCAGGATGGCATATGACTTGGAAGGGCACTATGTCGTTATGGTGCTTCATGTATCTAGACCCCTTATGCTTCTATATTGTACGAATTGCCAACTTGACAGGTGTGAGGAAGGGTCACCGGACCCGAAACGTTAACACTGTTTTCTCCTTCACAGGTGCTGCCAGAGCTGCTGAGATTTTCCAGCAACTTTGTTTTTGTTGTCTCTGGATTATTAGTCTAGTGACATTACCACTGTGTCACTGCCTCCCTTATGGTCCACAGAGCAACCACTGTTCATCGATAGTGGAGACAGTGAATGCTTAAAGCAGTGAATAGGCTGTTAGTCATTATGGGGTCTTCATTGTGAATGGTCTAGGGGTGGTGTTGGAGAGGTGTCGCGGGTTTCAATCGTTGTAGAATATCTGGCCTTGTGATCTGTATTTGAATACACAGTACTTATGTGACTTGTCTAGCTAGGTTTTTGGACAATAATGAACTCCACAATGTTCATATTATGTGATTCAGGAACAGTAAAGGCATTAAACGTCAAGCAGACATAGATCCTATCATGTTGCAAATGGTAGTTGCTCATGTTACTTACCATTTATCAACCCAAGCCTGCAATCAAATTTTGCTGCAATCAACATGAGCTGCTTTACTTTGGGAGGAATTCCAGATGAAACTGAACACTGTGCAATTATCAGTGAAAGGTACCATGTCTAACCTTATAATGAAGGGACAGTTAATGATGAAGCAGCTAAAAATGGCAGGACCAATCAGCCCAATAGGTCCATATATTTCTTTCCTGCATAGGGAATTCTCCCATCTGCTTTATCTAAATCTGTGAGCATATTCCTCCATTCTTTTCTCCCTCAGTTTATTGAGGACTAAGCCAACTGCCTTGGCTGCTGAGTTTGTTGACAAGATAACAAGAATTAAACTTTTAATGCAATTCAAAGCCTGTGAAGCATTTTGGAATACACAGGGAATATAAAAGTATTTTATAAGTGCAAGTTCTTTCTTTTATTCTACTCATTTTACTTCTTTGGTTTTTTTACAAAAGAAAAGATTGAATTAAAAATGTCTGTTGGGACCTTCTATTGGTTGTGAGCTTGCAGAAGAGGATTGCTTGCAGCTCTGTAATTAACTGTACTCTATTCCTTCCTCAGTATTTTATATTAGATGACTAGAAGACATGATCAAGGACCAATTAGTTAAGCAATTACCTATTAACTGTAAGTTATAACTTCAAGAATGCTCTCCATGATAGAGGACTCCCACTGGTCCTGTTTACATGAAATCTTTGTGTTTCAATGAATTACTTTCATTCAGGAGGTTGAGTTAATTTAGTAGGTTTTTTTGATATATTCCCAACTCTTCAGTTGTGATTGCAGAGAAAGATTTAATTTGAATCTTATTGACAAAACCTGAAGACTACGTTTTCATTTGTATTTTCAAATTTATTGACAAAGCATGGCTTACATGAAATTAGTCATGGTGCCAGGAAGACTCACAATTTATTGATAAATTTTCCTGGAAGAATTTATTAATATTTTTCCAACATAATTATCACTAAATTTATGGCAGTGCATGCATAGTGTCGATCAGTAAATGTCAACCAAAGACACTAAGAAGAAAGAACTTGAGTGAAAGATTTGTATGCTTTCAGCCTTACCTCCAGAGCAGGGAGATATGTAACCCACAAATTTCCAGAGTCCTAGACATAACTTTGCCGGAGGCACGACAGAAACCCTGCAACATGAACATAGCTCTGAGCAAATCTTGAGGTCGTAGATACTTCATATCTATTTAATGACCTAACAAAATTGACTATCTTGATATAATCGTTAAAATGAATATGTGAGAATTCATCCTTATTGAAGTGTTTACTTCCAAGGACTTTACACAGAGGACTACTGCTTGTGGGTCTGCACAGTGGTTTGATTGATGAACAAGATCTGTTTTGCTAAAAGTGCCCATACTAATTCTATAATGTTACACTGATAATCTTTGTCAGCACACATTTGGTCATTGCCAAGACATGCACTTTGTTGGAGAGTCCCCACCCTATTTTAGCATGCAAATATCATTGCCTCTAGTTTCTAAGATGCTGAAGGAAGTGTGGAGAATAATTAGGGCAGAAACTGCAACAGTGCAATCATCTGAAAACTTAAGTCTTTCCAGACTGCAAATGTTATTTTGGGCTAAGATTCAGGAGCTATACATATGTGTGCGTATGTATTTGTGAAGGGAGGGGTGTGGTGCTGGGAAGGTAGAGGCTTTGGAGTTGCTTCTACAGGTTATTTAAAGTTGCCTCAGTTGGATCAGACTTGTTTTCCAGGAACTTTCCAGCAACCAACTTGATCCCTTTTTGACAGATTAATTAGTCATTGCAAGCAGCGCTGAGCAAATTTCAGGCCACAAAAACCTTCAGATCTGTTGACAACTCTAATAACATTTAAATAACATTAAATAAATAACATATTTATCAAAAACTCCTTGGATTAATTTGTAATATCCACACTTACATGGATAAGTCTGCAAAAAAGTTATATTCATTCAACTAAATTGTTTAGTGAAAGTAGAAGATCTGGGAATAGCCTTTTAAATAAGAACCTTTCAGTATGTCATTGTCAAGAAAGATTTCATTTATTAATTTCAAAATTAGTACACTGTAAATCAGATGCATACGGAGCCAATTTCCAGCTTATCTCAGAAACAGTAAGGCATTCAACCTCTCCTCTGTTATTAATCACTCTGAAACTGATTGTTTTATCTAGGTAGAGCACCTAATGAACTTGTATGAAAATTAGAATAGCATTTTTCCATTCCCATAACGATACATTCATTCTAATAAAATCATTCTGAGAATACAAAAAATTAAACACTCATCTACAGCTCTACTGGCCTAATTTTCATTTATAACAGTCAGCGTTACAAATGTACAGAAGATCACTGGTAAGAATATAACTTGAATAAAAATAGTAAGTCATTATTTCAATAGGCAAGTATGCTATTCAATGCTCCAAAGATCTGATATTCTAGAGTCTCTCTAGTGTCCATCACACATCTAGGAAAGGCGCTCAACCTAAGTGCAATAGTACTACCAATTTCCATTTTAAGGCATAGGTTTAGCCCACAGCTTCAAAGCACATGGTATGAGAATAGCAATCAATTGAAACTGGATTCAATTAGTGTAAAGTAAGGTAATAACTGCCAACAGGTTTTGTTGGTTGATTTAAAGATACTCCAGTACACAATTGTACTGTCAGAGGTGACATTTTCCCCGTGAGATGCAAAAGCAACTATGCTCTCAGGTAGATGTTACTTGGCACTGTTCCTAGATCAGAAGCCAAGTATTTTTTTCCCCCTTTCTGGACAATGGTTATCACTCACTGATATCACTCATATTTATCATAACAGATGATCCGGCCACCGTCTCATTACTGTGCAAATTAACTGAAAGCCCGAACTAAGATTATACAATTCTAAAGTTACAGTATCTAACGAAAGGCTCCATATAAATGCAACTTCTTTCTCCTTATTAGAAACTGTTAGTCACTATTCAACTGGTTGATGCTTGAGATGAAAATCATTTTTGAATCATTATTTACATTGGATATTGAAACAAATGGATGAGAAAGCATTTGTTGACCATGTTTTAGTCAGCAATTGCATCAGCCATTTCATTGTAATAGTGCATTAATCTGAATAGAGACTTGTTGCATATGTGTACAAGGAATATCAGAATATAACTGCACTTTCTCAACTGACATCAGGAAAAGTTATTGTACTCTGTCGAATTCTGGATGTAATAGATAAGAGTGAACATTTTAGAAGCTGTTACAGTTCCAACTGAGAGAGTGAGCAGCCACAGTGCTGAGAGATTTCCATTCGTATATGAATGAGTTTGAAAGATTAGTTTGGAAGAAGTGATGATACCGAGAAGATAAACATTTATTTTTGATGTGACAGCTAGATATATGCAGGTAAATAAAATCTGGTTACTCTGCAGCAAAAGCAATAAAGGAATGAGAGTTTGCATTAAAAAGTATTGTATTACATCCTGAGAATGTCCTAAAATGTTTCAAGTGCAAGATTATTTTTGAAGTTCAGGCACTGCTGTTATATGGGTGAAAACAACAGCCTATTTTCTCTTCTTCAAATTATGTTAGAAGATCTTTTATGATCCCTCTGCTCAGGCTGGCATAATGTCAGTTTAATATCTCATCTGAAAGGCAGCCCCTCTGACAATGCAGTACACTTCAACATTAAACCATCATGAGCCCACAATCAGACATAGTAAGAACTGCAGATGCTAGAGTCAGAGACAACACCGTGTGGAGCTGAAGGAACACAGAAGGCCAGGCAGCATCAGAAGGGCAGGAAAGCTGATGTTTCAGGTTGGGACCCTTCTTCAGAAATGGGAAGGGGAAAGAGGAGCTGGGGAATAGAGAGAGGGGGGTGGGGGTGGGGCTGGGGAAGGTAGGTGGGATGGTGATAGATGAGTGCAGGTAGGGAGTGGTCGGGATTAGTCAGTGAGGTGGGAGAGATGGATAGGTGGGAAAGAAGATGGACAGGTTGTGTCAGGTCAAGGAGGCAGGATTGAGAGGGTGGGTTGGACATGGGATGAGGCCAGGGGTGGAGAGATTTTAAAACTGGTGAATTCCACGTTTAGGCCATCGGGCTGTAGGCTGCCGAGGCAGGATATGAGATGTTGCTGCGCCAGTTTGCTGGTGGCGTCATTGTGACACTGGAGGAGGCCCAGGATGGACATGTCATCCGGGGAGTGGGAGGGGCAGTTAAAATGGTTGATGACTGGAAGGTGTTGCCGTTTGTCACGTACAGAGCGCAGAT
Source organism: Ginglymostoma cirratum (assembly GCA_024137785.1). Taxonomy (NCBI): domain Eukaryota; kingdom Metazoa; phylum Chordata; class Chondrichthyes; order Orectolobiformes; family Ginglymostomatidae; genus Ginglymostoma; species Ginglymostoma cirratum. Next base: position 13,355,473 of record JAHRHZ010000267.1, read on the forward strand.
GCTCTACGAAATGGTCGCCAAGTCTATGCTTGGTCTCACCAATGTAGAGGAAGCCACATCGGGATGAGAGGATACAGTAGATCGAGTTGACAGAGGTTCACCTCTACATCCATCATCCTCATCTCATGTCCCCCATTTCTGAAGAATGGTCCCAACCTGAAACGCTAACTTTCCTGATTCTCTGAAGCAGCCTGGCCTGCTGTGTTCCTCCAGCTCCACACTGTGTTGTCTATAAGCCCACAATCTCCTTATTTAGAAGTTAAAATAGTACCTCCTCACATTCCAGCATTCAAAACTAAATAAATTCCACATCAGTACCCCCAGTACATTCCAGGAGGCCTATTGTAAAATTGTACAATACTACACTGTAGCTCCCACACGAAACTTAATTTTAACCCTTCCATTGACACCTCTAGCATTGTTTATCTCCTATCCTTTCTGCGTTGATTATGTAACTGAATGGATATAATTAAGCTGATCATTTATTTCATCTAACTGATGCTTAGTGTTCTGAACTCAACAGCTTCATTACATCTCATGAGAACATCTAAGTCACCCTGTGTCTGCCAAAAGGTGCCACAGCGTCAGAAGAATAGTACAAAGTCACCATCCTAGACTATGATAACCAGATTCACTGTTTCAGATCGATAGGACATGCAAGTACTCAGTCTTAGCATGGAAGCTTGTGTCTCCAGAGGTGGTGAGATTGGAGGTGGGTAAGGCAGTTAATTAAGTGTGGTGGTAACATGCTTAAATCTTGTCATCTTCCCATCTCCACCAGAATTATGTTTGGGGCGAGAAGGCACATGGTCAACCCTCCAGCCTTGCCATCAGTTGAGGCCTTTACGTGGTCAGGTAAGGATTACTTAGGGGCCTCATCTCACTACTGCTGGGTTTAATCTGACTTTACATGGTCATATCACCTACAGTGTAGGTGACTGCCATTTGCGCAGCTAACTAGGTTGGGTCCCTTGACCAAATACAACAAATGCTTGATCATGGGACTGGACATACGCTGACCGCACAGAGACAGCCCTTACCTTAATTCTGATTCGTTTGCTCACTTATGGCCACCAACCCCATTCTCTGATACCCCCTCCCCACTAATCGTTCAATCTTACATCATGGTCCTCTGTGATCTGGAAGGTAAATCCAACAGCAAGCAGGGCCTCTGTTGTGATTGACTCTGATAAGTTCACAGTTCTCATTGCTTGGGACTTAGTTCCAGGGGCAAGCCTGCCAGTAGTCTTGCTAACACCTGATTGGCATTAGATTCAGTGGGCCTTACCTGAAAGAGTCTGTCAATGGTTTTTGTATGAGCTGATGCGGCACATGCCGCCTGAATATGACTCTTCCCTCGTCTCAACCTTGACTTGTTTTCATCCTGTCCTCAAGCCAATTCTCAACTGTAAAGCCCATGGATTCCAGTTGGGGCTGTTAATCACCTTGGCAAAATTTAGAGAAGGGATGTTTTCCTGGTGTTTCCTCATGTTCAACTTGTCTTTTCCAATCAGATTAATTACCCAGTTGAACTTTACCAAGCTCTAGTTCTATGCAGAACAAAGGCAGTTTGAATCAACTGATGCACCACACCCATTGTGCAATGAACTTCTAATCGAGAGAATCTATCGCAAGAAGACAAAGACAACAGGCAGCTTACTGGGCTCATTGGACATGTTGACCCCAGTCATTGGGAAACAAGCAGTTGCAGAGAAGCAGGTTATTGGAAGTGGATGAGTAGCGTGATATAAGATGTGTGATTTATATATATGTCAATATAATTTATGTCAGAGTTTAGATTTTTAACAAGTGGCAAGTGAATTTTTCTCTCATGAATAAGCAGGTTTAAGTGTTAACTTGTCAAGATTTTTGGGCCTAGACCCCCAAGGGTCTAGACCCGAAACGTCAAGCTTTCCTGCTCCTATGATGCTGCTTGGCCTGCTGTGTTCATCCAGCCCCACACCGTGTTATCTTGGATTCTCCAGCATCTGCAGTACCTATTATCTCTCTTGAGTAGTTTTAGCTTGCTTTTGGTTTAGAAAGACTAGGAATTTTTTTGGGAATAAAAATACCATGGATTGGAAAAACTATTGTTTTTAGTGTGCAGAAGCCCTGGTTAAAGTGAACTTTCTGAAACTGTTTTGCTAACAAGAAGAAGATTGTTCAGAAAAGTTAGGAAACAGGTTTCCTTAGTGTAAGGCATTTAGTAGAAGCTGCAAACCAAAAGTGGTTAATTCTTGAAAGTTTATTTGAACTGAGAAAGTCTAAGCTCAGTTGTGTGAATAATCAAGAAAAAGGCTATTAGACACTCTAAACTAAGAATTGAAAAATGATAAAATCAAAACAATAGATTTGATAGAGAAGGAAATTCTCACAAGTGATTGCACATTATACTCTGATGGTGTTGCGATAAATAGGATTGCAATTTTACATTGTGTTTCAAAGTATTTTAAATTGTGTCAAATATCCTATTTTATCTTTTCTTCTGTGTAGTACACTTCTGTTTTATTACTAAAAGCAGATCTGTGAGCTTGTGTTTCTGTGAAAGACTTTGTCTTAACTGACCGAAATCTATCTCACTAAATTTCAGTCAGGAATCTGATTTGTACAATAATAACATCAGCTGATATCACAACAATGGAAAGAAATGACAACACATAAACAGAGCATTGAGGCTTGAATGGATAGGAAAAAACAGGAGGCCTAGCAATATGACAGCCGCAGCATTGTGAACTGGCGAAGTCGGGCTATAAGAAATTATTCATTGCTCTCTTAGCAGCTAGTGCAAACCTAATGAAGGCTTTGACTCAGCAACAGATTGTGAACTTCACCCTTAAGGCAAAAGGCTCACTGGTTAGAATCACTGATTTTTATCTTACCAGCAGGAATCACACTTTCTGCCACTTTATGCCTGTAGAAATAGTGGCTCTCAGAATTTGGTTGATATTGAGGGGGGTGCAATTTTATGACAAAGCAGATATTGCTGGAGAAACTCAGCAGGTCAGGCAGCATCTGCAGAGAGGAAACGGAGTTAACATTTCAAGTCCAGTGAGTTTTCAAAGTTTTCGAGAAGATTTGTAGCTCGGGTTGTGGATGAGGTTGCAGAGTTGCACGCTGAGCCGATGTGTTTGATTGCAGATGTTCCGTCACCGTGCTAGGTAACATTGTCAGTGCACCTCTGGTGAAGTTCTGTCCTGCTTGTTACTTATATGCATCGGTTTGCTGGGGTGGTTAGTATTACTTCCTGTTCTGTTTTCCAGTGGTTTGTATGAAGGGTCCAGTTTAATACACACGGACAAAGAAGGACACGAATTCGACTGGGACAACACATCCATAATAGCACAAGCCAAACAGAGACATACCAGGGAATTCCTGGAGGCCAAGCATTCCAACAGGAACTCCATCAATAAACTCATTGAACAGGAGCCAATATACAAACTACTGAGAAACAGAACTGGAAGTGATGACAACCACCCCAGCAAACAGAGACCTATAAATAACAAGCGGGACAGAACACCGACACTTCACCAGAGGCGTGCTGACAATGTTACTTAGCACGGTGACAAAACATCTGCGACCAAACACATCGGCTCAGCGAGTGAGTCTCCAACCTCAGTGGGCCTTCTTCAAAGCTAAATTTATTACTCCTTCCTCATTGTTCTCAAAAGTCAACAGTGAGACTTCTTATACTGCTGCAAGTCATTGTTATTTTTTCTCAAATTGATTCGTTTACAAAGTCGCCACTTCAGAGGACATTAAGGAATCAACCGCTTAATATGGGAATCTCTACCTAATGCAGAGGCGCTCAAAGATTATGAGTCAAACAGAGAAGGCAAGGGAAAACTGCAATCTATGAACTAAATTATTCTGAATATAGAAAGCCAATATTGCCAGTTTAGAAGAAACTTGCAGAAGTAGATGAGCCACGGACTGTTTTACAAAACCCACTTAGCATAGAGCTCAGAGACTTTCAAGATCATTTCTACCACTCTATGTAACCTATTTAGATCTGCAACTCTTTTCCAATTATTTTTCTTGAGTTGGAGATGGCATGGAAGGATAAATTGTATTGTAAACTTGCAAGCTGCCAGGAACTGTGAAGTAAATATTTTAGCTTCAGCAGTAATATTGGAGATGTTTGATCTTTTCCTCTATGTAAAGCATTTAATCTGTGGGTTAGCTGTTCAGCAATCTTTTCTTCTATTTTGACAAGTTCTACTCATTCTTTGATATTCTTCTCATAGTCTTATGATGTTAAAGAATTTATCTTTTAAAGTACCATCCCAGCTTCAAATGCTAATGTTATTAAACAGTGTAACAATATGAATTAGCTAATGCCGGAAAATACATGGCCGTACTTGTAATTTTTAGGACACAGTTTTCAGGTTTACTATGGACTTGTCTAATCTCCCATTGGTTTGCATAGAATGTAACAGAATCAATGGCTGATTGACGTTTAAAACTACCTCTAGTAGGAAACTCAGATAACTTATTACAAAAAAGTTTTAATATACTAGATCAGTTTGTGACTTGTTATCAATATCTCCATCATCTTTTCAGAGCAGCAGGTCATAATTCAGTGAGAACTCCAACAGGGTGGCATTCTGAAAAAGGGATAGGAAAGTACACAGAAATTTGTGGTACATTGGTGTACCAGCAATTAGAGGGCCATCTACATATCAGGACTCAAATTGGACAAGTGTCATTTGGATGAGGAGAAACAGAAATAGAAGATACTGACAATGAAGAAAAAAAACGTTGCAAACAAGAACAGAAGTTGCTGAAAATGCTCAGTGTGTCTTGCAGCATCTGTGGAGATAAATCAGAATTAACATTTCGGATCCAATGACCTTTCCTCAGAACTTAATTGCACATCTGTTGATGCCTTTGAGAAAGTGAGCTGCCTTCTTAAACCATTATAATCCGTTTGATTTAGGTAGACCACAATATGATTAGGGAGGGAATCCCAGGATTTTGACCCAACGAACATGAAAGAACAGTGATATATTTGCAGGTCAGGATGGTGAGTAGCTTTAAGTGGAACTTGGAGGTCATGGTGTTCCCATGTATCTGCTGCTCTTGTCCTTCTAGATGGTCATGGTCATTAGTTTAAAAGGTATTGTCTTAGGAGCCTTAGTAAAGTTCTGTAGTGCATGTTGAGAATGAAGCACATTGCTGATTCTGAGCATTGGCACTTGGCAGCATTCTCTCTAATTTTCTTCCCAGCTGAGCAGGCCTCAAAGACCCATGCACAGCAGCGACCTCTAGAATCAGATGTCAATGCTGACACCAATCACCAGGCATGGAACCTTGGAACGGCTGCACATGGGCACAGCTGAGCACCTTAGAAGGAATGCTGGTGGTGGAGGGAGTGAATGGTTGAGGATGTGGATCCAATCAAGTTGGACTGCTTTGTCCTGGATGATTTCAAGCTTTTGGAGCTGAACTCATCCGGCAAGTGGAGAATAATCCAACACACTCCTGACTTGTGCCTATTATGTTGATGAACAAGCTTTGGGGAATCGGGAGGTGAGTTACTTGGTGTAGCATTCCAAACCTCTGAACTGCTGTTTTACACACAGCATTTACATGGCTGGTACAGTTCAGTTTCTCTTCAGTGGTAACTCCCAGGACATTCATAGTGGGTAATTCAATGATGGGAATGCCATTGAATATCAAATGGTGATATTTATTGCTGGGGACTTCTGCAGCATGAATATTACTCGGCACTTGTCAGCCCAAACCAGGATACTGTCAGGAATGCTTCAGTATCTGAGGAGTTATTCCATGCTGAATGACTCTATGACTCTACGAATAATTCTGAACAATGTGTAATCATCAGTCATTAACCCCCTGTCTGAGCTTATGGTAGAGGAAAGGTCATTGATGTAACAATTGAAGATACTTGGGCCTAGGGCACGACTGAAGAGCTCTTACATAGAAGTCCTGGAGCTGAGATGACTGACTCCCAACAACCACAGCCATTTTTCTTTTCTGCCAGGCATGACTTTAATTCTTCAAATTCTTATTGCTGCAATATAAACTCAGAGAGGAGTCACGCAAGTGCGCTTGTTGCCATGCAAGCTCAAACTGCTTCCATCATGGCCATAGATACCAGTGTTTAAAGGATCAATAATGTGAGTCTGCAGTCAAGTAACTTCCTCCATTAGATTCTGAAGGCCTGCTGAATTCTCTGTCTGGGTGGCAATATTCATCCCACTGCCATTGGTGATGGAATTTTACTTGTCAGTCAACCCTCCCAGACGGTTGTTACCCTGACCATATTGCGCGATCACAAACTGTGTCTTCTTAGGCCAGAGATGCACAATGTAATGCTACGTAGACATTTGCAGAGTCTCCATTAATGTTGCAGCTTCTACCAACTAGGCTGTAGCCACAAGAAGTAGCACTACATACAAACAATAGAACAGGCAAAGATACACCAAAGAGGAACAAGGCTGACAGATTACCTTCCATTTGGGATCTTAGACGCTAGATTTGGAACTGCTTTTGCCTGATCACCTTTGTTTCAGCTTTGTGGCCAAGAGGACACTGTGATGGCCCATAACAGAGGGATGGTAATATTGTTTACTGGAGAATGGGTATTGCATGCATTGTTACTGAAGTTACATGGACTAGTCACGAACAGCCTGGGAGAAAGCGGATGTGTTGGTTGCTTCCTCTCTTGTTTCTCCTCTCCCTCCTCAGATGCAAACCATGTACCTCATAACAAGGGGACTGCCTCTATGTTGATGAAGTAGTGCAGGAAGCAGCAGACTCTGGCGAACAATGGCATAGCGTCTGGAGAGCAGCAGAGGGTTTTCCCAGAAACATCGAGGTAGTTCCTTGCTTAAGCAGCCCAAAGGTCTGCTTTCTCACAGCTTGTATGGAATTGTGCCTCTTTTTATGTGTGTAATGCCCACACATATGTGAATTATAAACCAGGTAAGCCAGGTAGCCATGAGATCGACTTAGTGGACAAATAATCAGCCTTCGGTTTCTTACGATGGCTCAAGTACTGTTGGTACAGTGGGTTGGTACAGAATAAAAGCATCACAATTGCTGCCAAGATAGTGAGCATTGACGACAATGTTACATTAAATATAGTTGCACACTCATTGAGCCCTAAGGGAGTGTTGCGCCTGCCGGTTGAGGTACCTTTCTGAATGCAACATAGGGGATGGAAAGCTGAAAGGTTGGAAGCATTGCTTTCTCAAGCCCATGAGGAGCCCAAAGTAAAACAGATCACTGCCACAGTCACTTTGAAACCCACGCGAAATTTGGCTTTGTCCTGATGTGAGGTTGCAGTTTTGACCATAGGAAATGGCAGGTTAGTATTCCCTTGTCAGACTGATGCAATCCCAGCCTGTACATCCATTGAGCAGGAGTTATGGGGATGAATTTTGCCCATTCCCATGTGCTGAGTAAGGAGTGGGAGCTGGGGAGCCATGAGGACCCTGTGAAATCATGGCTGTGACCATGTCCTACCATTGGGGAATGTTTTCGAAGATTCAAACAGACAGTAAAGATGCTGTTAATGACTATTTTACCATGCCATCAGTATTTCATTGACTTCAATTCAGCACATCATCACTTGGGGCCTACAAGCTAAATAGAGGAAGCTTCCATACTAAAGTCTCTTGAATATGCTAATATCAGAAATACCAGGCTCTAATCTTGCTCTTACATGATTGAAGCCTTGGGGAAGAAGGTTTTCATTTTAAAACAAAAAGAGGAGTTGCAGACCAGGAAAGGCAGTTCTCATGACCCCAACAGTTTTTGTTCTTCGGAGGTGCTTCTCTGCCAGTACTTGGCCCTTCAATTTTCTTAAAGATTATTTTCCTTTGTACTGAAGGCAGCATGTCCTCTCCCTCTCTGTTTTTGAACCAGCAGGTTACCAAATGCAGAGAAAAATCCGACTGGTTTGGCAGCACACATTTCCTCTTAGTGTCTCCCGAACTATCTGTTTGATTAACTTTTGCCTATAGTTTTCACATCTGTGAATTTTTTGTATCCAAGATATGTCATCTAATCTGACAGCTATTTTTTTCACATATGACAGCTACGAAGTATATGCAACAGAAACTAAGTCCATGAAACTGTCACTTTTTAGTATTTTAAACATTCATCATTAAATAATAATAGAGAAAACTGGCATTTGGAGTGAAGATTTTTTTTTGTGCATCTGAGGAAGCTTGTGCTGTGTGTTCCAGGCCAGAGGGAGATATTTATGAGGTACTTTGATGTCGAGTTCAGAGCGAATCAAGGCTAGTGGAAATGATTGCCTATCTAAGCTATTGGTGCTTTGAGTTGTCAGAGTGAAGGAAAGAAAAGCTCACTAGTGCATCAGGAACAATTTTAGCAAGGCCTTAAATCAACTGGGAACATGGAAGAGAGGAAGGACAAGATATGTTTACATCATGGAAATAACTGAAAGAAAGTTTCAGGCAGACAGGATGGTATAATGAAGGACTGAAATACTTGTCACCTGGTTTTATGCCCATAAACATGAGTTTGTTTTTAAGACAAACTGGTTGAGGAGAAGGCTTGGTCAAGAATTATCTCCAGACTTAGGCTTTTTTTAAGAACTATGTCTATTGTATATTAACACTTAAGTCTCTTGTAATGTGGTAATGTGAGAAATACTAGACTCCTATCATACTACTACATTTTGCAAGATTATTCTCTACTTTTGCTTCACTTTTCACTAGCTCCATCCAGACTGTGCTGTTCACACCCAGTGACAACCAGCTTTATGATATCATTACAAAATGTTCCAGGGTCCCAACAACACAAGGACCTTACACAGACTAAAGAGGAAAGGGAAAGAAGAAGTCATAGATATAGTTTAACATAAATGACTGAATGGAAGGTGTATTCCTTGTTGCAATCACAGTAAATTATAGTGGCCAAAATGAATCATGAACTTTTTGTTTTTTAGATGCTATGTGGCCAAATAAGGCTTGAAAATGACAGGTAAGACATGTGTGTGTCTTCCAATGGTAAATGCACAGAACGTAACGTTAGTAAAGTGGTCTGGAGCCCACATGAGAACAACAAAGTGGAAAAGTGATACAAATCAGTGTGTAAATGGAAGGCAAGTTGAAAATTACTTTCAACCTAATGAAGTGGCAGGTCTTCTTGCGACAAACGGCTTGGGCTTTGCGTCGTTTCCAGTATGAGTGTAATTTGCAATATATGTATTTCATGGAAATGAAGTGATTCATTGCTTCATTAAATTTGGTCTATTACAGAGATGCATCAAAATTAAGCTGCAGTAACTGGAGTTCAGTGAGTATCAGCAACCATAGTACAAGGCCCAGACTTCTGATTGGAAATCTGGTGATATTTGATTTATTTTACGGAGAGCTAAATCTGCCATATGACATTTTTGGTGAGTTTGATGGAGGGTTTCTCTCTGTGAGATCTACTGAATGTTCTCATTTTAATGTTCCAAACTCACCTCATTACCAACATACCATAAACATATGGGCCACCCCTCCCCTCATCTTGTAGATTCATAGGTCCCCTCTTCACCTTCGCTGCTCCAAGGAAAGAGATTCCAGTCCATCCAACGTTTCCTCATTGCTCAGATCCTCCAGTCCAGCCAGCATCCTGGGAAATCTCCTCAGCATCCTCTGTAATGCAACACAGAGCCATTGAACCCTAACAGTGTGGAAGCAGGCCATTCGGCCCTTCAGGTCCACATTGACCCTCCAAACAGCACCTCACCCAGACTCACCCCATCCCTGTAACACTGCATTTCCTATGGCTAATCCACTTAGCTTGCACATCCCTGGAAACTCTGGGCAATTTAGCACGGCCAATCCACCTAACCTGCACACCTTAGGACTGTGGGGCAAAGCCTGAGCACCCGTAGGAAACCCACACAGACACAGGGAGAATGTGCAAACTCCACACAGACAGTTGCCTGGGGTTAGAATTGACCCCAGGTTCTTGGCGCTGTGAGGCAACAGTGCTAACTACTGAGCCAAAGTGCTGCCCCGGCACTATATCAGCCTGGTTATTCTGCAGGCAGACGTACTCATTGCTGCTCAGGCATTCTAGGAATCCTGGTGCCAGTACCGTATTTAGAAGGTCGCTGTGCACTCAGGCAAACACTGTCAGTCTGGTAGTGCCCTGCCCTGAATTGCCCCCGCCATTCCAGAGAAGGGAAAGTTGGTTCTGATTTGCAGACAGGCAGCTGGATGTCTTGATAGATGGTATGGTTCAGAGGAAGGCCTGAGGGTTGGAAGAGGAGGCCACAACAACATAGCCTGAGGTTTGCACCAGGCTCGGTGCAATCTCCACAATCCAGAGAAAAGCCCAGCAACTTAGGAAGAAGGTTAGTGACCTTCTCTGCTCCACCATCTTCTACGTGTCAGTTCACACTAACTCGATCTCTGCTACTGCGCTCACCTCCCAACAAAGCTCTGGATCTATTACGCGCGACATCTTCCCTCACTAGCTCTAAGTCTACCCCATGCCTCCATGTACTCATCCTGCATAGCCTCTGTGCTTTCAATTCACTCATTCAGGACACTTTAGCGATTTTCTCCCACATGTACCAACACTAATTGCTGTGCCACTTGCTTTCATCTACTCAATGCCTCCCTTTATCACATTGACAGTCTTAGTGGGGCTGAGAGAACCAAGACAGGTAGTGGGGCACCCAACATTTGGCTGTTCATCCTCGACGTAGAGACAAACATGGCACCATCTGGGGAGTACTGAGACCTCTCATTGTGATGCTGAAACCTCCATGCCCCAACAGCCAATCATTATCCATTGCTGTGCCCCTATCCCATTACCTACCACTGGGAATCTAAATTTAACATACCCAATCTTCTACCTCTTGTTTGCAACCCAATCTCTCTTTCCTCTCCCTCATCTGAAGAAAGATGTTCTAGTTATGGAATGAGTGCAATAAAGATTTACCAACCTGGTCCCTGCTATGTGACATATGCAAACAGAGATTGGATGAAGCAGGACTGTATACACTGGAGTGTAGAAGAATGAAAGGGCGTGCAGATCTTATAGAAACCTATAAAGTTCTAACAGGATTAGACAAGGTGCATGCAGGAAAATGTTACTGATGACAGGGGAGTCCAGAACCAGGGTTCACAGTTTAAAGACATAGGGGAGGCCATTTAGGACTGAGATGAAGAGGAATTTCTTCACCCACGGACTGGTGAGCCTGTGGAATTCATTACCACAAAAAGCAGTCGAAGCCAAAACAGTGAATGTTTTCAGGAAGGATTTAGATATAATTCCTCGGACTAAAGGAATCAAAAGGTTTGGTGAGCAAATAGGAGCAGGGTAGTGAGTTGGATGATCAGCCACTATCAAATTGAATGGAGGAACTGCTTCTGGGACGAAATGGCAAGAGTCCAGCCCCACCAGACACCTCCTTTATCCCCCTCTGTGGAAGAAGTCACAGATCCCTTTGGAGAGGCATCAACAAGACTGCCTGTTGTAGCTTTCACCTGCACCAATACCGACACCTCAGTGCGTACTTTATAGAGATTAAAATCAGAGCAGCCTCTGGTGCATACCAAACTGCCAGGTGCCTGCAGTTGACTAAGGAAGAAATGGCCACAGGTCCCAGGCACACTCAGGATGGCTGGAGACCACGTATTTGCTCAGGAACAGGCAGAGAGGACCCATGGCGTTGCCAATTACAATCTTCATGAGAATGCACAAACAGATCCAGGAGTCGGAAGCCTTGTCTAATCCTGTTAGAACTTCATAGGTTTGTATAAGATCTACACCCCCTTTCATTCTCCTACATTCCAGTGTATATAGTCCTGCTTCATCTAATCTCCGTCTGCATATGTCACGTAGCAGGGACCAGGTTGGTAAATCTTTATTGCACTCATTCCATAACTAGAACATCTTTCTTCAGATGAGGGAGAAGAAAGAGAGAATGGGTTGCGAACAAGAGGTAGAAGATTGAGTATGTTAAATTTAGATTCCTAGTGGTAGGTAATGGGATAGGGGCACAGCAATGGATAATGATTGGTTGCTGGGGCATGGAGGGGTTTGGTGGGGACACTGGACAACCTGACACACAGGCTGCAGGAATGCAGCAATGCACCACCATGCGAGTGTCTGGTTGCCTCCTTGGGCAAGTCAGCTGTTGCTATGGAGAACCAAGCCCAGCACAGCCATGCATTCCATCAATCTAGCTATTGTTTCTCAGTACCAATGGAAAGGTGACAATGGAGGGAGGGTGATGGAGGCACAAAGGATGAGGGACCTTGACCTCAGTCCAAGTGCCCCTTCCTCACAAGGAGACAGAGTGGTGCCAGTAGACATCGAGTAGCTGGATGTGAAACCACAAACAGAAGTGTCCTGTCAGGGCCATTCCAGAGAAGGATGGACCTTCTACCTCCACTCTGCCTGCCACCCTCAGCCCTGCGTGGGGGCCAGAATTCAGACTTCGTGCTGTCAATGAATGTTTAAGTTTCACATGGTATGTTCAGGTGTTTCCATCTTTCCTGCATACAAGCCTTTGGAATGCTGCAGCACCACATTGTTCAAAACTGGAGTCACCGTCCTCACAGATCAAGGCATTTCCTCAGCCCACTCAGCCTGTGGTGGTGGTCCAGATTCATGGCACACTCGTCATTTACAGCATGATGGAAGGAAAGAGCAGTTGGGTTTCTCTTCGTCCTTCATCACATTTTAACAATGTGCTGTGAAATTGCGGCAAGACCTTTAGTGGGTGGTACCCACTTGACCCACTTGGACAGGCAGCCCCAAAGGATGACTGACCAGACACCAGATAGATCTGTGTACAGTTCCGAGGCTGATTTCCTGTGACTCCCCAGACTGGTCACATTGCATCCAGAGGCCCAGCAGCCAATTCCTCAGACTGTAGGCTATAGGTCCCCTGACCCTAACTGTGCTAAGCAGCTGACTGGCCATGTTCAATCTCTGAGACTGATGTCAAAGGCTTCCCTTGAATCACTCTGTGAGGGATCCCTGGCTGATAGATATTTCCGTGGACTTGGGTAAGGTGCATTACTGCATTCCTTGGAATTTGAGATATGTTTGAAGCACATGTGGTGTATTTCCCAAGTGAGCTGCTGGCATCTGATGTAGTTGTAGGATGGACCTACCATGTTGTCGTATCCAAGATATCTTCTCCCTTGACTGACCAAAGCTCCCAACCACGACAACATGCCTGGCTTTGTGACTGCACTAAAAAACAAGGCAAGACAGAAGAATTAAGAGATTTATTTTAGCTCTGGCTGATCGGGCAAAGCGCAAAAAATGCCAAAAAGTAAGGCAAAGATTCTGTGAGAATTGAAGTAGGTGTAAGGTGAGTGAGCGTTAAGAGGACAAGCAGCAATTCCTGAGATGTACTCTGGTCCAAAAGATAATGGGCACCCATCCTTGCACACAAACTGCCCTGGCAAGAGAATTCCAATGGAAGGCACCAGTTCACTCCAAAGTGCAATATGGCACTGCAGAATCACACTGTAAGTGTTTCAACAATGTGCTGTGAGGATGTGGTGATGCTGGTACATGTCAGATGTCATGGTCTGTGAAATAAGAGATGTTTGCAGCCATTGCCCATGGACTGTGCCCTAAGATGTTGGTGCCTAGAATCCAAGATAGAGGTCAGAGGAGCAAATGGTGAATTAGGTTTGGCAGGCGTCCACTTTGACTTTCATGTTGGCAAATGTTGCATCTAGTTTCTCTCTGGCAGATGAGAGAATGGGAGAATGCATATCTATGAGGCAAGATTAGGTAATAATATGACGTTAATGCATGCTAATTCCTGCAAAGAGAACCCTTGATGGTCCCTAGTGACAATCTTAACTTTTGTTCAACTCTTGGTTGGGAAATAGGACTTCTGGTCTCAACATTGAAAAGCTCCTTGCTGGCCATTTCATATGATTTTCCTAACTTTCTCACCATGGCTCACATCAATTGGAGTCTGGGAGGATTCCACCTATAATCTCTGGCTTATTTTGTATCTCAACTTTAATATTAACTGCCCTAAATTGAATGAATTTTATGTGAGCCAAAGACTAGATTCAATGGGAGAAAGAAAATGGATAAATGCTTCAGATCATCCGATGCGAGGTGGTTTCAATGAGCTTTCTGCACAAACCCATGTACCTTGACATCCTGTAATCCTGAAATTGTGCACAGGTTTCCTATTCACTAAATTTTTGCATATGTCCATTCACCAATTTTATCATGTTAAGATTCCTGTGAAGACCAGCAAACCAAAGAACTAAATTTATAGAAAGACACTACAAGAAAACCATTGGACTATCTAATCAAAATTATTGCAAATTAAATGTGAACTGCAGCAAAATTACTGTCAATATTTAAGCCATAAACTGTACATTAAATAGCAGGTATAATGGAGAATCATCTCCCAGATTACCAGGCAGTTCACTCCACATACATTGCATGAATTGCAGCCACAATGTTCTTCAAAGTTCTGATCATTTTCCAGTAGAATTCCAGATATTCTTTGAGAATTCAGCCTCTTATCCAGCACCACATCAACTAATCTGAATACCACGGCCCTGGTTTTCACAGGAAAATGGCCCTCATCGGCAGAACCTGCCCAAATGCGCTCATATTCATCTTGCTGGCATGGAACCATCAATATAATCTTTAAGTGAAAGAGAAAGCCACATTGACTTTAATTTCCTCTTCCCACCTCCGCGATCCAACCTCCAGTGTCTTCCCCCCTGCCTCTCCTGCACGATCGAAACCTGAGCCTGAATGACTCTGTGGCTTGTTAATTCGTTTCAAGAACATCAGTTTCTCTAGGAATCGGAAGTTTCCATTTCCGTTTCTGTTATTCCAGAAACCTGAATGTAATGTTTTCCTTTCAGTCAGCCGAAGTTTCCACATTGGTTAACATCTGTCTCAAAACAATGAGAGGGCAGAATTTTCTAGGTGTTGCATGAGCTGGGCCGTGTCAAGATTTGTGGCAGAATCAGACGAGAAGTCCAGCAAGGCTCTCCTCAACATCAAGCATGTCTTGCTCAATTTTTTATGGTTTTGGCGAGTGGTATGGTGAGTTTATCATTAGGCAACGGTGAGCTGCTAATTAAGGGACATTACTGCTTGTTAAATGCCTTGTTAACAGCTCAACTCACCGCATTAATCTGAAGAAGGGTCACAGGACTTGAAACATTACCTCTGCTTTCTCTCCACAGATGCTGCCAGACCTGCTGAGTTTCTCCAGCAATTTCTGTCACTTGTTTGTTTCAGGTCTCCAGCGTTCTTTGCTTTATTTTCTTGTATTCCCTGGGTTCTTTGCTCAGTGTCACAGTGCTCACTCACTCTGGATTCTCACAGTATTCTTGTCCTACATTGCCCTGCCTTGCTTCACCTTTCTGCACTTTTTCGCTTCTGCTGGAGATATCTGGCTCATATTACTGCTGTCTCACTTTGTGGGTTTAGTGAAGACACAATGAATGGAAGCTTGACGTGGTTGTCAACAGGCCTCAACCAAGCCTTTGCTGAGGAGACCCTGGCACAGTAAGTCAAAGTCAGCCTCTGATACCAGTTGAGGAGCTTCGGTGTGATCTGTCAATGGCTTTCACTAGCCAGAGTCAGGACCCTCTCCACGTGAGAGATCAAAAGTCAGGTAGCCCACCACCCTTTCTGCTGTTTTGTGAGCTGCTTTCTGCCAGGAAAGAGAGAGATGCAGGTACTAAGGGAAATGAAAGTGAGTGGTACAGCCATTTCTTGTGGCTCAGGTGGGAAAGTGCCCCAAGTGAGCCGTAAGCAGCACAGAAAGCATTTAGAGTTATCAGGATCGGGGTGTCTGACAGCAAGTGAGGGAAGTTGTTTCAGACCATTCATTGTGAACCATGGTGGGTGGGTGGGTAGGCAGCAGAGTTGGAGTGAGTGTGAGAGGTATTAGAAGGGAGATGCTGGCATTTAGTGTGACCGTGCTGTGCATTCCTCCAGGTGGGTGCAACTATTTTAACCCAAGGGCCAACCTCAGAACAAGCTGACATGGTCCAGTGTCATGTCCTCCTCTGATCACCTGGGGGAAAGAAGAAGCCCTGCATATTACACAGTTCCCTTCTGCAGGATCTGCAAACGCCTGTCCTCAAAACTGGGCACTGTATCCCCCCGTCTGCCATGTCCGGGAAAAATGTCAGGAAACATGTGACTCTGGGCATGTTTGGGTTTGTAAAGATGGAATCAGCACCGGGGAAGCTGGCTGATTTTGGGATATCTTGTCGGTGCTGAGTTGTTCCAGAAGCTGCACATGGTAGTGCGGGGCTGGAACTGAATGTGAGGGATGCCATAGGGCACAGTAGGTAATGAATGAGGTGAGTTTTAGCAGAAAACCTGCTTAAAAAAACACTCTCCAAAAAAGACCCGATACAATTTGAGTTTAATGAATAAAACAGATGATTCAGCCCACAAACATTGAAACCATAGGTTCCATCAGAACAGAGACAGAAAATTCACGGTAGGACAGAAAATCCACAGTAACAAAGGCAATAATTCAGTTAATTCTTTCTCTACGGACTATGAAAAACCTAACCAGCTTAATATACTTTTCTGGTCAAGATCATAGAGTCTTAGAGTCATACAGCAACTATTCACCTTATCTGTGCTCCTCATGATTTTATAAACCTCTGTAAAGTCACCCCTTAGCTTCCTATGCTACATGGGGAAAAACTCCTAACCTGTCCACCCTCTCCTTATACCCCAAACTCTCTAATCTTGTAAATCATTTTTGCACCCTTTCCAGTTTAATAGCATCCTCCTTACAGCGGAATGACCAGAATCGTATGCAGTACTCCAAGTGTGACCTCATCAATGTCCAAAGCCTTTCATGAAATGGCACTTGAAATGCATGTTCAAGTCATAATTAAAAATTTGATAAGGCTTTCAGGCTTTAAGTCTTTTCAGGCAGACACGTCGCTACCACCGCCTAGGGTGAAAATATTCCCCTAAACTATCTTGCCGCCCCATCCCATTCTGCTACCAATTATATTAAATCTCTGCCTGTGGTTCTGAACACTTTTCTTCTTGGACGCTTCGCTGGAATTGAGTTGGCCGGAATTGAGTTGGCCGGAGCAGTGTCGGCTGTGACTCCTGTCTCGTACGCCCATTGCGTGGACTCCTGGAGTGGTGTCAGCTGCAGTTTTGGCGAACCAAGGACTTTCATGTCCAGTAGGCTTGGAGTGGGGACTCCTTCGGCAACGACAGATCGTCAACTGCGGTAGTGTTGGTGTCCAGAGCAGGGGCTCCTAGCTGCGGCAGGCCTTGAGAGGGGACTTTGCAGAACTTCTGGGACCCTGGCCGAGGAAGATGAACTCTACTTAGGTACTTTCATTTTATTCCTTGTAACTCAAAATGGCACTGAATTGTGGCGACAGAACAATCTCTGTTCAAATTTTCGCTGTATCCCCCTCGACGTACGTGACATTAAATCATTCATTCATTCATTCACTCACTTACTCACTCACTCACCCTCTGTGAAAAGATATGTTCCACTTAGATTCAGTTGGCTCCTGGCCAGTACCAGGTTGGCTCAGCTGGCTGGTGGCCAATATGGGTGAGAGCAATGCCAACAGCACTGGGTTCAAGCACCGTTCCAGCTGGTGTGGAATAGGGATCAGGCTCCTTGCCTTACCTGCAGTGGTAGGTAATGGTGCTGTGTGTTGAACCAGCTTTTAGAACAGAGAATTGGAGACAACATAGAGAATGCAATAGATGGTTGAAAGTAGTTGACTTGCTCTAAAATAATTTGACAGATCAATACACTAAATTACACAACACAATCAACACAGTTTAGTACTAATTTGATGCTTAAGAACTAATAGTTAATTTGAAAGCAAAATATTGCATAATAATCAGACAGCAATTATAATCAGCATGATGCTGGTTGTTAACATTAGCCTTTTGGAAATTCATGTCCATGTCGCATTTGCTGCTGTAAGTCATTCTCACAGATATGTTATGCATTTGATATTCTCCAATGAATAAAGGGCTTCACACCAGCACAGCTGCATGCACTATAGGAGCGCTTGTTGTCAGGAAAATAACTTGCTGAAAGGCAGAAAGAGTGGGCCTGAAAATCATACACCCGAACTAGTACAATTTGTTTGATTTTATACTCATTTCTTTGTATTTCATTGAGGACAAAAGCAGCTAGCTAGCAGTTATGATCTGAAGCTGTGTCTTATCAGAGCCATTCATCAACAGCATCCGAATAAATATGATGCCAGAACTGAGCATTACAAAATGCTGGCTGCATAGTTCTTTTTTTCGATTATTTAATTAGGATTATTCAGTCCCGAAAGTGAATACACAAGTTGAGTTAATTTTGTCAATGTTATCTTTTACAAGTATATCTTACACACTGCATATCACTGCACTGACACTGTAAATTTAAAATAACATAAGATGTAAAATGATACCTATTAAATGAAATAGGTGAAGAAATTGCGGTGTAGATGTTATAATCAGTGAAACCCATTGGCATTGTGAGTCATAGCACAGAAATGGAACGTAGGAACATAGGGACAGGAATATTCCATTCAACGCATCAAACCTGCCCTAATGTTCAATATGCTCATGGTTAATCAAACACTTAATGCTTTTAACTCATTGCATTTCCATTACCCGGTTCATCATTGGTAATCAGAAATCTATCAATCTCTATCTTAAACATATTCAATGACTGAGACTCTACAGGTCTCTGTGGTAGAGAATTCCTAAGATTCACAGCCTTCTGATCCAAAACAAAATCTCCTTATCTCAGACTTACATGGTGTCCCCCAGATTTTTAAATTATGTTCTCTAGTTCCGGGCTGCCTAGCCAGCGGAAATATCTTAAAGTGATACGGTTAAGTATTTTGGATTTTTCAGTGAGATTGGCTCTCATTTTTAAAAACTGTACAAAATGCAAGCCTAAAATCTCTTTGTAGGACTGTCCTGTGAGCAAGTCTGATGAACTTTTGTTGCACTTGCTCGATGGCACTAACATCTTTCTTGAGGTAAAGAATTGAGAACTAGGCCCAGTACTCCAGGTGCAGTCTAAATAAGGTCCTATACAATTGAAGCATGACTTCACTCCTCTTGTATTGAAATTCTCTTGCAACAAAGATGAACATTCTATGAATGTGATATCCTTTCATCAAAACGGGAAGAGGGATGTGACAACTAGATACGTCTGAATCTACCGTCATTGACAGAATCATAGCAATTCAGGAGCTTCTTCTCTAAAAAGACATTGCACACTCAGGCAACTGCAACTAGATCAACAACTAAATCAACTTTGACCTGGTACAATATCATAGAGCAAAGAGGGCAGAATGGTCAGAGAGAAGCACGGTGAGCAAGCACGTGGCTTTTCCAAGATTACAAGATTTTCTGTGATGTGGGCTGTGATTGACATGCCAAACATCGCTTGTGCGTGTTCCAAGTAGCTTCTGAAATGCATCAGATTCCACTCAATGTCCAGATGAGTTAGTAAGTCAGTGTGCTGATCAATTTTCACTGTCATGGCAGCCATGATTCCTTCATTCTGCTACTGCCTGTTGTGTGTGGGTATTTCAGATACCACACTGACCCACACGAAAAAGGACATTTGCTGAACATCAGACACATGACTCCAACACTTGACTTAGGCACATGAGGACTGCATACATTTAATGAAAGCCATGCTAACTTATGTGTTTGGGTGCATTGTTGGGCTGCAACAGTTCTCTCGGGTTGCCTCGAACACGGTAGAGAAGGATGCAAAATCCTCCAGAGCACATGTTAGGGTTTGTTATGGCTGCTGAAAGCTGCACAATCTCACCAGTACTTCTGCACAGTCCTCGCTACCATGTATACCACAGAGAAGACAAGGAAGGGGACAAAGGGTGGATGCAATTGGCACATCTCATTTCTGATTGCGTCCTCCATGATCAATACATCTGATTGCGAATGTTACTTTAACTCCCCATTCAACAGCCATCCTACTCCTTACCTCCTGCTATTACTGACCAACCTAAAGTCCTGTTGGTCACTGTGGTTAAATAAAAGTGACCACAAAATCAAGCACTCCAAACCAACTTTATTAAACTAACCAGCCAACACCCATGTAACTGCCAAACATTGGCTAGTTATTTTCTTGCATTGAACTGAAAGTGGAGACAACTTGGCATCAGTTGTTGCAACATGTTTGGGTCCACAACGTTTTTCATGGATCTGGCTGCCACTTCCTTCTACAAAAGGAAAAACTCAGAGTTCTGGCAAAACCCTATAACAAAATCATGCCAAACAGCTTATTGTTCTTTGAACAAAAAGAAAGTTGCTGGAAAAGCTCAGCAGGTGTGGCAGCAGCTGTGAAGAAAAAAAAACAGAGTTAATGTTTCGGGTCTGGTGACCCTTCCTCAGAACACGTTCCTCAGTTCTGAGGAAGGGTCGCCAGACCCGAAACGTTAACTCTGGATTTTCCTTCACAGACGCTGCCAGACCTGCTGAGCTTTTCCAGCAACTTTCTTTTTGCTCCTGATTTACACCATCCGCTGTTCTTTTGGTTTTTATTGCTCTTTGATGCTAACCACAAGATTCCTAACAGGCTTGTAAATACAGCATGTGTTTCAGTATGTTTAGCTATAAGCCTTATTCTGTGGGCTGCTCTATCGAAGTTCTCATTTGGGACTTCTGAGCTGTCAAGATCTTGTGTACCTTGCCCCTGAGAGCTAACATCAATGCTATCTTGTTCTTATGTTCGGTGATGCTGCCCATGATACTGCACAAAAGAAAAAGAAGTGAGTAGTGAGTATGGTCAGGTGATGTACCTGTAATAAATTAATAGCTGGCAAGCTGAAAAATGTGCATGAAACTTGCAGCGGTGAAGTTTGGGAGCATGAACCAAAGCAATGAATATGAGGTTTGAATTTTGATTGACATGCGAATGAAAAATACAACTAACAGTATCTGTTGCTAATGATTCAATGATACAGATATAGCTTTTACAGATACATTCACTGACCTCAACCACTCGTGTGATATCATTAACCTTCTTGTGGCACTGAATCCGGTTCTAGGGCCTGAACTGCTGACATTAACCACACTAGCTGTTAAGTCTTTGCAATGTCTTGATGATCATCTGGCTCACTGTGGATAGAAAATGTCACTACTTCTCTCCAACCCCTGCACTATTGATCTCCAGTGTGTCGGCTGAGAATGTGGATCATGCTGTCTTCCATATTGCAATGTGACTCACTGTACTTCTAGCTCAGGACGACTTAACTAACCACTAACAGCCAGTACTCCAGCCAAATTGTACCTCTCCTTAAAGAGCTGTAAACTGGCTTTAAGCTGTGCTGAACTGACATTTACTTGAGTCTCTCTGCTGGGGCATTGTGCTTTCAACGGCATATTCAGCACTTGACTGCATGCAGTTACTGTGCAAATGGAAGGAAAATAGATGAATTGTAATTATAATCTGACTCTGTGTTTGAGGGGTTGTAGACTGTAATGAGGTGCCTCGCTTTAGGAAGAATAAACTGACCTAGGATGAAGGTATCCAGTTTTGTCAAGGTAAGCATGCATCTGAGGAGGTTAAACGTTTGAATTAGTTTAAGTTTGTCATGAAGAGAATTGACAGGATAACTAGGAATGACTCTTTCCTCTAGCAGGAACTTGCACAGCAAGCTAACATCAACTTAGAGTTACACATTTTACCAGTTAAAAGTGAATCCAGCAAAATAATCTTCCTACAGTAGGTTTCGAGAATGTGAAGCTCTTTACCACAAATGCCAAAGACCCAAAATCAAGCGTGATGGTTATGAGAGTTTGTTACTTGAGATCTAATGGTTGTGGAGAAAAGTCAGTTAGGATCAAGTATCACCAATAATTATGATGAACAAAAATGATGGAGGGGGCTGAAAGATCTAAGATGTTCTATTCTAGTGTTGCTCAGTACTGCTGAAACAGTTGCTAACACTTCACCCAAAATGTCATAAACCTTTACAGCCAGAAATTCCGTCCAGTGGACCAATCCACTTTGTGAGGAAAACTGATAAGACCTATGCTTCTGAAAATTAAGTTGTCATGTATTTTTTTTCTTTATAGGGAGTGATGGTGTACTTAATGGAATAATATTTCCATTGTACCAGAAACAACGTCACTATCTGTCTGTACATTTTTCAACTGGCTACTTGAAGTAAAACACCAGGTGTTTAATGTGATCATGCATAATTAATAAACAGAAAAAAATCTTTAAACTTGCAGATCCAAAGACTAATTTGATTCACCAACCGCTACCACAAGTCTGCTGTTTTTCCTACCTTTATAAAAGAAACAAGTTTTAAATGAGATGTTTTCCACATAGCAATAAGTGCTGCTACCAGCTATAGAGAGATCATTAGTGAGTATTCATCACAATTAAGATGTTATGGAGCTTGCTAGCTGAGAAACAAGCTAATATATGAGCTCTATCTATTTCAGATTCATATTATTCCTTTCAGCAGTGTGTAGCCTAGCAATGAATCAAAAAAGCTCCTCTGCTATTTAATTATTTACATTTTTTAATTAAATCTGCTCAGAGAAAAAAAACTTCTGTTGACATTCCTAATTTCTTGTGTACTGTGTATTCAGCCGGAAGTGATAATAATTGTGACATCATCTGGTGGAACAAAGCTGTTAGCACCCAGTCTAAAATATTTAATGATTGTTGTCAGGTAAGTGGGACCATTACA
The DNA here is from genome assembly GCA_024137785.1 of Ginglymostoma cirratum. Lineage (NCBI taxonomy): Eukaryota > Metazoa > Chordata > Chondrichthyes > Orectolobiformes > Ginglymostomatidae > Ginglymostoma > Ginglymostoma cirratum. Next base: position 13,378,179 of record JAHRHZ010000267.1, read on the forward strand.
GCCACAACTCATTTGTTTTGTGGTGTAGAAGCAGCAAACCAAACAAAGGAGTTAATAGTGGAGAAATAACGATTGCTGCTGTCAGGAGACAGGTACTCACTGAACTTGTATGAATTTGCTCAATCTGCCATTTCACAGGTAGTGTAAAGCCTGTTCAAAATAAGGGAGGCTTAACTTTCTTTTCATTAACTGAAAATAATTCATTATTAGACAAGTAAGATCACTAGTAACCATTATTAGACTGTTGTTCAATTACTACGAGGATAGAAAATTCCAGAAACGCTCAGCATGTCTGGCAGTATCCACAGAAAGAGAAAAGGGCTGATGTCTCCCCCTGATGATCCTTCATCAGAACTCTTATGTTTTTCTGCTTATATTTTTCAGCCATAAATTGTTTAAGCACTAGAATTTTCCTGCGGTACAGGACAAGAAAATTATTCTAGTTGAAATTGTCTACTGTTTCCCATCTTGGTTATTTTCTTCCAATTTCCTGACCTCAATCACAAAGATGCAACCTCTTGCTGGGATTCCTCAGTCAATTGGTCTTTCTTTACAATGTGAGCTTAGATTGAATGTTTCTGTCCAGTCAAGATAATTTCTGCCCTCACGCAATGTTTATGTACTTACACCTTCCAGTGCATGTTGCTGGGCAGTAATCAGGAACATGAATCCCGACTGCTTATTTTCTTATTGCTGAATAGAATTGTTTTCAGATCTGCTAATGTAAATGTTATAGAAATACTTCTATTATTGCTTTTGAGGACTTGTCCAAAGGATTGTGAAAATTGGTTCATTTGGTGGGCACAGTATACAGCTAGATGTGTTTTTTTTTTGAAGGGACCTTTTCCGAAGGAGATGTACTGGAAGTCACATGATTTTAACTGTCTGGACTTATTGGAAGTCACATATCTGAATTAATGGCTGTCACTATTGTAGCTATTTGATTTTGAATTGGATTTAGATTAAGTTCTAGCCTGTGAAGAGATAACATTCTCAGCTCGGCCTTTGCTACATTTCTGAGAGATCCTCTTGAAGATTCCTTGTGAGAGCTGAGAAGCTGAAACAACTATTGTCCCTGAAGCCTTCTAAAAGATTTCCTGTCACTTATACACTTAATGGTGAAGTCCTGGGGAATGTTGCTGAACAGAGATACCTTGGAGTACAGGTTCAAGATTCCTTGAAAGTGGAGTCGCGGGTAGACAGGATAATGAAGTAGGCATTTAATATGCTTGCCTTTATTGGTTAGTGCATTGAGTATAGGAGCTGGGAGATCATCTTTTGGCTGTACAGGACGTTGGTTAGGCCACTTTTGGAACACTGTGCGTGATTCTGGTCTCCCTGCTACAGAAAGGATTCGGAAAAGATTTACAAAGATGTTGCCAGTGTTGGAGGGTTCGAGCTGTAGGGAAACGTTGAATAGGCTATTTTCCCTGGAACATCGGAGGTTGAGGGATTGTCTTATAGAGGTTTATAAAATCATGAGGTGCATGGATAGGGTAAACAGACAAGTTCTTTTCTCCAGGGTGGGGGAGTTCAAAGCTAGAGGGCAAAGGTTTCAGGCGAGAGGGGAAAGATTTAAAAGGGACTGAGGGGCAACGTTTTCATGCAGAGGGTGGTGCGTGTATGGAATGAGCTGCCAGTGGAAGGGGTGGAGGCAGGTACAATTACAACATTTAAAAGGCATTTAGATGGATATATGAATAAGAAGGATTTAGAGGGATATGGGCTAAATGCTGGCAAATGGGACTAGTTTATTTGGGATGTCTGGTTTGCTTTGACGAGTAGGACAGAAAGCTCTGTTTCCATGCTGTATACCTCTATGACTCTATAACATCCTGAATGACCTGCATCTGAAGAAACCCAAGAAGATCAACAGCATGTGTCCAGTGATCTGTTGCTGTGTACAAGGTCATCAGTCCGAAAGCAGTCAGGAGATTTTTGTAGCTGTTCCCTTTACTCTCCATGAAGGAACAACATTGTTTTAAAAGTTAATCTCTGCAGAGAAAGTTTCATTATTTCTTCTTCAACTTGTGTTTTTGTATGAATGCATTTTATTTGGCTTTTTTAAAGGGTAACTGTTTACACTTTCATATTTCAAACTGTGTTGATCAGCTTTGCGTCTTTGTGAACTAAGTTATACATAGAAATGTAGAGACATAGTCAACCTCTCCCTACAGTTCAAACCCTCCAACCTTCTCAACATCCTTGTAAATCTTATCTGCATACTTTCAAGTTTCACAACATCTTACCTCGTAGAATCCCTACAGCGTGGAAGCAGGCTATTTCGCCCATTGAGTCCACACCAACCCTCTGAAGAGCATCCCACCCAGAAACAACTCCTCCCCTATTCCTGCATTCTAATCCACACAGCCAGCTCATCCCTAGACGCTATGGGCAATTTAGCATAGCCAATCCACCCAAACTGCACATCTTTGGACTGAGGAAGGAAACTGTAGCACCCGGAGGGGACCCACGCAAACACAGGGATAACATGCCAACTCCACACAAATAATCACCCAAGGGTGGAATCTAACCTGGGTCCCTGGCACTATGAGCCAGCAGTGCTAACTGCTGAGTCACCGTGCTGCCAGCACTGGGCAACCATGCTACCTGCCTTTCCTAGAGCAGGGAGACCAGAATTGAATGCAGTCTTCCAAAAGTGATCTAACCTATGTCCTGTACAGCTGAAACATGAGATTCCAACTCCCATACTCAATGCACTGACCAATAAAGGCAAGCATATCAAATGCCTTCTCCACTACCCTGTCTACCTGTGACTCTACATTCAAGGAACTATGAACATGCACTCCAAAGACTCTTTGTTCAGCAACGCTCCCCAGGACCCTACAATTAACGGTATAAATGCTGCCCTGATTTGCCATACCAAATTGCAATACCTCACTTTTATCTAAATTAAACTCCATCTGCCACTCAAGGCCCTGTTGAACTCTGAGATAACCTTCTTCACTTTCCACTGCACCATCAATTTTGTGTCATCTGTAAACTCATTAACCATTCCTCCAATATTCACATCCAAATCATTTATATAAATGACAAAAAGCAGTGGACCCAGCACCGATCCTTGCGGCACACAGCTGTTTTGCTATTATAATAAATCAATTTGTTTTTGTTTATGAAAGAAACTTTGTCGATGAATTTAACATTGATCAAGATTATAATTGGCTGTATTGATTTAAATCATTGAAGCTTACGTTGTGGCCAGTGGAGAAGTGGGACTACAGAGCAACAGTGCTCCAACTTCTTTTGTAATAGATGATCAACATAAATTAAATGTGGGCCTTTCTGGTTTGTGTGGATTATTAGAACCCTCGCTGAATTTTCATTTTCTTTAAAATCATTTTTGGTGTGGAGCTTTGAACAGAGCCAAGAGCTGAAGATGACCTTTGGGCTCTGAGTAGAAGCTTACATTTTGTTTAGAAAATAGAACAAAAAGACAGATATTTGTTTTCAAGACCCCACCAGGAAGTTAATTGCAGGCTGTTATTTGTTCAAAGAACTTTATGGGCTTTTTGAATTTGGAGATGCATTATGCTCAAACAGAAGACAGTTGTAAAGTTAAAAGGGACTTCTCAAGGAGTTATGGTGCGCATCAGTCTAACAAAGAAAATGAAAACAAAAACAGTAAGTGAATCCAAAGTTTGAATTGGGTTTTCAGCTCTGTGTTTTGTCCAGACAGAGCTTGGCTGTGAAAGCCGCAGGAAGGAGATTTGTTGAAAGTTCAGAGAATAGATTTCTCAGTTATAAGAATTATGTGAAACAGGCTATTATATGTGAATACATCGAGAGATGATGTGCTTAACTGTGGGGTGGCTAATCTCTGTGTGATTGGCCATGCATTAAGAAGCATTTGTATTTTCAGGCCTTTAGGTTTGCTTTAACTTCTCTGCACAACTTACTCATTTGATCCTCTCCCTCTCTCTCCCAGAACAGCCTGCACTCCGTGTTTGCAGATCCAACCCTGACTTTATCATCAAGCTTGCCGACAAGAGTGGCTCTGATGTTGTTTGGTGGACTGACCTCATCCAGAAGATGATGCCACCTCTCAGGCACCTCCTCCTCAGTCCCCTGGACCATGATCCACTATTATGTTCACAATGGTCAGTATCACATTTTATCTGGGGATATCTCCTTCACAGTTCCCAAGTTCAGAGACCCCAAACCCATACAACCCGGTTCTACCTTCTTCCCAAAATCTACAAACAGAACTACCTGGAAAGATCCATTATTCCTGCCTGTTCCTACCTCAAGGAGCTTATCTTTTCCTACCTTGACTTGATCCTTTCTCCCTTTGCCCAGTTACTTACCATTTATTCTTCTGATACTTTATGGCAGTTTCAGAATTTCCAGTTCGTGGACACCAGCTATCTTCTCTTCATCATGGACATGCAATCCCTTTACACATCCATCCTCCATCAGGATGGTCTCAGAGCTGTCCACTTCTTTCTGGGAAAAAAAAGCTTGCTATGTCTCCAACCATTATCAACCTCCTCTGTCTGGTGGAGCTCATCCTCACGCAATGAACAATTTCTCCTTTAACTCAAACAAAACCAAGAATTGCTGGTGATACTCAGCAGGCCTGGCCGCATCTGTGGGGAGAAAGCAGAGCTAGCATTTTGAGTCCAATGATTCTCCATCAGTTCTGCCGTCCTCCTGAGTTTCACCAGTAATTTCTGTTTTTATTTCAGATCTCCACCATCTGCAGATCTTTGTGGAGTGGTACAGATAACCATAGCAAGCAAGAGTAAAACTATCACTTAAAATTAACATCCATTCACTGTATGGTAAGATTTATCTTTTCTTCCTATGCATTTATATGAAATGTCTATTTAGAAAGAGCCATCACAGCACAAAGCATATTTAGCCCATTATGGCCATATTATCTATCTGCAGAACAGTCCAATGTCAGTTTTTCCCATTAAATCCCTAAAGCCTTGCAAATTTATTTCCCTCAATACCCATTCAATTTCCTTTTAAAGTCATTCCTTGTCCCCTTTTCAACTATCTTCGTATATAAGTACAAGTTATTACCATCTCCTGATAAAAAGCTTTTCCTCAATATCAACCCTATATCCTTGCCCAAGACCTTAACTTTGTACTCTTTAGCCATACAGCGTAGTAACAGACCCTTTGGTCCAACTAATCCATGCTGACCCCAAACTAATCTAGTCCCATCTAACTTCGCTTGGCCCACATCCCTCCAAACATTTCTTATTCATGAACTTACCTAAATGTTGTTTAAGTATTGTAACTGTACCCATATCCACCATTTCCTCTGGAAGTTCTTTCCACATATGAACCACTCTCTGTGTAAAAAAAAATTGCCTCTGATGTCTTTTTTAAATCTTTCTCCTCTCACCTTAAAAATATGCCACCTAGTCTTGAAATCCTGCACCTACCATTCACCTTATCTATACCCCACATTATTTTACAAACCTCTGTAAGGTCACCCTTCAACCTCCTGTGTAGTCTATGTACCATCAGCAATTTCTCTTTGTCTAACGTGGCTAAACACATTATAATTTGTGCACCATTATCAAATCTTTCTTTTTCCATAGAAAGGAACCGCAAGATCTATGTTTGCTTTCCATCTGTTACATTTTGACTTTCCCACTTGGATCCAACATCACCACCCCCATCTGTCCAATCCTTGTCATCTCGATACCACTCTTAGTCTTGACTCCTCATCCAATATGTTGTCATTGGCCATGTTAGTAACCACAGTGGTTGGAAGAGGTACTTGGAATGAAAAAAAAAATCTCCTTGCCACCTTAATAAAAGATCAGAGAAATGTAAGTATTTCGTATTAAAACAAAATGCTGTGGATGCTGGACATTTGAAATAAAAACACTTCCATTCTCGTATCCTACATTATACATTCCTTGGTTTGGTTTTACTTCCTATCATTATTGATGAGTGTATGTTTACTTACTTATAATGGAAAATTGGAAGAGGCACAGAAAACTAAGTATTAATTTACTTAAAATGTGATTGGTAAATTGATTTCCAATAAACTTTCAATCCTAGCTTTTAAAAATTTAATATTTGACTTTTTGCTCTTTGACAGATGTTTATACTGCTTGTTTTAGCCTCATGATAAAGCTGCTTCATATATTTGACAACAATGATTGTTTTAGAGATTCTGTTGATGTCAAAGCCATTTTTAGACAAAGAATTCAATGTGGTCCTGCTGTGAGCAGATCACATTTTTGAAAGAAGGCTGCTTCTATTTTTCATCTGGCTGAATTTTAACTGTCAAACCATGCTCGCAGTGGGTAAAGATAGCATTGTGTCAAAATTTCAGAAATTTATCAGGCAGTTCATCAGCATATTTTTATTCCAACCTTTGAGTTTATATCTGCCTTCTGAATTTCCTGACTAATCAGATTGGTGGGCTTGGTGAGGACACACTTTAGTCTGTTTCAGCTCTCCGCTGTTTGAAGGAAGCTGAAGAGGATCCGAAAAGAGCATTGCCAAAGAGTCAAGACAAAGCCAACGACTTTAGAAACAGAGTGACAGCATGTAAAGGGAACATCACGGATCTCGGCAACATCTCTGGGCGTCATGCTGTAAGTGGTAAGGGCTGACAGGAAGATTATTCTTCCAACGAATTGGAAGCTGGTGTGGTTGTGGGATGCTGAGGTCTTGAAAAATAATAAATTGTTGATGGTAGGACTAATTTCTGTTGGCAGGTGGAGGGCTGAGACAAATTGGGTTCAGTTTTAATATGTTATATGGCTGCAGTGTCTCAAATTCGCTGAAACATGGCTCAATAACTCGGTCCAAGGCTGCCCTAGGAACTAACGGATTTTCCTCAATGCATTCAGCTGATTCTCTTCATTCAACTCCACCTCCAGTTCCTCATTCTTCTCTGAAGATGCAGTATGCTTGTCTTCCTTCTCTTCCAGCTCCAGTCCTTGCTGCCATGCAGTGTTTGCACACACACTATCATGCAGGTTACTCTTCTGTTACATAATGAGGAACTTCATCAATAACGAAGAGGCCAGTTGTCACCCGCCGACAGGTCTCACCTTGGAGATGTGTTTGTGGCTAGACAATGCTGAGATTCAACAAATACCTCCATCAGATACTTGGAAGGAGCTCAAGGTGACAGCATTCGGGATCGTGGTGACGTTGTCACACTATTGCAATAAGTGCCCATCTGGTCGACTCAGGAGGAGCCCTTTTTATCAGGCTGCTGCCAATGGTAGCAACCACCTTGTAAAACCAATGCCTCCTGAGGCACTGGTGCCTAATCTTGCCAAGGAAGCCAACTCTCTGGCTCTATACCCTGTGATGACAGCATCCATTCTGTCTTGTGGAGTTGCAGGTAGTTGAGGAGAAAGCTGATGTTATGCTTGATGGTGATGGTGCTGATCCTCCTGTTCCTCAGGTCCATGTTACTGCTGCGTTGGTGACTCTCATATGACTATAAAAGCAACAAACAGCGAAGTGCAGATCAAAAACTTCCAAAGTAGCAGAAATGTTAAGATGCAGGAGCAGAATTAAGGTATTTGGCCCAACGAATCTGCTCAATTCCACCTTCCTGCCTTTATTTCCATAACTCTTGTTTCCCTTATTGAATAAAAATCTCAGCCTTGAAAAAAATTAATGACCCAACCTCTGCAACCATCTGCAATAAAATATTCCATTGATTCACTACCCTCCGAGAGAAGAAATTCCATCTCACTTCTATCTTAATTGGGCAACCGCTTACTCTGAGATAATGCCCTGCAATCCTAGACTCTTCCACAAGCAGAAACAATCTCTCGACATCTACCCTTCCAAGTCCCCGAAGAATCTGCTAAGTTTCAATAAGGTCGTGTCTCATTCTTCAACAATCCGTTGAATTTTGGAACCTGACCTACTCAACCTCTCTTCGTAAGAAAATCCCTCTATACTCAGAATAAGTCTCATGAACCTTCTCTGGACTTCCTCCATTTCTCAGATAAGGGGACCCAAACATTTCACAGAATTCTAGATTGGGTCTGACTGGTGCTTTGTATGGTTTTAGCAAGACATCCCTATTTTTATACTTCATTGCCTTTGAAATAAATATTCTATATGTCTCCCCTATTATCTGCTAAAATTGTTCGCTAGTGTTTTTTGTGATTCATATATGAGGACCCCTCAAATCCCTCTGGGCTGCAGTTTTCTGCACACTGAAGAATATATCACAGAAGCAATGAATGCACAGTCAGCATAAGGCCTTTGAGCAAAAACATTTAACTGAAGTAGCTGCCAGTTCTTAGCGTTTAAAGGCTTTCTTGCATGTCAATAGCTCAGTCACATCAATTCCCACTTTGTTCAAGTTTCAAGAAGCTCCTGAAATTTTTATGCTCAGAACTAAAGACAGAATATTGGGTTAAAGTTCCTCTTAATAATTTCTAATTTATATAAATGTCAAACTTCACAGGTTTTTTGGTCCTTTGAACTTTCATTCTTGCAGAAATGGCAGGTTAAAATCCAGCTGAAAAATGTTTGCGCTAAAATTTCAAATTGGCGTTCCCTGTGACATGTTATACATCTGAGTAGCGATTTGCATGCATTTTTACTTTTTCTCTTTGCAGGAGGAATTAAGTCTGGTTCATTAACAAAGGTCAAATGGTTTATCTCCAGTTGTTAAGCTGTTTAATTTGCATGATTATAATGAGTGTTCTGCTAAATGAATTATCTAACTGCTTGTTTATTTGGGAACGTTAATAAAACTCTTAGAAAGGAAATCTTTAGGTTTGAAGTCAATTGAAAATTTAAATCTATATGAACAGTGTATACGGTCTTCGATTTGAGACGATAAAATTAAACATCAATATATTTGTCACTGCTCTGCTAATATGATAAAAAATACAGATATTTAAAAATGTTCCTCATATTTTGATGCATAAGTCAATGCTCAATCATACTTTACGTTGCAAGGAACAAATCAGCAACGGTGTTTGAGCCAGAACTTGCAGCAGAAACTGTTCTATAAACCCTCATACTTAAATTGACAAAGGGACAATGAAGAAGTTTGAAGTAACAATCTCCTCTAGTTGGGGAATTCAGAATAAAGGAGCACAATCTTAAAGTTAGAGTTGGGATATTTAGAAGTGAAATCAGGCGGCATTTTCACGGAAGGGGAGTGAAATTCTGGTTCACTTGAAGACCTTTGATGCTGGATCAATTAAAATTTTCCAGATTGGGATTCATGGATTTTGAGAGAGCCCTGAAAGGTATAAATCAAAGCAATAAATGAAGCTAAGGTGAAACAGTTGAGTTCTAATTGATAAACTAACTAAGGAAAACCTCAGAGATATTAGAAACTGCCAATGCTGGAGTCTGAGATAACAAGGTGTAGAGCTGCATGAACACAGCAGGCCAGGCAGCATCAGAGGAGCAAGAAAGCTGACGTTTCAGGTCTGGACCCTTCCTCGAAACATCAGCTTTCTTGATCCTCTGATGCTGCCTGGCCTGCTGTGTTCACCCAACTCTACACCTTGGTGTCTAAGGAAAACCTGTTACCATTAGCAGAATGGTCAGTTACCAATGGACACAGATTTATAGTAATTGGCACAAGAACTGGAGATGGCACGAAGAAAACATTTTTCATGCAATGTATGAAACTGAAATTCAAAAGTGAATTACATTCGTACAGCATTTTTGTTGCAATCCCAAACAGTGGTGCTTATCCCCCTTTCTATTCTTTTGAAGAACCAAATTAAACAAAATTAGCATGGACAGCACCTGAGAACCATGTAACAAAGATCCAAATTTTAAAGATAACTTGCTAAACTTGGATTGAAATTGTGGAGTGATGATTTCTTGTGGAATTTCTTTTATTCCTTTGGAAAAGTGTTCTGCTGCAGTTAGTTGGATTAAATGTAGACATGTGTATCTCCATCCTGCTGAGCAGGTCACAATAGCTCTGTCCCCTCACTCAGCTGAATGTAAGGGCCTAGCTAATTCACGTTGAAAGAGGATAAACCAATAATGAATCGCAGTGAGAGGAGACAGTTGTCTCACATAACATGATGTAGTTTATCACAGGACAGCGATAGGTACAAGTTGCATTGTTAGTTAGGGATATTTATGATAACTATCAGGATTCCAAAATTATATGCCTGTCTCCATTAAGGCCTTGTCTCTAGACCGCTCCTTTTGCACTTGACGGCTGTGACATTATTGGATTGAGTAGACGTTAATGCAGCTTCAGTATCAACTATTTCAGAGTCAGTTTCTTGGACAACTTTTCTCCCCTTAGATAACACCTATGCATTCAAGTATGTTACTGCAATTACATTGATCACTATGCCATCTCCCCCAAGTCTCTGGCTTCACAAATTCGGGCAATGTGGAGATTTCACATTTCTTCCAGAATGTGTTCTCTTCAGCTTAGAATATTGGCAGGTCTTTGGCTTGAGGACTGGTGATCCTGATTCTGATCTGGACCTTGTTTGTTCCGTGAATGATTGCCATGATGATATTCCTCATTATGTTCTTCCCAATTAAACATTAGTGGATCATTTATCTACAAAAAAATGAGGTTCCTGCAGGTGTTCTGTACAACTCCCTCAGCTATTTAGATAAAATATGACAGCTGCTGTCACTGACTCTTGGACCATTCCAATGAAGTCCCTTAAAAATACCTATTTACCTTGGCTCATTTGTGACATCTATCATACAAGATGATGTCTATTTTCATGAATAGCTTGCTGCTCCCAGTAAGCTGCTCCTTGTTAACTATATTTATATAGTCCCATGGATTGAACTTTGGAGTCAATCTCTTTGGTAAAATGGAGAGTAGAGTCTGCGGTTCTTTTCATAATCAGCAATTTTGATGGTGGTAAGCCTCACTGGAGTGGGATGGACCAGCAATTTAACAAGGGTACATAAAAACCAGCATTTTATTTCCAAGATTATACCACCTAAACCCCATGCTCAGCTTTTTCGTTCAACTGTGGATATCTCGGTGAGCTGCTCACATGTTCAAACCTGGAAATGGCTGCAAACTGTCTGAAACTGTGGTCTTACGTTAGACATGATCACATTGTGAGATCTCGTATGTTCATCTCATTTTTATTTTGTTTTACTTCTACCCATATCAACTCATACTCTGATCATTCTGAGATATCATCCTTACTCACTGCTGTAATTGTTTCCTTGCAACAACAACCCCCCCGCCTCACCCCCACTGCTATCCTCCTCAATATCTTGTCTGAATACCCAATAATCAGGAATGTTGAGCTGCCAATCACGCTCATCTTTCAGCCACATTTCAGTCCTACACAATAATCCAATGTGCCTATCTAAGCCCTCAACTCATCTGTCTTCTTTCTCAGACTCCTTGAGTTAATGTAAGTTTCATTTAGCCTTGATAACCTCACTTCCTTTTTATCTCATCCATGTTTCCTTTGCTGTTCAGACTGACTGTAATTCCATCTAATTCCATCTCAACTTCCTCCTGTGTGAAACACTTGACAGGATCTATCTCTCTTCGATCTAGTTTAGATGCACTCCAATAACATTTCCGAACCTCCCCTGTGAAGATGTTGGTTCCATTCCTGCCAGATTACAACATTCATTCTTTTCGCTTTGAAGTTTAGGAATTTTTTTCTGATTAACATGCACAAGGAGACATATGCATATTGTCCCCACAAATTTAGATAATGCCTTTGAGGATATGCAACATGACTAGATCTAGTCCTTATACGGTTATGATGACTCAGTGGCATAGTTTTATTCTGCCATGTTGTTGTACAATTTGTTGTAGGTATGTGGCTGCTGTCTGGTGAATGAGTCATCAACCTATAAGATGGATGGCTGATGATTTGTGGCTGAGAAACATGAATCTTTCTCAAGACTTGACTATTGCTTTTACCATGACATATGACCAAAGCTGGATTCAACAGCACCATATCTTTCCAAGAACCCACGTGTTTGCGTGAAAATCTCAGACTCATGCTCTTTCCTGGTTCACGTTGGGATTATTAACATTGATCTTGCTCTTGCGTCATTTTCTCCCTTCTTTCCAAACATGCGTCATGGACCCGTGCTAGGGTGATGAGAGTGTAAGAATGAAGAACTGTGTGAAATGGTCTTCCAAACATGAGAGCCCAGTAGGGGTGAACTTCTGCCTCAAGGAGGACCATGTGCATTTAATATAGCTATGCAGAAATCGTTGCAAGTCACTTTAATTTTAATGATCATGGATTTTGCAGTCAAACAGTGCATTCTGATAAATCATTCAGCTAAGGGTAGTGAGGAGACAAGATGACCTGTTGAGCACCCTATTTCCTGCACAAAAACAGAAATAGCAAGAGAAATTCAACATGTCTGGCAGCATCTGTGACGAGAAAGCGGAGTCAGTATTTCAGTCCAGTGACCCTTCTTCAAAGACCCTTCTCTGAAAGGTCTGATGTTGTCAGACCTGTAAAGTTTCTCCAGCTTTTTCTAAAGAACAAAGAACAAAGAACATTACAGCACAGGAACAGGCCCTTCAGCCCTCCAAGCCTGTGCCGATCCAGATACTCTATCTAAACCTGTCGCTTATTTCCCAAGGATCTGTATCCCTCTGCTCCCTGCCCATTCATGTATCTGTCTAGATACATCTTAAATGATGCTATCGTGCCCGCCTCTACCACCTCCGCTGCCAACGCATTCCAGGCACCCACCACCCTCTGCGTAAAGAACTTTCCACACATATCTCCCTTAACTTTTCCCCTCTTACCTTGAAATTGTGACCCCGAGTAATTGAGTACCCCACTCTGGGAAAAAGCTTCTTGCTATCCACCCTGTCTATACGTCTCATGATTTTGTTGAACTCAATCAGGTCCCCCTTCAACTTCCCTATTCCTAATGTAAATAATCCTAGTCTACTCAACCTCTCTTCACAGCTAGTGCCCTCCATACCAGGCAACATCCTGGTGAACTTCCTCTGCACCGTCTCCAAAGTATCCACATCCTTTTGGTAATGTGGTGACCAGAACTGCACACAGTATTCCAAAGCCCTGTACAACAGTAACATGACTTGCCAACTCTTGTACTCAATACCCTATCCGATGAATGAAAGCATGCCATATGCCATCTTGACCATCCTATTGACCTGCATTGCCACTGTCAGGGTACAATGGACCTAAACACCCAGATCTCTCTGTGCATTAATTTTCCCCAGGGCTTTTCCATTTACTGTACAGTTCGCTCTTGAATTGGATCTTCCAAAATGTATCACCTCGCATTTGCCTGGGTTGAACTCCATCTGCCATTTCTCCGCCCAACTCTCCAATCTATCTATATTCTGCTGCATTCTCCGACAGTCCCCTTCACCATCTGCTACTCCACCAATCTTAGTGTCACCTGCAAACTTGCTAATCAGACCATCTATACCTTCCTCCAGATCATTTATGTATTTCACAAACAACAGTGGTCCCAGCACGGTTCCCTGTGGAACACCACTGGTCACAGTTCTCCATTTTGAGAAACTCCCTTCCACTACAACTCTCTATCTCCTGTTGCCCATCCAGTTCTCTATCCATCTAGCTAGTACACTCTGGACCCCATGCAACTTCACTTTCTCCATCAGCCTACCATGGGGAACCTTATCAAACACCTTACTGAAGTCCATGCATTTCTGTTTTTGTTTCTGATTTCCAGCATCTGCACTTTCTTTATTTACTATTTCCTTCTCATGACTTGGAAGGGTTCACTAGTGTACTGTCGACCGTTGTTGTCACAATTTGTTGAGATACACTAAATATATTGAATATGATGGCCAATGTGTCAACAAATGTTCATTTGTCACACCCGAGGGAACTTGGTGAAATAGTTGGCCCACCAGAATGAAATCCAGGCCTTGAAGATGAAAAGTATTGGTCACAATCTTTCACAACAGCTCAGTAGGAAACTCACCTGGAAAGAAAGGTGTAAATGAAGTGTTAAGGTTGATGCAACTGATACTTTTCACACAACTTGATGAGTTGATTGATGTGCATATTCATGCCGGGCCAATATATACATTTGAGCAATGATCTGTCTTGTATTTTTCTGCACTTATGTGTCCAATATGTATATGATCCATGTTGTTGTATATGATCCATTATGTCTTAATGTAGAGTGTGCATGATTATGACTTGTTTGTCCTCGCAGATTACATTCTGGGAAAGTAATTATTCTCTGACTGAACAAAAATGAACATACAAGCTTAGGGACCTGCTGGATTTGTTCAGGCCAGCCATTGACGATAATCTTTTTGATTGTCATCTGGTGCAGTTTGCTGAATCTGCTCTGCTTGGCTATGACCAAAATGTATGGGCTAGACGTTAAAACTATCATTCAGTTAAGATCCAACAATATTTACTTGTTGGTCCAAAGGATTGTCTTTGTTTTCAGTGAGATTTGGAAGTCTGTAAAGACTTTGGAAAATGGTCTTGTGGGAATATGGCACATATTGTGCTTCTAAATCATACCTTGGAGCTTCATAAGTAGTTGTTATCGTAATAGAGGTGCACCTTTGAGCAGATTTTAACATGTCATTTTTAACATTCAATCAGTATGACAATTAAACGCTTGCCAAATGGACATGTTTGAAAGCATTGGATTTTAAAAAGTCGGGCAAGATTTACTCTTTCAAGGTTGGCAAAGTTTGCCTGTGCTATGATAAGGACCTTAGATACAAACACAACAGCTTGTTGCCTTTGAATAAATGCGTGCTGAAACCTTTCTGGGATGTATTTACTTGAAAAATAGTGAGCTTGCAGAGATCCCAATAATAAGGCACATACTTGCTGGATAATGAAGCATCTTTAAGAGTTTGAAAATTATGTTTTAGATATTTTTGACTCATTTATGGTGTATTTTTGCAGAGGAGACCTTGTAGAGGAAATAACTTGGTCACAAAATTTGGAATGCTTGGAAACGAAAAGTTAAAGAAACCAAGACACATTTGTTGGTCAACTTTGGCTTGTTGAGCAGGCATCTTCCAAACATCTTTGTATTTTGGGATTAAACTGAAGAAATTGTTCTGGCACATGTTGATTTGAATTTATTTTACTCATGTAAACTAGATCATGCTTTCTTTTTGCCCCATGAGCTGATGTAAATTTCTGTTGTCCCCATACTAAATTCTTCTGAGAATTGTGATATCACTAGTGATACAGAGACAATTTTTAGTTTCCCAAACAAATTACACTTTTGTTGTTGGAACATGTTCCTGGCTAACAGATAAATCAAATGGCAATCTTAGAAAACAATATCTATCAAAATTGGTCGAAAGTTCCTGTGACCCTGAGAAAGAAGTAAAAATCAAAATCCATTCTTGACAATGAGCATAGTAAAAAAGCTTTGTGCCTCAGAATCAGGGATTAAGGTATTCCTGGATGGAATCTTGTGTAAACATTTTTATTCATGCTAAATTGAAACAAACTTATGTAGTACCCTGTTTCTCTAAAACACATGATGTAATTGCACTAATCAGTATGAAACTTGACTCTGTGGATGATCACAAGTTCAAGGTGAGGAGCTAGTGGTTCAGAGGAGATCTGAGAAAGAATTCTTCCCCCTAGGAGGTGTAGTCAAAAGGAATATGCTGCCTGAGAGGGTCGTGGAGGCAGGTACATTCGCAACATTAAAAGAGCTGATGGATGAGTACTTAAAATGCCAGGGCATAATAGGCTAGGACCAAGAGCACGTAAATGAGATTACTGTAGTTTAGTGTTTGTTGGTCAGCATAGACATTTTGGCCAAAGGTTTATGACTCTACGACTATCCTACTTTGTACCACATAATCCAATTCAAGTTTGAACCTTTCTTGAATACAAATCCTGCACCTGCATGGAGAGTCAATACTGAGTTGGGGACTTTCTTTGAAATGTAACATTTCACAGTCAGCAAGAATATCGAAACAGTCTGAGTCATTGTTATCCACGTGATTTGATGTGGAGGACTGGGGTGGACAAGGTCAGAAGTCACACAACACCAGGTTATAGTCCAACAGGTTTATTTGAAATCACAAGCTTTCATAGCACTGCCCCTTCATCAAGTAATGTGAAGAGAGAACCCAGGTACAGACTTTATAATCAGAGAGCTCAAAAGATCATACAAATAGTGTGAGTGGAGTGTCGACAGCCCAAATAAAAGGACTCTGCAAGTGATCGAGAGTGTCAGGTGGTGTGAGTAAAGTGTCAACAGCTGAATAACAAATTAAAGGATGACTATAATACAATTAAATAAGACAGAGAGTTAAATACTAAAAAATAAAAATAAGGTGGTGCTGGAGACAAACCAAATGGCTGGAATAACATGCTAGGTGTATCAGTCACAAACTGAGCATCTAATCAAAGTAACAAGTAATCCAAAGCCATACAAAATAATTAAGATCGAGAGATAATAACAAGTTATCAGGGCGATGGTGTCAAAACGGCACAGTAAGGAAGATTTTACGGAACAGTATGGTGGGGTCACATGCAGCATGACATGAACCCAAGATCACGATTGAGGATGTCTTCATGGGTGTGGAACATGGCTGTCAGTTTCTGCTCAGCAATTCTGCGTTGTTGTCTAACTTGGGGACCACCTTGGAGAACACTTATCCGAAGATCAGAGGCTGAATGTCCTTGACCGCTGAAGTGTTCCCCGACTGGGAGGGAACATCCCTGTCTGGTAATTGCTGTGCAGTGTCCATTCATCCATTGTCTTAGCATCTGCAAGGTCTTGCCAATATGCCATGCCCCAGGACGTCCTTGCCTGCACCGTATGAGGTAGACAACATTGGGTGAGTCACATCACTGTCCCATAACCCCTATGCACCTTATATGGTATGATCTGCCTGTGCTGCACACAAAACAAAACTTTTCACCATACCTAGGTATACGTGGCAATAATAAATCGAATTAGATCAAATCAAAATTGGACAATCTACATCTGAACAGGAATGGTACCAACTCCCTCATGGGAATGTTTGCTAATTTTGTTGGGGCAGATTTAAACTAGATTGACATCCTGACAACAACTTCAGTGGAGAGAGATCTGAGATGGAATTAGAAATTAAAACCCTAGGAAAGTCAGACTGGAAGGAAGTGGAAACATTCTAATGCAAGACTGAGTCTCATTGACCAATACTTTTTCCTTAGATTCTATGCTTATGTACCAAAAATTGAGAAATGTTTACCAACAGAACCAGAAAACTATTTTCTTCTTGACTGAGATTTGCAAAAAATAAAGTATGCGATAATCTGCTCAGTGAGAGTTTTAATGCCAATTTAATGGCAAATAGATGACATTAATTTGACTTAAAATTTAGTTACAGAGCTGTAAAACCAGTCTGTATTTTATAGCAATATTTGTACAAGGTATTAAAATGCTGGAACCTGTAAAGTAAAAATACCAATTAAATTAATTATTTGGAGGTGAATCTGATAATTCTGGCTAGACAGCAATTAACAAATCATAACATGGGGGATTGATGAGCACATTTTGGAATACTGCTTACGTGTTAGAAATTTACTTTGTATCCAATTGCAGTGGTGTTGTAGTTCTGAATGAGCAGTTAATGAATGGCTGATTTTTTCTTCCTGGCATTAATGTGCTCTCAGACACCTTTCTGTTCACAAGGAGCCTTCCGTACATGCAGGCTGTTATTTAGTATGTGTCCAATATGTAAGCAGACAATACAAGTATGTCTTCACATTTATGAACCCCCATCATCTGTCTGATTTAATGTCTCCAGGTCTCCTCATAGAAAAGGGTTGAATTGGACTTGATGTAAAAGAAGTTACAGCATCTCCCATGTAAATAATCAGCTTACACATTAAACCATGTTTAGATGTAGGTGCTTACAGTCCAGAGGGGACTACTCACCCTAAAATTTATATGCTGATGCTTTGGTGAAGCCATGTATTGTGCACTCCCTCAGTTTCTGTGGAAAAAATTTTCATGATCCAACAGCTGTCTCTGTGTGGAAATTTCACCTAAACTCTTCCCTCATTTCTTGATCAGTAATTCTACCTTGAAGACCATTGTTGCTTGCTCACAAATTGAAGAGATTGTGCCTTAGTGACGGTTATTAAATCTTTCTAGCTTACCTTGATTTTTTTCTTCATGAGTTCTTTTTTAAATAGAAGTGTAGAGCACAAAGACTGGGAAGTTATTCTAAATCTATCTAAAATACTAGATCAGTTCCAGCTGGAATATTGTGCCACCCTTTAGAAAAAAATGTGAAGCATTTGGAGAGGATATGTTCTAAGCTGATTGGCAGATAAACAACATTAATGTGATTCAAAACTTATTCATACAGCAAGTGTTTAGAATCTGGAATACACGGCTTGAATGTGTATTGGGAAGACAAGTGGTGAGGATTATACAGAAGGAGGTGGAGAGGTTAAGTCAGTGGACAAAAATTTTGCAGATGGAGTATAATGTGGGAAAATGAAATTAGATGTTTTGGAAGAAGGATTAGAGGAGCCGATCATGAAAAAATGGAGAAGGTCTACAGAAACATACAGTACAAAGGGATTTAGAGGTACTTGTGCACAAATGTCAAAAAGCTAATATCTAAATTCACACGTAATAGGGAAGGTGAATTCACTGTGTGTTGTGTATTTGTGCAACTATGGTGGACTATCACTGTAAGAATCCAATTATGTGACGTAATGACATAGATGACCATTTTGGGCAGGAAACAGCTTAGTGTAACCTTGCTGCCTCCAGAGTAAACTTCTCCATATCAGACCTTCTGTTGTTTAACACTTCAGCCACCTGATACTTCTTGGAATTTAACAATGTTGGTCTTTATTTCAAAAGTTATGAAATATAAAAACTGGGAAATCTTGCTAAAACTATGAAAGATGTTAATCAAATTAGAGCAGGAATACCATTAACAGTTTTATTCCCTTTATCTAAGGAAAGATATACCAGCATTGGACGCTGTTGTGGAGGATCTGTCTCACGAGGAGATATTGAGTAGGTTTGTATGCTCCTCTCTGAAATTTAGAAGAATGAGAGGCGACTTAATTGAATCATACAACATTCTTAGCATACTCAATGCATTAGGTGAGGAAACATTGTTTCCCTTGTGGGAGAGTCGAGCAGTGGAGGGCATAATCTCAGAATAAGGTGACAACCTTTTAAGGCACGGATGAGGAGGTATTTCTTCTCGAAGGATAGTTCATTTGTGGATTCTTTACCACTGAGGACTGTAGCTGTGTTGTTAAGTATATTCAAGGCTGAGACAGACAGATTTTTACTCAGTCAGTAATCGAGGGTTATGCAGAATAGGCAGGAAAGTGGAGCTGAAGATTATTGGATCAGTCAAGATCACATTGAACGGCAGAACAGTCTTGATGGTCTGAATGGTCTGTTTCTGCTCCTATCTCTCCTGATCTTACGCTCTTACAGTAATGGAGATAGAATGAAGTAAGACTTTCAACAGAGAATTACCTAGAAAGAAAGAAACAGCAGGAGAAATGGGGAAAATGTGGGCAATTTTCTCCTGCAGAAAACCAGCATGGCCACAACAAGTTATTCTATGAATGTTAAATAGGCGAGTAATTGTAAACTCCATAGCTAAGATAATGAAAACAACTGTCTTTGCATTTAAAAGTAATTACCTATTATCACAATAATATTTAATAGGTTTCAATGAATGGACAACACCTTTTCAACCCCAGTATTATTGATAGTACAACACAGTTTAATTCTATGATGAAGCCACAAACAGCATCAATCAGAACGTGTGATATAAATCTCCTTAATTGTGTCAGTGCTTTCAGTGACCTGTCATGCAAGAAGGCAGCTGGATTTAGCTTTGTTGAAATTACTTCACTTTGACACTAATCTGACATGGAAGATATTCCTGACAAAAAGCACTGTCAGCCTGGCCTCAAAGATCCAATCTTCTGTGCATTTGCAAAAGAACCTTTCTCATTTTCACTGGATTTTCATTTTGTAAAATAAATAGTTGATCACTAATCCTCAAGAATGGAAAATATAACCTATGTGCATAATAATTGCCCTGTCCTCAATATGAATAAAATCATATGATATTCACTACCTGAGTCAGACTTTCAGTAATCAAATGGGTGATGCAGGCATTTTTTTTTTAGCCTTCTTTTAAAGCCAGTTTCTTTCAAACAAAAAGCCTGCATTTGGAATATGGAACCTTCAAGGCAGCCAACTTTGAAGTTTCTTTTCTATTTAACTAATGAGTCAAAAATACATAGACTGTTACAGTTAGCAATTAATAAACACACATCTTCAGCAGCAGATTCACAATCTGTCAATGCCTGATCCCATTAAAGTAGACAGCTTTCAGACTCAATGCAGACTCATTCAATTATTTCTGCAGGCCAGTGAAATCTGCACTGCTGGATGGCTATACACCCAACAGGGACCCTAAGAGTGAGGGAGGCTAGTATGTGCTGTCACTGTCTTCCAGCTCTCAAAAGAGTTAAAAGAAGGAGCCCCTCGTTAAAAAAAAAATGAATGACACTGAATGAAAAGAAGCTGCTGATGATGATCAGTCCTGCAATTAGAGACAAGGGAAATGGAACACCAGGACAGTAACGGTACTCCCAGCTTCATGGTAATGGGACTGGACACCTTAGCCATGCAAGTTAACAGGTCTGTGTGAAGAACAGAAGGCTCTTGAGGCCCTGCAAAGGAATTGAGAGATGGTGGCAATGGAGTCAATGTAAAGAGCCTGACTCGAGAACTTCACAACAGTGCTACAAGAAGTTCAACAGTATCACACAGTTTTTCAAGGTAAGTGAATGCACCTTCACATTCCATCCTCCACACATCTGGTCACCAAATACTCTCAATGCACTATACTCCCTTCACTCACCATAGGCAGCCACGAGCACATAGGTTGCATGCCTAACATTAATTCTTGCACATTTTCTGTCATCATGCCATATACCTGATACTCACTATATCCACATGCCTCCAAGGATTCAGCTATGTCCCAAGCATCAGGCAAACATAGTGCAAAGCTACCACTAACATTCTTTTGTCTTGCTTCAAGAACAAGGTCATCGAAAAACAAAGCTAACAGGAGACAGATACACCTTGTTCTCCTGAGCCGTGACAGAACCCATAGAAATCATTGTCACTGAAAGCATAGTTTCTGTTTGGCATACCTTCTACTTCCACTTCATCTCAGCCTACTATCCAGCAAAATGTGCAATTTATAGATGATACGACTTTCCGCTTTCAGAATCTGGTTCTACACAAACTTTAGAGACTAATTTAAAGGCAAGACAGTCACTGGGTGTGGGAGGGCTGCAGAAAGAAAGGATCGCCCACTCACCTACCAGTTCACCAGAAAGAAGAAGTCATAGCTAATTTCAGCTACATGAGGCTCAGAGAAGAGCATTAATTGAGTACTATTCAAGACACCGCTGGTGGGCATGCAGCCAAGATGCTGACTGCATTCGCTGACAATTTCTGGTCATTGTTGAAGGACATTGAGAAGTGCAATGTCAACATGGTATAAGGGATCATGCAGAGCTTGCAGCCTGTCCATCCCAATTTGCAAGTAGTGGAAGAGTTGATTTCACCACTTCTGGAGCTTGCCGTGATACAGAGACTGGTATGCAATGCATCTGCTTCCACTGCACCACATGTATAAACCACCCAACATCTCTCTGTTGCATTGGAAGACCAGTGAGAGGTCATGAAATCCTCACTGTCTTCCAGGCAGACTCAGCCTGCTGCCATGTTGTCTGAAGGTCTTGATGCAAACTGTTATAGCAGTCCAGCATTCCATGCTCCAGTAGATTACTAGGATTGCTGAGTTACTGCCCGAGTACAGGGATTCCCTGGAACACAAAACTACTGTCCTTTCTTGGTGACATATTCATCAGCCTGCTATTGCCATGCTACCAGTGACCTCACAGCCAGACAACCCAGACCCCGAACACCCACTCCGTGGTATTGTAGCCTGAAGCCAGGACCTTGAGGCCAGCAACAGTTTCCTCCAATTTAATGCACAGAATCCTATAATTGTTACACCACAGAAAGAGGCCAATTGGCTTCATTTTATCCGAGAGTAACTCAGCTAGTCCCTCTCCCAATTATATTCAAGAGTAACTCAGCTAGTTCCTCTCCTCTTCCTGTTCCCTGGAAAATGTTTTCTCTTCAAATGGTTATGCTATTCTGTTTGAAAGAAAAGATTGAGTCTGGCTCCACCATCTGCCAGGGGGCTTATCTAGATACTAAAAAGACCATATATAAAAATGTTTTCCTTGTTCTGGTGTTGTCTCTTTTGTCAATCATCATAAATTAGTGTCATCTCCTTCTCTATCTTTCCACCAACAACAGCTGTTTATCCCTGTCTACTCTGTCCAGACCCTTTTCTCAAATCTCCCCCACAACATTCCGTCTGTAACACCAGTTTCTACAATCTATTCATTTCACAGAAGTGCCTCATCCTTGGAATCATTCACATCAGTATTTTCCATATCATGTTCCAAGCCTTTGCACCATTCCTGATATGTGGTGCTCTAAAATAAACATAATCCACCATAACTCCCTTGCTTTTGTTATTTACCTGCCATGCTACTTGCATTAGAGCAGGCAAAAACACCACAAAGGGCAATAGATTGTTTAAATGAACGCATTTGTGGATGAAGATGTTAGGAGAAGGAAACTGTAGATGGCTTTCATTGTCAGACCTTGGCCAGGGTGATGCTGGAATAGAACATTCCGGATAGATGGTGAGGTGGGTTTGAGTGGTCATAAAGAGAAATTTGCATGCAAGAAATGGTAACTGAGCAGACTCTGTCCAAGTCCTCGAAACCTCAGCCTTCTTGTACTGTTCCTTCTTCCTCCTATTCTTCAGGAGGCTTCAAGATGCCCAGTGGCAATGGCTCCACATTAATAGCTGTATGCTTCGCACCATTGCCATTTTCAGTCACAAATTTAAGGATGCCCTCTCTTGTGTATTGGAGTTCTCTACCCAATCTGTCTAAACAGTGGAAGTATTGGTTTTGCACATTCACGATCCTGTTTCATGATGTTTCTGGTTGCTGCATGGCTTTTATTATAAATCACCTCCCCAATCTTCTGATGTGTTTGGGTAATTAGGCCGGAAGTAGGCTTGGATGCAATGTGTGGAGGAGTGGGAGGTTGGGGAGAGAAGGATAATCAGCTACTGGAATCAGGAATGGCCCTTTGTTTCCCAGCAGGAACCCCTGATTTTTCTTGGAGCTCCACAGATTGTCAGGAGCTGAAATATCTCAGAATATGGCTGCTGCCAGGATAGTGGGCATTTTCCAACACCATGCATTACATATACGGGCACACACCAAGTGTGCAATGATAGAATGGAAGCCTCGTGTTTGTTATGTTCCTCCTCATTAGATGAAGCTCACAGGGCCACACACAGTCAGTTAACGGCTCTCAGAGTCGTTTGAAATCTCACTGAGCAGGCAAAGCAAATGGCCCTTTCATTCTGCATCACGCTGCTTACAGAGAATATGATGCAATTGCCTCTCTTTGTCCCCTTTTACCTCCAGAACGCATGGACAGTGGATTAGGAGATGTTAGATTTGTCACTAGCTCCCACCTGAAAAGATTGGCCAAGGGGTTTAATGTTTGTTTGTGACTGGTTGTGCTATCCTTGCCATGGTTGTGTTGAGGACAGTAGCAGAGATCTTTAACCACATTCCTCCTGAATCTGATCTGCCTCAGGTCTTGCTGCTGGTTGAGAGACATGTGTTGGTTAAAAATATCCTGGTACATAGGTCCTCCTCCACTACAATCTTCTTTGCGGAGCTTTCCTGACTTTTGGCCCCGAATCAATTTGTTGGTCATGTTACAGGCACAGAGACAGTGCAAGCACGGCCTCCTAACACTTCTTAGACACACAGGATCGGATCCTGTGCTCTCCCTGAATGGAAGCACTAACTCACCAACAGATCTTTAAATACTAGCCACAAATTCTTTGATAAATGTAGTCCCAGCTGGAGTAAATCCAAAACATCTGACCTGTAGGGTGGACAGCTAACCCTTTATATAATGCTGGTGCAGTTATCATGGACAATATATATTCAACATGCATTCCGTGGACTCGATGGAAAAAAAGCTAAAAAATATGCTAAAATTTCCATGTACTGACTGCTACAGCAATCTTTTCTAGAAGACCAAGTGGATGGTGGCAGAAAGACGTAGTAGGATGACAAATGCTGCAGTATGGTCACAGACGATCTACAGTTGGTACAAGATAGTCGAGTATGACATACCATGACAGCAAATCTCCCGATGGGCATAGCTACAAGCAGGAACAGCAACACTAATTTCAATGCAATCATTGTATTTTACACATTCTTCTGTTTGCAATGGCATCAACAAAACTAACGATGTCAAAACTTTAAAATCATATTTTCACACGATAGAATTTATTACAAGAAAACTTTTCCATTTTATAATATGCTCAGTGAGTATATGTTCACAAGAATTGGTTCACCTAGGAATTGATTTCAATTCTGGATGAACTTCCATAGCATCTTACGGAAGTTTTTCTGTTTTATTTATTTCCTAGTGGTTCCTGCTATGAAAACTGATCAGATAGGACCTTTCAAGGTTTTAACTTGAAGTCTTTTCAGAATAGGATATACCTTGTCAATCATAAACAAATGTGTTATTAATCAACTTATTCAGAGATGTTATTACACACCCCTTGAGTAAGTAGGACTTAAACCCCAGTCTCTGGGCTAAGAGGTGGGGTCATTACCACTACACCGCAAGCATAGCCAAACTTAAGCCAAATTGTGGACTACTAAATTTAATTCAACTGTCTAATAACTAGCAGATTCACTTTTGCTTTTGCTCAGTTACAGGGTACCTTAATTGGGATAACATGTAAGGGGACTGTGTAATTTCATTCGGGTTTGCTGTATATTTGTGGATGTTCGCTTATTGGTGGGAAGAGTGGTGAAAGAGATGTAAAACATTGTAGCCGCAACATTGAATCCCCAAAGTTTCTGTACCTAACTAATGTTATAACTTGAATTTATTTAAGTAGATAATAAGTTTATTGACAAAAAAAGTTATGGTGGCACATGATGACAATATGAACAAATTATCATAATTCATAAAATACTTGCAGGTTGGTTGCAGTTTGAAATAATGAAATGATTGTACAACTATGAACAATTCAGAATGCAAATAATTACAATGTGTTGTTAAAAAGCACATTCCCTTAATTTACAGAACAAAAATAAAAGTAATACTGTGTGTTGGATTTTTAAAATTCTTCTCATGGGATCTGGGTGTTGCTGGTTAGACCAACATTTATTGCCCATCCCTAATTGCCCTGGGCAAGATGATGGTGAGCTATTTTCTTGAAATGTTGAAGCCCAGGAGTGTAAACACAAACACATCACCGTTTGGAAGGGGGCTCAAGAATTTTGACCAGTGACAGTGAAAGAACAGAGATACAGTTCCAGTCTGGAATGTCATATTCCACGATGGTGTGCGGCTTGAAGGAAAACAAGCAGATGGCGGTTTCTCATGCATCAGCTGCTCGCGTCCTTTTAGATGGTAGAGTTCATGGGTGTGAAAGGATATTGTCTAAAGAACCTTGGTGAGTTGTTGTAGTGCATGCTGTTGATGGTACACACTGTTCATCAGTGTTGGAGGAATTGAATGTTGAAGGTGTTAGTTGGGCTGTCAAACAAGTGGGCTGCATTGTCTGGATGGTGTTAAGCTTCTTGAGTGTTGGAGTTGCATTCATCCAGGAAAATGGAAAGTGTTCCATCCTGATTTATGTGTTGTAAATAGAGAATACTGGCTCGGTGAGAAGGGAGAAGGAAAGGGCATCAAAGGCAATTGAATGGCGCTTCTCTACCTTGATGACGAAGCTCCTCTTATCACAGCAAGGCAGAGGAAATAATCTGGACGTTTCATTGTGGAATGACCCTGGAGTAGTGAGTACCAGGCTCAGCTCTCTTCTCCAAAATCAGGTTTTCATGGGAGCCAGCTGGTATTGGATGGCTAAACCAGTTGTGTGCCAAATGTACTCCTTGGACCAAAGGGAGCAAAGTACAAAGCTGTACTGGGGTACTGATAAATGTAATGGTCTGCAGTCTTGAAGGTAAAACAAAGGACACTAATGCTCCAGTATGTTTGAAGTGGCCTTAGAAATATTTGCATTCATTACAGAGCATTAATAGTGCTATAGTTACATTAAACCTTCTCAGAAAAAAAGACTTATATGTCTTTGGATCACCTTTTCTGACCTTTTAGTCTTTGGTTACTCTCATCCTTGAATATCTGAATATTACCAGAGGTCAGTTTTCACATATACACTAATCATAACCAGTTCTGTATCACCTCTCTTCACATATTCACTGCCTCTGCGCCCAGGATCTGCAAGTGTCTAACTACTCTCGACCCTTTCTTTATGACTGTACTGAAAATTTCACTCTTTATGATTCTACTTAAAATTCATCCCTTTTGCAATGTTTTTCATTCCATCTAATTTCATCTTACTTTTTTAGCATGGCTATTTATTTTTCTTATACCTTTGTGAAATGGATTGTGACTGTTCTCCATCTGAAAAATATTATTTGAATGAAAATTGGTTGGTAGTTATACAAGAAATCACCATGTGTTTCTCCCTGTTGATGCATAATGTCAACTCAGATATCTGGTTTCCACATCAATGAGACTTTATGATGAATTAGGAGTGGGACATTTCCCAAGCTCAATTAGCTACTGCTGGATCCCCAAAAGATGTTTCAGATTCAAGAGATCAGTAGTGTCATGGAAAGAAGAGTGTGTTTGAAATTCTACTATAAAACTAGCCAATCCCGCATGGATAGTTGAAATAGTTTCTTCCACGGTTAGGAATTGCTTTACTCATATATGTGACTTTTCTCTCTCTGAACTTCTCTGTTCCTGATTTACAAGTCTGCTGATCAGGAAGGTTGACAAGCAGACAGGTATGAACTGAACAAATCTTTAGTTCTCTTCAGAAATGGTTTCACCAACAACAGGGCCATAGTACAGATGCTAAATTAACAGTGACTACTGAAAAAAGCAAGAATTTTTTTCTCTCAGCAAAGCCCACCATTGAGGTTGGGATGATATAGGGTGTGAAGGAAGGTGTGGTGGGATTCAGATAACCTTGTCAAAAGCAGAATCTTCTGCAAATGTTCTTGAAATGCGAACAAAATAATTAATGATAACTAATTTCTTTAGCCTCTGTATATCTGACTTAAAAAGTTCAATCCTTACCGATGCTGAAGGAGTTTGGGACAAGAACTTGACATTTCTTGAAAGAAGGTGTTTTTTTTTAATGTATATCTTGGCATAAAAGGCATATCTTGTTAAAGCTGGGAGTCAGCTGAGCAATGTGGACTTGCTCATGGGCTGTGTTTAACTGGAACTGTTCAAACCATTAACACCACGACTGCTTTAGACATGTGATTTGTCAAAATAAAGCATTCTATTTTCTAAAAGGCGTAAGCAAATGTGATGGGATTTTATAACAATTAACAGTTGTTATATCATCATTATTAGGTTAGCTTTCAATTCCAGATTTTTATTGAATTTAGGTTTCTGCATATGCTGTGATGAGACTCAAACACTTGCGCTCAGAGCATTAGCCTGTGGCTGGAGTTATGGATAATGGAGCCACTACACCTCTATTGCATGTGCAGGGAGAAGGCGAGGGACATCAGGTCGATTAGCTAAGAAACGGACAGTAAATTGGATTAGAAGATGGATAAGTCTGTCCATAATCAGTCTATTGTTTCACTGCTTCGCTGCCCCGGACAGCAATATGTTACTGACTTGCACTAGGAGCTAAAATGCCACTCTGAGACAAAAAGTTAGGAAGGAGAATGTCATTGTATGCAGATTGGCTTCATGTCACCCAATGATCAGAAAGCCATCTCGCCATTGAAGATGGGAGGATTTAATTCTGTAATTTTAACTTGACAGTGAGAATCTGAGTTCTGGAGTCTCACTGGATTAAGTCATCAATCTCATTATTATTTTTGCCACCATTGAGTGTGGAAAATCGCATGTCATATTACAAATTGTAAGGTTGGAGCGGTTCATGACAATCACATGAAAGCTGACATTAAGAGTGCAACAAAGAAATTATTATCTATTCTGTAAACTTAAGATCTGTTAAAACTCTATACCTAATATCTGTGAGCAGGACAGAATTTGTGGGCATATTTCAAGTTGTTGGAAGATAACCATTCAGTTTTTCTTTAAATAATGTTGTAGCCTGATTTATACTGGTGAATAAAAATACCTTGCTCTGTTGGGAGCAGAAATAAAAATGAGGCTTGACAGAAGCCAAGTTTCTATTGCAGACACCAATGTTTAAGGTATTACATTCTTAGTCCCTCAAGGAGCCAGGGGTTGACAGCTAAGTGTATGATGTTCAGGAAGGAATTGAATGTCTTTCTGACATTTATTGCTATAGATTTCCAGAATAATATTTTCCAAATGATTATATTCAGGTATGTGTTTAAGAAGGAGCTACATAAATACATGACGGAGAAAGGAATAGAAGGATATGTAATACATTAGGTGAAATAAAATCGAAGGAGCCCATGAAGCATGAATAATTACATCAGCTCATTAAAATAAAAGATGTTTTCTTCTCTTGCAAATGTTATATAATTATATATATTATAAATTGATATCTCATTGTTATAACCAACAACTCAAATGTTGATTATATTAATGAGAAACATCAATACATAAGTATTATTTTCCAGGAAGTAAATGCTACTAAATAAGCAATAAAAATAATACATTCAAACCACAAATACATTCTTGAGGGCAATTGGAAATATGTAATAACGTTATCCTTGCCAGCATTGCCCACAGCCATGAATGAGTAACAAAGTAAAACATTTTTATTATGATTTTTTCATGATCTCAAGATATCCCGATGTACGTTACCGTCAATTAAAATACACGATTAAAAAAAAAACTACCACTGGAAGGTATTAAATGCCTTTTATATTTTATTGCACTGAAAATTCTCAAAGTGCTTGTACAATTTTTATTTTTGGAATGCTGTTTTGGTTACTCAGCCAAAAATAAAAGATGAGATTGAAATTACAGTAATCATATCACTTGTGTGTATTATTTTATTGCTTACGTTAAGGAACCTATGGTTTTGAACTATTCCACACCCAGCTGTAATAATATTGTGGGGAGGGGGTCATCTTCAATTTAATATTTGAGCATAAAATTGACAGTTTGAAGTGACCACTTACTATGGAAACTGACCAAATTCACATCTTTCATTGAGAATAAAAATTAAACAGTTTTTATGTCAGGTAGTGACCACAATATTTATGAAAGGTCCAGTGACTGCATTGTAACTTCCCCCAGAGTGGTTTGCAATGCTTTAGTATTCTGATTAAACTTCTCAGAGATGCTGTAGTTGACAAGTTGGTTGCTGAAGTAGATTAGGAATTAGGCTTCCACTGCGGGACTTGAATTCCAATCTAGCCTAGACTTGTGCAGTGAAAATCTCTTTATATACTGGCACTAAGGATTCTTTGTTAAATTATTTTGGACAACCTGAATTCAATTTTATGCTGTAGGATGTGTTCAATTAAAAATTAATCTCAATCTAATTTCAAAGGCTATTCTTTCATCTGACTGCTTCTCTGGAGCTCAGCTTATTTGCTATTGAAGGCCTCATCTACACATTTTGTTACCTCCAGACTTGACTAGTCGAGCACAATCTTTCATTCTTTTTTAAAAAAAATTCAGTTCTTTAAATCTCTAATGCCCCTCGCTAGCCTGAACTGAATATTTTTGTTCTATAATATCCAGATTTGCATAGCGAGTTTTAAAATTATTATTCTTTGAACAAGGAGTTATTTAAAATACTCTATTATCTCTAATGCAATCTCTTCTCCAGTGCTGTCTCAACTTGTGCACCTCTCCATTCCTTGACTGATGAATCAATACTCCTTCAAGTTGAGCACTGAAGGTGGCAAGGGCTAGAATGTATTCTGGAAACAGGAGTTCAATGTCGACCACCAATAGTGGCTTGGTGGATCCCTCATTGACTGAGCTGTTCAAAGAACATTGATTTTAGACTTGGTCTGCAGCAGTTAGTGAGAAAACCAAACAGAGGGGAAAATATACTTAACCTCATCCTCAGTAGTCTGCTGGCTGCAGGTGCATCCCTCATGGAAATGTTGATAAGAGTGGCCATCACAAAGACATTGTGGAGATGAAGTCCCATCTTCACATCGAGTACTGTGAGGCATGGGGCTATCATTCTGCTACATGAGGTAGACTTTGAGCAGATCTAGAAGCTCAAGATTGAGTATCCATGATTGAGTATCCATGGGCACTCAGTAGCAGCAACATTGTATTCTACCACAATCTGCCAACTCATGGCCTGGCATATGCTCCATTCTAACATTAGCATCGAGCCAGAGGATCAACTGTGGTTCACTAAAGAGGGCATGCCAGGAGCGGTGTCGGACACACTTAAAAATGAGAAGGCAACCTGATAAAGATACAAAATAGGTCTAGCTTCATACAAAACAGCATAAGTAGCAAGTGAAAGACAGGCCTAAAAGATAGTACAACCAACGGAAAAGATCTAAGCTCTGCAGTCCTGTCACAGCCAGTTGTAAATGACGGTGGACAACCAAACAACCCACTGGAAGAGGAGACTCCATGGACATCCGCATCCTAATGTTGGAGGTGCCCAGGACATCAGTGCAAAAGCACTGGTAGCACTAATATATCTACAAGAGCTCCTACGGTTAGTTTCCCAGGCCAAATAGCTTCTGTCTGGCTGCAACATCACAATAATCTGCCACCATAAGTGCTAAATGGTTAGTCAATAATCAATTTCCTCCATAGGCCCCAGAATTATAGATGTCAGTTGTTTTCCAGTTCAATTCGCTCCACGTCATATCAAGAAATGGCTGGAGTCACTGGATACTGCAATGGCTATGGGACCTAACAATTTTCTGGCAATAGTACTAATGACTTGTGCACCAGAACTTGCTGCTTCCATTGCAATATAGCTACAACACGCACATCTACCCAACTGTGTCAAAAATTGGCTGAGTGTGCTCTGTGCATAAAGAGCAGGACAAATTGCAGACTTACTTCAAACATAGACAAATGAGCTGAATTCCAGTGTTGAGGTGAAAGCGACTGTCCTTGATTTCAAGGCTGCATTTTACCAAGTGTAGCATCGAGAACCCCTAACAAATTAGACTCATTGGGAATCGAGGGGAAAACTCAGTTCTGAAGAAGGGTCACTGCATCCAAAACATCAACCATGCTTTCTCTCCACAGATGCTGCTAGATCTGCTGAATATTTTTTTCAGAAATTCCTGTTTTCAGTTCTTTGTCCACAGTTCTTTGTTTTGATTCTGTTTAGGGGTTAAACTCTTCACTGTTTGGAGTCAAGCCTGACATATAGGTTCCAAGACATCTCTGCAAGAGTTTCCTCAGGGTAATGTCCTGGGTCCAAATACCTTCAGCTGCTTCCTTTCATCAGAAGGTCAGATGCAGAGATGTTTGTTCATGAATACACAATGATCACAACTGCATATTTTCAATTTGTCAGGCACTAAAGCAGTGTGTGTGTAAATGCAGCAAGATCTGGACATTATCCAGGTTTGAGCTGAAAAATGGAAAGTAATATTTTTGCCACACAATTTCCAGGCACTGAACATCTCCAACAAGAAAGAATCTAACTATTATCCTTTGTCATTCAACGGCATTAATATAATGGAATACCCAACTATCAATATCCTGGGGGGTACCATTGACCAAAAATTGAACTGGGCTAGACATATAAAGATTATGGCTAAAAGAGCAGGTCAGGGACTAAGAATACTGTAGAGATTGACTCACCACCTCACTCTCCAAAGACCGTCCATCTACAAGGTACAAGTAAGAAGCATGATAGCATATTACAACATGGAGGACAGAGCAGCCCGTTTGATAGTTATCATATCTACAAACATCCATTCCCTCCACTACCACACTAATTAACAGCAATATGTACCATCCACAAGATGCATTGCAGAAATTCACGAAGGGTCCTTAGACAGCAACTTCCAAACCTACACTACCATTTCGAAGGACAAGTGCAGCAGGTACATGGGAACACCATCGCTTACAACTTCTCCTCCAAGCAACTCACCATCCTGACTTAGAAATATATCATTGTCCTTTCACTGTCGCTGGGTCAACATATTGGAATTCCCTCCCTATTACCATTGTGGGTCCACCTGCAGCACACGGAATACAACAGTTCAAGAAGGTAGCTCACTTTCCCCAGGACAATTAGAGGATGGGCAGTAAATGCTGGTCCTGACAGCATCCTCTGATGAGTACTCTGATCACATATCTAGTATTTTCCCACATTGCCACTTTGATACCTTCTGGTATTTGGCACCTCTAACATTTGTGATGGTAGGTAAAGGTTGTTTTGATGTCGTTTTCTACCACTAACCCTCTTTTATCCTTCCTTGGGACTGTCTAGTGATTGGTTAGTAGAGGTTATATAACCACACAGCATCTAAAGAAAAAGCACTATATTTGGATGACAATGTTTATTGCATGATAGCAATAGGTGCAACTATATTTGATCAAGGACAATTTGTAGGATCTTAAGGAGTTGGTACAAATACACCTGTTCCTTCTGAGAGCTATAGTCAACTTCTTAGCTTCCACCCACAGACGTTGTGTGACATCCTTACGATATGTGGAGCCAATGTAACGTGAAGCTTAACTACTTCAAAACCTTACACAAACACATCCACGTCCATTTGATGGCTTATAAGGCACCACCATTGAATTCCTGAATGTATGACATTTGTTCTGAGTTGGAGATTGACTTGTACTCCTGAAGACCTAAAAACATCAGAATAAAATGAAACATGTGAAAGAAAAAGCATACATTTAATCAAAAATTGCATTTGTTTTCTATTTTAATAGTTATCTTATTTGCGTAAAGTCTCTTAAACATAAAGCTAGCTGCATTATATGAGAAAGTAACATCGTTTGAATTTCATATCTTTAATCCAGTTTATATGGGCCAGGGAGAGATAGTCACTCTTTAATCGTATATTGAATTTGAATTACGTATTAGATTTATCTTTTAAGCAGTCTACTGGGACTCATGCAAACAAATTGATAATATGATTTCTTTTATATTCCAAACAAAGAGGAATAAATTACGGCAACAGCAGAAATACAGGCAATGCAGCATCTGTGGAATGGCCTTGGATTCAACAGCAAATTATTCAAAACAGATTCTATTAATCTGTCATTTATAGGTTCCAGACTTTATACCATTCTTTTTGAAAAATCTGTTGAAGAAAGAAGAAGAAATTTGCATTTATGTAGTGCATCTTCATTCTCAGTATGCTGCTAATTGCTTTAACAGCCAGAATTTGAAGTGTAGTAATTGTTGTGATTTGAGGAATAGGCTGCATTTAATTGAAACAATGAGGGCCACTCCTGTCAGCCAGCAGGAGGTCTTCTTCTCCCTCTCGAAGAGGCCATGCCGAATTAAGTCACCCATATGCTTAACTGGACAGAGATTGCCTTTCGTCAGGATTCAGGTCCCTAGAGCTGGAAATCTGACCCACTGACAGCTGCTAGCAGACATTGAATAACAGGCCATCAGGAAGGTGATAGCTAATGCAGGAACTACATCCATCCATGGCAATATCTAGGCCACAGGTGAGGGATAGTGGTATGGGTTTTGTGAGGTAGTTGAGGAGGGGAAAGAAGTGGAGGAGGATGTTTTCTCAGCACAAGACTGCCACCATTTTTTGAGGCTGGATTCCTACTTTTGAATAAGGCCTACCCCCATCACACAGTCACCCCTACATGAGTTTGTTTCACATTGTCCCTACTTTAAGAGCCACTGTGCAGATTGGGCCAATTTAAGGTCTGCTGAAATTAAACGCTTGTCAATAAACTATATCTTGTTGTTAAGGCAAGTGTTTCTTCTTGTTAAGACTCAGAAACAATTAACTATCTACAATGATTCAGCCAACAGACCTTTAGATCTACGCGCAGAATGGCAAATTGATGGGAGCAATCGACCTTAACCGTAAGATGCACAGGCATACAACATTGTGATCAACGGTGGGGATCATTGCTTATATATCTCAAGGTAACAAAAGTGAAAAAAAATCAGGTTGACCCAGGAGAAAATATGTTTAGAAAACAAGAGAATTTACCATTTTAAGAATATTACTGCTTTAAGAATACTCAGTCAGTTTGCAGTATAAGTGCTCAGAGAAGCAGTCTTAAAAACTTGCAGAAGGAACAGAAGGACAAAAACAGTACTCCAGGCGAAAACTTTTACCCCAGAGATGGTAAGTAGTGAAGAACAGAAACTGTAGGCAAGGAACAGAGTAAAAAAGCCTTATTACATTTGGCAGATGTAGAGTCCTCAGAGAAGAAGCACTAGTATGAGCGGTCTTGATTGAGGTTTTGCAAGGAAGCAATAACTTCAGAGCTGCAAGAATAGAGAAGAAGATCTCTGTAGAACAGGGAAAAAACTTGAAGTTAATGGCACAAAGCCCAGGCTAGTAGGATAGATCTAAAAGGGAACACTTGTCATTCATAGAGAACATTTTCATAATAACGGGTATACAGCACTAGGTGAGGCTGCAAAACAAAGTCAATGCCATTAAATTATGTTGAGGCTACAGCTTTGGGAATGTCACAGAATAGATTTAAAGTGATAAAATAGCAATTTGTATGATTTAGAAGCCAGAGCCTGACTGAAGAAGAAAGTTGGAATAATTTTAAGAGGGACTCATGACTTAAACTGCAAATTTGATAAGAAGATTTATTAAGACTGCAGCCGTGGAAGTTTTCTTGAAAAATTAAGAATAGGGAGGTGCTTTTTGTATTTGGCAGTGAAAGGAGGAGAATGCATTTATTTTACCCATCAGCAAGAGAGGAAATCTCCATTTTGTCTGCAGGGAGCAAAGTGTCACAATTCTGGTTGCAACAAGTGTGAAAGACTCAAGCAGTGCAAAGGTACAGATTTGTTATTTAACAGAATTTAAGCTTTAATTGAAAGCAAGTAATACAGCTGTGCTTTCATGTAGTCTTTTAAAAAACAATTAGATAGTTTTAAAGCTAAGTCAGAAGTCACACAACACCAGGTTATGGCCCAACAGGTTTATTTGAAATCACAAGCTTTCAGAGCGCTGCTCCTTTGTCAGATGAAACGGAGAAAAGCGCACAGGCACAGAATAATCTGGTGTCATGTGACTTCTAACTTTGTCTATCCCAGTCCAACACCAGCATCTTCATATCAGTTTTAAAACAGAGGAATTAAAATTGAGATATTGCAAATTTAAAGCAGCCGTATAATATTAAGAATTTTCAGAGGATTTTCTGAAAAAGGGTCCCGACCCGAAATGTCAACTTGCCTGCTCCTCTGATGCTGCCTGGCCTGCTGTGTTCCTCCAGCTCCACCCTGCGTTACTTCTGACTCCAGCATCAGCAGTTCTTACTATCTTGCTTGACTTTGGAGACAGCTGTTCAAATTGTGTTAGAAGCAGAAAACAGGAAGATGCACAGATATCTGCGGGGAAAGAAGCTTTACCGCTGGCAACAATAGAACGTATCCACTTTTTAAAGCACAAACACCCTACATACACTTATGACAAGTCAACAAAAAGTGCACACCAAACAGTTGATATTAAAAGCTGGTGTCAGCTCTGTAAAACAATAAAACCTCACAGATGCAAGCTGTGCCTAACCATAACAAAAGACTGCTATTTAAGTAAAACTAAAAGTCATTTCCAGAGGATGTGCGCAACTAAGACCTGATGAGTGCTGTGGTATTTGGCAATTAATTTCATTTCTTTGTGTTTGTCCTATCATACTTAACATGGAACAACTTTATACCTGTGACATCTTCTGTCCTCTCTCTTACTCTGCAGGTTATATGCAATAATTGCCTCTCGTTTACGTAGAAGTTCCATTGTCTCTCTGGAACACAATGCTTTTAAATTTGTTTTGATTTTCAAGTTCTTCACTGTTCTTGTTTCAAATGGTCCCATATTGCAGTTTAAAAGTAAATGTTTGCTACTCTGATGTTGAGATTAGTGCAATAGAGCGTCCTTCATTAGAAAATATATAAGAGGCATTCCAAGGAGAAAAAAGTGATTTGGCTGACCTGAGTTTGATGGAACTTATTTACATCAACGAACATCTCATTGATTTTAAGACTGATACAGGAATAAATGCCACTTCCCTATTAATTCAGCAACCATGGCCGAAGAAGCAGAAGTTACAACCTACAGCGAATACAGAAACTATATGCTCAGGTGGAGTAACTCCCAAAAGTAAAGGTATGCATCAACCAACTCTGCAATACAATGAGCATAAGAAATTGAACATGTTCATGTAAGGTATAATGATATTTCTTACTTTTGAGCCTTCATATGTGTCCTTCCCTTAGCATCCTAGTGGCAGCAGAAGGAGTTTGACCAACACCAAGAGAACAATTGGGTCAGAAACAAGCCACTGCTGACCAACCAGAAGAGGAGCAACCAGTAGAAGATCTTATTGGCTTCCTAGACTCATGGAGGAACCCAAGAAGCGGAATGAATCTGTTGAGATGAATTGCTTCATATAGTTATTGACAGGATCGGTGGGAATGGTTTCTATCCTTTGCATCACTGAAGAAAATTCCAAAGATTAAAATCAGCAAAGTTTGCCAGAGTAAGCAAATATTGAGGACAAGAATGAGCTGCGCGATTTACTCCAGCTCATTGACGAATCCTCAGGTGTTCAGGTAGCAAAGCAGCTTGCGTGACTGATTAAAAACAATACTCAAACAGAAAAACAGTTAAAGAGAAGACAATGAGTATTAGTATATAAGTAAAAGTATTTGGCATTTTGATAAAGACCATATTACTCTTGCTTTCCACAAAATTTGCTTTCACAAATCTCTTTATATGCATCAGACCTTGCATTAAATTATTCCAGACAAGGAGACAGCTACATGAATAGCTGAAAGACTGGTGAAAAGAGAGAACAATTCAAGTTTTCCAGTCAGTGAAAATGGTTTTAGAAAAATAGACAGCGACACATGACTGATGGACTAAGTGAGTAATAAGATTCTGGCACCTAAAATAGGTTGAGTGCATTAATTTAAATAAGTAAGCTCAAAGTTGGGGGGTGTGGTGATGGCCAAACTGAACGAAAGCAGAGGAAAATGATTAAATTTAGCATGGGGAAAAGGCAAAGCAACTTCAAATGCTAAGGCCAATTAAGAGGTGGGAATGGGAATTTGAAAGTGAAATAATTAATTTAAAAAAGAAGGAAATATATACACTGCTGAATATGAATGAACTGAGGTTGTGATGTTTCTATGCAAATGTACAGAAGATTAGAGGATAAGAACGAAAGCTAGACAGTAATTAAATGTGGGGCTATAAATAAAATACATTTCTCTCCAAAGTAAGTTTCATCATCTCTCAAATCCATGTCCATCTTTTTGCAAGATTCTGCGTTTGAATCCCTCCCGTCTGGTTTCCGTCCCTGTCACACCAACAAAACCAGATTTCTCAAGTGTCATAAATGATTGCCCTTGTCACAATCACAAAGGTTGACTCTCCCTATTCATCCTTGTTCGCCTACCTGTAGCCTTTGACATGCTCACTACATCACTTTTTCCTAGTTCCTCTTCCAGTTGTGTGTGACTGCAATCACTTGGTTGCATTCTTAACCATAGCAAGACCGTTATCTCCAACGATTTCTCATTCCCATTCCTAGAATATTACTTCTGTTGTTCCTCAAAATGCTATCCTTGTTCCCTTTCTACTTCTTATCAGAATGTTGTGTTGTAACATCGTCCGAGATTCATTCAGAGTGATGGGGTCTCGTCGACTGGTTGGAAAACTGCCAAGAGCCCTGGGACGTTTGGTGCTATCCTGAGGTAATCAGGTGCTTACCTTGTCAGTTTAGAACCTCCTACTTAAATTAATTCTCGTTGGGGCGGGAATCCTTCTTTCAAGAGCTACTGGACAATCAGAGACCAGCAGTTCTCCAGAATGCCAGCACCATCAGGAGCGGCGCAGCTGACATGAAGATAGGCAGAGGGACAGGTAGTGCTGAGGAAGCGGGGAGACTGCAGAAGGACTTGAACAGGCTAGGAGAGTGGACAAAGAAGTGGCAGATAGAATACAATGTGGGAATGCATGAGGCTATGCACTTTGCTCGGAAGAATAGAGCTGTAGACTACTTTCTAAATGGGGTACTGGAAGATAGAATGGGCCCAGTTGCACAGCCTTGCTTGAACACTTTCTGGATTTTAGAGGTACATGTTTCAGATCTCTCACTCTAAATAGTTGCAGTCTTATCATCATGAGACAGTTATAGGATTGGGATAACGCTTATTGGACAGCCAGATATGTAGGGAACGAAACACAGACTCTCATGGTTACTGAGTCAGATGCCTTGGCCTGGTTAATTATATAATAGAGGGTTGCTGGTGTCGATAATATCATTTTTGATTTGTCCAGCAACAAAGACCATTGCAGAGTTGGCTCTGAAAAGCCTCAAAATATGAACTGTCTCTGGGAGGATTTTTGCTCCAGGAAGTAGGTTCCTTAGGAGAATTTTTCTAGCTTTCATTGAGAGGAAAATACAGTGATAGCTTCCACAGCTTGATTGAAGCCCATTAAATTTTTTTTGCATTCTTGAAGTCTGTGGCAGGGGGAGGTTAGTTATTTCACTTCCCAAATCTATGAAATGAGTGTATGAAGTCTTGATGTGAAGAAAAGCTTTGAAGACCTCAGCTGGAATGCTATTCGGTCTGTAAGCCATTTTTCTTTTTTATCTGTTAGACTGCTTGTTGAAGTATTCTTATTGATGCTCGTTCACCCATGGTTTCCACCGCAGGATACTGTAAGATAGCCTGGAGAGTATCAGCTACCCCTGCAGACCTACAGTTGAGGATGTATTATTTCTCTCTCTCTCTCTTTCTCTGGTATTGACGAATGTCATTGTCCTCCTTACAAAAAGAAACAACACCCTTTTGAGTGAAGGGGATTTTATCCAGATAGCCCTTCTGTCTTCAAAATAATTTTGCGTGTCATGATGGTTAACATATTGTTGGATCGCCTGGCTTTTCTCTTCTCCCCGCATGTATTTTCTGTATTTTTCAGCTGTGAACTGTGGGAATGCTGCTTTCTTGACTTGCAATTTGAATTGTCCTGCCAGGCAATTAAGACTATTTATTTTAGGTCTCAGATTTCAGCATGGCTTTTATCAAACCAACTCTGTTGTTAATAGTACACAAATCCGATTGCTTGGACACAGGTGTCACATTGACTTTGTTTGATCCCGCTGTATCATCCATTGGCTCACTGATCTTTCGAAGACTTTTGGACTCTAAAATTATTATCCCCATTTTCTAGTCATTGCATGGCCTTATCCTGCCTTCTCTTGTGATCATGTCAAACTATATAATCTCCCTCTAATTCAGGCTTCTTGAATACCTTCAATGTTGATCCGGCTGAATGGTAGAGCAGGCTCGAGGGGCCAAAAGACCTATTCCTGTTCCTATTTCTTACGGTCTGAATATTAAGAAGTCACATTTGATAGCTATGCCTTAAGCTGCCGAGGCCCAAAGGTCTATAATGTCCTTGTTGGACTTCTTTGCCTCTCCACCTTTCTTTCCTTCTTTCCTGGTCAGTTTCTGAATTAAAGATTTCTAGGTCTGATTCTGGATAAGAAAACAGGACAGATCATTAACTTGAAGTTAAAAGAACAATAAGAAATATTGTACATGTTGTTGACCAGATAGAGTGAAATATGTTCAAAGGGTTCAAAGGCACCTAGCTAACATTGATTGGTTAGAAGTCATAACAGATCAAACAGTGGATCAGTAAAGCACAAGGAGGAGATGATCACCATTCTTACACCATTGTTCTAAAAGAGGGAAATGTACAAGTCATAAATTTATAGGCCTGTCAGTTTTAGCTGGGTTTTGAGCAAACTCCTCCCTTTTATCGTACCAATGAGGTTTATGAAGACTAAGATAGATCAGCAGTGTGAATTTGTAGAAGGTAGATCATATTTGACTAATTTAATGGAGTGTTTCACTGAAATCACAAAGTATATAGATAGAGGATTTGGAGTAGATTTTGTACATATCAAACAGCATTTCAAAAGTGCCTCGATAGTTTGTTACAGAAATAAAAGCATGTGGAATTAAAAAAGATGCAGGTACAAGAGTCGATTTCTCGGCCTGAAATTACAACGTGGGAAATGGAAGTTTTAAAAGCTGTTGGAATGTGGGTGCAATCCAGAGTATTGTGACAATGTCATTTTTTAGTTCCATTCAATCATTAATCGCATCTGAAATTCCAAAGTGAACTGATCAACAAATGTGAGAGGGAAGACCATAACAATTGAGGGGGTGTGGGAGGGATGGACAGGTCAGGTGGGAGTGAGGGGATGAGAGGTTGGTTGTGGTGGACATGACTGCAATTGAGTGCATTTCTCCAAGTGAATAGCTGGCACTGGCAGAAGCGCAGTACTCTGAATATTGTCCTTTAGTTTCTATGATTCTATGGATATTGTATACTGCAGTGTAACATACTTGAAAGGAATGCAATTTATCACCGGTGTGGCACTAATTATATCATCAAAACAAACACACTGGGATATTCAGATTTTTTTTGTACAACATTTGTTACTATTTGCTATGCGCTGGTTAATTCATGTTAACTTCCTGAGTCTAGATATTGTGTTTTGTATCTCAGAGATATGCAGCAAAGACTGTCAGCCAGTTCCTTGTGTAAATAAGAGCTGTTTTATACACCGTTAAAATGTCTGCAACCTGATGCTAACTGCTGGCTTGTCATCTCTCTGTAACCTTTGAATCTCAACACGTGGCACAGTGAGGAATCAACAGGCGACATGCTAAAACAAACCACAACACATCTCCCACTTTGGTAAGGTTAAGTTATCTTATTTTAAATTAAATCATCATAAACAATAATCAGAAGTTCATTGAATCCTTTCTCGGAGTATTTTCTCTAAGTGCTAAAATAATCTGTGAGACATGGAGGTTGCTGGCGACTGTGCTGATTTATGAAGTTTAGGTTCTAGTTCCAATGATAAGCTTGATGAGGTGGATTTTGAACACTGTGGTCACTCATCAGAAAATGTAATGTATTCTCATCATCGTTGCCTTCCAAATATTATGGTCTGCTCTCTGTCAAGCATCTCAAATTGTATTATGTTGTCATCCAGTTGAATACTGTCGATACTGAGCAACAGTTTAATCTGCTTTGAATCTACCCGAATTGGACCACCCATGATAGTATAAACAACATATTTCACTCTCAGGAATAGATTCCTCCATAAGTCAAAATGACTATGTCTTCTTCTTCGAAAGCTTACACAGCCTTATGGAATGATTCATTTTTGAACATGAACCACACTTTTCTCCTCAAGCTGGGCACAGGTGTTGTGAATCCACAGGCACCTCCATGACAAGGCCATGTTTCGGGAGGTATTTTATTGTAATCACTGAATGCGTCTGCTGAGGTCTCATTGTCCAGGACCCTTGAACTTGAATTCTTTAGGTAAACTGTGCCCATAATCCTGAATCTGAGACCACATTTCTGTATAACTTCTTTGAGTTAAAGATGACGTATTGCATTTGAACTGACAAAGATTTGGCCTTTGTTAAATCAGCGTCCTCCATAAGTAGGAATGCTCTACTTCATGAAAGTTATGTTTTTTGTGAAATTGGTCATCATAGAACCAGGAAGCAGGCCATTCAGCCCATTGGGAACACACCCACAACTGAAAGAGCATCCATCCCACCCCAACCCCTTAACCCTATCCCCATAAACCTGCATTTCCCATGGCTAACCTATCTATCCCTGGGCACGATGGGCAATTTAGCACAACCAATACACCTAACGTGCACATCTTTGGACTGTGGGAGGAAACCAGGGCACCCAGAGAAAACCTACGTAGACACAGGAAGATTGTGTAAACTCCACACAGACAGTCGCCTGAGGATGGAATTGAACCTGGCTCCCTGGCACTATGAGGCAGCAATGCCAACCACTGAGCAACCGTGCCATCACAAATTGGTTTGTTAGTAGGTGTGGCAAATATACATGTGGAAGCCAAATAATGCATTACTGCCATGTATTCTTTATGAGTTCACCATTTCCCCGGCATCTCTGATGGACTGCATGTTGTTCAGTGATCACACTTTTCTTTAGCTTGAAGTATTTTTCAAAATTATTTAATGCTGCATCCCCTGTGAGCTGTTTAAATAGTTGCTAACTTTCTGCCCTGAGGCCATGGATGAATATCATATTCTTGTGTTTTATTGCTAGCTGTGGACTTTCCATAGCTACCACAAACATGCAGCAATTGAATCTCAAAATCCGATGATCTGATGGCAGGAGCAAGTATCTCTCCGAAAACGAAGGATATGTTTTAGATCCAGTAAGCTTGACCTTTTCTCTATCTTTATCACCTACTGTTATGTTTTGTTCCTCAGATATGCACTGCGACTCTTTACGAATCCTACGTCTGCACTAGAGGTTTATTTCGACGTTTCTACAATGCCTGTAGCCTCAGGATTATTGCTTGCCTTCGTAGGTTTGTCTTGTAACACAGTTAGCAGCAGCTGGTCACAGCCAATCAAACACTGAACAATTGAACACAATGCAATTAACATGATAGAAGCAAATAACATCATCAAAGGGCACATTTTCATCGATCTAATGCCTGGAGTTCTGTGTGCAGTTTTGGTCTCATTACCTCAGAAAGGACGTACTGGCAGTGGAGGGGGTGCAAAGGAGGTTCACTCGGTTGATTTCTGGAGTTGAGGGGGTTGGCTTATGAGGAGAGTTCAGGGCTACACTCATTGGAATTTAGAAGAATGGGGGATTGTGGGATCTTATAGAAACATAAGATTAAGAAGGGAATAAATAGGATAGAAGCAGGGAGGTTGTTTCAAATGGCAGGTGAAACTAGAACTAGGGGGCATAGCCCTAAAATAATGTGGAGAAGACTTGGAACTGACTGGAGGAGAAGGATCTTCTTCCAAAAGTTTGTGAATGTGTGGAATTCCCTGCCCAGTGAAGAAGTTGAGGCTAGCTCATTGAATGCTTTTAAGGCAAAGATAGATAGATTTTTGAACGGTAAAGGAATTAAGGATTATGGTGACTGGGCGGATAAGTGGAGCTGAGTCCATGATAAGATCAACCATGATATTATTGAATGGTGGAGCAGGCTCGATGGGCCAGATGGCCTACTCCTGCTCCTATTTCTAATGTCATTATGTTCATATGTAACTCTTTCTGGAAAACATTCAAAGTTTTGGCCTCAACTGTTTCCTGTGGCAGAAAATTGCACAGGCTCACCACTCTCTGGATGAAAAAATTTCTCCTCATCTCAGTCCTAAAAAGCCTTTCCTGTGTCCTTAGACTGCCACCTCTAGTTCTAGACTCCCTGGTCATCAGGAGCATCCTTCCTGCAATTGTCCTGTCGAGTTCTGATAGAATTTTATAGATTTCTACAAGATCCCTCTTCATTCTTCTAAACTCATGTGAATATAATCCTAACTGATTCAGTCCATCTTCAAACTTTCTTCCAAATCTGCATTATTCTTTTAGGTGCAAACATTATCAACAAACCTTCTGATAAGGTGACACTTTTCTTGTTTGACTACTACCTCCAAATCACAGTGCGTCAAAGATAAATAAAATTATATCGGAGAAAGGAATTTGCTCTATTTCTTTGTGACAATCATTGCCAATCCCTTCGCTTTTTGCTCCATCACACATTTGTCACTAAATTTTAGGTACACTCCCCTATACCTCCCCCTTCGTTTTTGGCCTCTCTGTATTTTCAACAGCATAAAACATTTCCAACTTCTGTCAGTTCTAAATGTAAGTCTTATTTGACTGGAGACATCATTTATGGTTAACATTCCATGGAAGTTGCTCAGTATTTCCAACACTTTTTTGTTTTTATTTCTAATTTATATCATCCTTCGTATCTTCTTGTGTTTACTTCTGTTGCCAAAATGTAATACACTAGTACATTTTGGTGACTTTGTCTTTTCAAACTTATTTTGCTTATCAAAGGACATTGGTCATTTAGGGCATCGCTCAAAGTGGATTTTTGTGAAGGTATTTCTCAGAATACTGGTGCAATTGTTTTTTGAGGTGAAATTGATGTTTCCAGATGGAAGCACATTCTTTCAATTTATGTGACAGCTCCTGTCACAGTACTTGTGAAATCGCCAAAGTAATTGATAGTAAAATAGATTGGAGTGAATATATGTTTTACCTAATTAAAACGGAAAGCGAAATGCACATTCAAGATCGCAGTAGACTGTAAAATGTCAGTATGAATGCACCAAATCAATTGCCAGAAAGTAGAATGTTCCAAAATATCTCCTTGAAATAAATCTCATAAATG
This sequence comes from Ginglymostoma cirratum, assembly GCA_024137785.1. Classification (NCBI taxonomy): domain Eukaryota; kingdom Metazoa; phylum Chordata; class Chondrichthyes; order Orectolobiformes; family Ginglymostomatidae; genus Ginglymostoma; species Ginglymostoma cirratum. Next base: position 13,422,645 of record JAHRHZ010000267.1, read on the forward strand.
TCTTTAGCACTGTAATCACTTCTCTTTGACTTCTAAATCACCACTATTGTTAACTGTTCTTTTCTGTAGTAATAGTAAAGGCATTTTGTGTACACCTGTAGCTTGGCTTCTGGGATGCTAGCAATGCCTTACCACACTCTTAGACTAACTCTGTCTTTGCATTTTCTAGGTCAGCATGTCTTTCAATATTTCCACTTAAGGACGTAGCTGATAAGGAAGACCAAGGATCTCCTGCTCTTATGCTTTGTAAACTATGCTTAATACTAGTGGCGTTGGTTTCAAGAATGATTCCAAATTCAGCACCTATCGCAGCATGCCATATGGCTCAGACACTGTATTTTACAAGTTAAAGATTAAACTGACGCATCTTTACAAACCTTCTGTTGCCCAAAAGCCGATTCTTAAATATTAACATCCACCTATATCATTCTCAGCTTTATTTTAAATTACAGATTGCAAACTCCAAAGGTCACGGCACTATTCTCTACTCTATAACCTACCTTGTGACAAGTGACAGATGTGGCCAAGGGCAGTGGGCTTGTCTGGTGTGATAGTGATGATGCTATTTAGTAATCCTCAGGTGACAAAGGTCTGTATCACCAGATCCATCCATCATTTCCTAAAGCCTTTTTTCTCTTTTCGGCAAGTCTGCACAACATGCCCTACCAGTGTCTATGAAATTGTAACAGATCACAGGCGGACATGACTGACTGCACATTTGTCTAAGTTTGACACTGGAAACCCTTTCAGCCAGTTAATGCCAACCTCTGGCAGTTTTGCAAAACCTCCGAATGAGAGATAGAATTGAAAAATGTCATCCATTTTCTCAACCACGTAGCAAATTGGAGAGCATTATTGATTGATAATCTTTCATTCTGAAATACGTGTTGGTTTTATCAGAAAGGTGTATTGAATTTCTGACTGACTTACTAATTGCACCCAAGATGATATTTTCTTATAGTGCTGTTATCTGAGGTAACAAAGGAGCCGGGATACGCAGTATTATCTATGACTTTCACACTGGACCTACTTAAAATGACGACTCATGAAGTAAATGTTTTTGTCCTCATCTGTCAATGGCTTTTTTTTTATTTTACAATGGTCGCTGATCACTTATTCTTAAGTCAATAACTTAAATGATTCTGTACACAATTTGGATTCTGTGAAGAATAGAATCTGATTACTCAGTCATCAGAATGCTTATCCATCTATTTCCGCAGTGCTATCATACAGATACTGGAGGTGAAATTAGTTCTGTGCCCACAATTGGGGAGATTAACGATTGTGTAGGTTCTGTTGAGCTCAGTTTATCTAATTTGTGTGAGGGTATCCAACTTTTGGTCTATCAACAAGAGTCCTGCAGAGTAAACAAAATGTAGTTTGTTGCTCTTGTACAGCTATTGACAAATAGCGGAGGCGATGGCCTAATGGAATTATCACTAGACTGTTAATTCAGAAACCCAGATAATATTCTGGGGACCCGGGTTTGAATCCCACCACGGCAGATGGTGGAACTTAACGTCAATAAACATCTGGAATTAAGGGTCTAATGATGACTTTGAATCCATTGTTGATTGTTCGAAAAACCCATCTGGTTCACCAATGTTCTTTAGGGTAGGAAAGTGCCATCCTTACCTGGTCTGGCCTACCTGTGATTCCAGACCCACAACAATGTGGTTGACTCTAACGACCCTCTGGACAATTAGGGATGATTAATAAATGATGCCTAGCCAGCAATGCCCTCATGCTGTGAATGAATAAAGGAAAAAAAAATAAAAATGGGCTCAGCTTTATTACAAGGACTAATGGGAGAGTTCAGACTTGGGTCTGTCTCCCACAAGCTCCAATATTACTCTTCCCCTCATGACATCATTACAATGGGTGGTTCAATTACCTGATCCTGCCAGACCCATATACAACAACTTCCCCAAGCTTTTTTATTATGATTATTAGACGTTATGCATTCCTTTATATGACTATATTTATGTTTCCCCCAGCCTTTAACTTAAATATTGAAATGATCGAGGGACTTCATCATTCTCCCCTGGTGTTTTCTCTTCGGCCTTAGAAGGATTGTAGTTTGTTGGATAGAAGATAGTTGCAATGGTCATGAGGTATGCACTGCTTTTCTACAATTTGTTGTCCACTATATATGGGAGAATTACTTGTAGTATGTCTTTAAAGTTAAGTGTGACATCTCCTGGACCATGTGGTTGAATAATATTGTGACACTGATCCCATAGCTAACTTGAAATTTGTGAGGTGCCTATAGACAAAAATGTCTGCTTGCTGAATATTTGGTCCGGATCTCTGACTTCACCTGGAAAGTCTTTGGATATGTCTCATACTAGAGTCTGTTCTACTCCATTTACCTCTTTAGGTGGGTAATTCTTTGGTGCTTAGCACATTTTCTGAAAGTGATTTATAATTTTACAATTAAAGCATTCAGTTTTAATTGGTGGGTACTGTTCTTGCCTGTGGCATTTCTTTGTTCTATAGCAATGGGAAGGAATTCTAATCGCTGCGGCCTCTGTACCTGCTTCATTGATCTAGCACATGTCTCTTGTTTGGTTCTATAGCTTAGGAACTGAATGGATTCCAATATCTCCTGTACTGGGTTTGATCTCTTCCCCTTAGGATTAATCAAAGTTGCTTCTGGACCTCTGCTTCATACACCATCTGAGTAGTTTTCCCTTGAGTTGGATTTTCTTTGGACTGTACTGTAGCTGGGATGCTGGAAAATGGTTCCAATGAGTTGAGCAATCAAGACTCTGCCCCGACTTTATATAGCATCATCATAGTGCATGGTACTATGGCACTCCTCAGTCTTAGGCCCATATACAACATATTTTGTTTCTATAACACTCTTTAAAAAAATCTATGTAATCTATCCTCCTAAACTGTAATTTGTGTATGTGTGCGAGACAATCTTGAGTGCGTATGTGTGTGAAAACTTCAGCGACTTTATTATTTCTATTTGTCCAAGTTATGTTATGAACAATAGACCCTAATCCCTTTGCTGTTCAGAATGTATAAGGAAATCGCCGTCTGATTTTACTACAGTAACCACACAGAATTTTATCTCAATTATGTCATGTTAAGGTTACTTCCTTGCCTTCAATTTTCCCCAGCACACAATGGTACTCATGCCTAACCAGTGCATCTGCACCCAGGACTCTTGTGGCACAGTGATAGTGTCCATACCTCTGAGCCAGGAGGCCTGGGTTAAAGTCCTACTGATCCCAGATCTGTGTCACAATGTGACTGAACAGGCTGATTAAAATAAATGCAATGGTACTCCTCAGACTGCCGGAGAGAATGATAACTGTCTCTTCAGGTATTAGCTTATATGACCCAGTATTGAACTCTTTGGTAACATAATCCAGTTTGTAATAATAGTCTCTCTTGCTTTGAAATGGATATTTCTGCCTTTTCACACATATATCACACATATATTCATTCAATCTCTTTAAAGGGGGTCTGGCTATTGAAATGAGGTTTGATACAAATCATGAAGCTACTTCATTTGAAAATGAGTGCCAAAAAGGAGAATCAATTCTAATCAAATTCATACATCTGAATCAGCATGGCTTGTTATTGCATAACTTCAACCAGCACCGAACACATTGCGCTTGCCCATAGTTACTTTACTTAAGTAGAATTATTCCTAAATATTCTCTCCTGTCTTCTTCAGCTGTTACTGGATCTAACAGTCTTAATCGCTTCCAGAATTTTGTAGCCTTGACTGGACTGAACTTCCATTGTACAGCTTCAGTTACACGCGACATTGGTGTGACTATGTCTGGAGTATAGTGTACAGTACTGGTCACCATAATTATGAGAGAATGTTCATGCATTGGAAGTAGGAAGAAAGTTTACTAGACTAATACCAGGCCCAAAACGTCAGCCTTCCTGCTCCTCTGATGCTGCTTGGTCTGCTGTGTTCATCCAGCTCTATACCTTGCTACCTCAGATTCTCCAGCATCTGCAGTTCCTACTATCCCCAAAATGAGCAGATTGCCTTAAGAAGAAAGGCTCGGCAAGTTAAGCCTGTATCTTTTGGAGTTCAGAAGAGACGGAGGTGATTCAATTAAAAAGGATCCTGAGGGGACTTTGAAAGGATGCTTCCTCTTGTCGGAGAATGTAAAACTAGGGTCATAGTTTAAAAATAAGGGAGTGACCATTTTAAAAAGAGATGAGGAAACAATTTTTTTCTCCCAAAGTCTTGTGAGTCTTTGGAATTCTCTTCAAAAGGCAGTGGATGCAGAATCTTTAAACAGTTCGAAGGCAGAAGTAGAGAGATTCTTTGTTACCAAGGGATGAAATATTTTTGAGAGTATGCAGGAAAATAGAGTTGAGGTTAAAATCAGACCATCCATGATCTTATTGAGTGGTGGAGCAAGCTGAGGGCTGAGTGGCCTACTCTTGTTCCTTGTTTGTGTGTTCCTTCACATTTCTCTACCAATCTAATTTGATTTCTTAACTGTGTTTCTGTGTCCTGACTACATTGACTCCAAATAAATGCAAACCGGGGCATCAAACTGGACCAGTACAGTATGCAGTCAATGGGTCAGATTCTAACTGGGTCTCCCGTGCTTTGGAAGCATGAAGAAAGGATACAGAAAAAAAATGTTTATTTTAACCTCTGAGAGGTGACCTGGTGGAATTGAATAAGATACTCAAAGTTCTGAAAAAGATAAATCCTGAATATTACTTTAAATTGCAGAAGTAGGGAAAGAAGACAGAGGGTCAAATAAGAAAAAGGTAAATATGTTTCAGGGCATCAGAAATGCTTTGATGCCTAAGGAGTGATCAGCAAGGAATGGATACTTGGTCAGCATGCTGGAATCAAAAACCTTTGAAGTATTGAATAACTTATTGGATGCTGCAATGCAAGGACTGTAGGGAGCTTTTTGTTGACGAATCTGAATAGGCTGAGTGGTTGCCTTCATCCAGGATTATGTTGTGATCTGTCACTGTTTCAGATAATTGATACTGAATGTTCCAGTCAAGTTACTGAGAGCTGATCAATTGTAACTCTAGATGGGGATTTCGCTTCGAATCTTTTAATTCAGCCATATGTTGCAAGGTCATATGTGAGGACAATAATGTTTATACAGAAAAGACTTGTGAACTGAATGGTGATTTTAATCTGACCAGAGGGTATTTGAGAGTCAACCACATTGCTGTCGGTCTGGAATCACATGTAGGCCAGACTGGGTAAGGATGGCAGTTTACTTCTTTAAAGGACATGAATGAACCAGATGGGTTTTTCCAACAATCGACAATGTATTCATAACCACCATTAGGCTCTTAATTCTAGATTTCCAGGTAATGTTCCGGGGACCTGGGTTGGAATCCCACCATCATCAACCTTTTTTGGTTACTTCATTAAAAACCTCAAACAAGTTTGTGAGACATGATTTTCCTTGCATTAAACCATGCTGACTATCCCTAATCAGTCCTTGCTTCTCCAAATGTACGTAAATCCTATCTTTCAGAATCACTTCCAACAAAGTACCTGCCACAAATGTCAGACTCACAAGTTTATAGTTTCTAGGCTTCTCCTTACAATCTTTCTTAAACAATGACACAACATTAACTACTCTCCAGTCCTCCCATACTTCACCTGCATTTACAGATGATGCAAATATTTCTGCTAGGGGCCCCATAATTTCCTCCCTAGCTTCCCACAACTTCTTGGGATACGGTTGATCAGGTCCCAGAGATTTATCTATCTTTATGCTCTCTAAGACCACGAGCACTTCCTCTTCTGTAATATGAACTGTTTTCAAAACATCAATACTTATATTCCTGAATTAACATGGGTTGTCAACACAAAGCAAATGTCTTTATGTCTGCACATAGTTCTAACTACAAAACATATTTTCAATTCAGCACATTTATAGAAAAAAACTGCTAATAGAAACTTGTGACACCAAAATTACAATTTCTTTTAGTTGGTTGCACTTTGGGACGTTAGTTCAGTGTGTTCAAGCACCTCAGCTCAGGCTTAACATCCAACTGTCACCCTTGCAGGTTGCTGTACGTTTTGCCATTGAACTAAAATGATAACATTAAATGTAAAGTTTCATATAAAAGCAAGTACAAGAATGTATATCTTTAAAATGAAAATTGAAGTGTATTTGCATATCCTAGTTCAAAACAAAAATAAATGCAAACTAGGAACAAGATTAGGCCACTCAGCCCTTCAAGTCTGCTCTGCCATTCAATAAGATCATGGCTGATCTGATTTTAACCTTAACTCTACATTTCTGCACATCCCCAATAATCCTTCATTCCCTTGGTAGTAAAAAAATTATCTATCTGTGATTTAAACATGTTTAAAGATTCTGCATTCACGGCCTTTGAGAAAGGGAATTCCAAAATATCCCGACTCCCTGAGAGATTTTCTTGTTCTGCATCTCTGCATCATATTGTCTTTGACTGTGGAAGCCGCTACATCCAGAATAGAGTACCACTTCTTTCAGAGATGGCAGGAACTGCAGATGCTGGAGAATCTGACATAACAAGGTGTAGAGCTGGATGAACACAGCAGGCCAAGCAGCATCAGAGGAGCAGGAAGGCTGACGTTTCAGGCCGAGACCCTTCTTCAGAAATGAGGGAGGTGAAGGGGGTTATGAAATAAACAGGTAGAGAGGACGAGATGAATAGAAGATGGATAGAGGAGAAGATAGATGGAGAGGAGATAGACAGGACAAAGAGGCGGGGATGGAGCCAGTAAAGGTGAGTGTAGGTGGGGAGTTAGGGAGGGGATAGGTCAGTTCAGGGAAGACGGACAGGTCAAGGGGGAGGGATGAGGTTAGTGGGTAGGAGATGGGGGTGGGGCTTGGGGTGAGAGGAGGGGATAGGTGGGAGGAAGGACAGGTTAGGGAGGCGGGGACGAGCTGGGCTGGTTTTGGTATGCGGTAGGGGGAGGGAAGATTTTGAAGCTTTGAATTCCACTTTGATACCATTGGGCTGCAGGGTTTCCAAGCGGAATATGAGTTGCTGTTCCTGCAACCTTCGGGTAGCATCGTTGCGGCACTGCAGGAGCCCCAGGATGGACATGTCATCTGAGGAATGGGAGGGGGAGTTGAAATGGTTCGCGACTGGGAGGTGCAGTTGTTTAGTGCGAACCGAGCGCAGGTGTTCTGCAAAGCGGTCCCCAAGCCTCTGCTTGGTTTCCCCGATGTAGAGGAGGCCACAACAGAAATAGCGGATGCAGTATACCACATTAGCAGGTGTGCAGGTGAACATCTGCTTGATGTGGAAAGTCTTCTTGGAGCCTGGGATGGGGGTGAGGTGTAGGGGCAGGTGAAGCACTTCCTGCGGTTGCAGGGAAAAGTGCCGGGTGTGGTGGGGCTGGAGTGGTGGGACTTCACAAGCTTCAAAATCTCCCCTCCCCTACCGCATACCAAAACCAGCCCAGCTCATCCCCGCCTCCCTACCTGTCCTTCCTCCCACCTATCCCCTCCTCCCATGCTAAGCCCCACCCCTATCTCCTACCTACTAACTTCATCCCACTCCCTTGACCTGTCTGTCTTCCCTGGACTGACCTATCTCCTCCCTACCTCCCCACCTACACTCACCTCTACTGGCTCCATCCCCGCCTCTTTGACCCGTCTGTCTCCTCTCCACCTATCTTCTCCTCTATCCATCTTCTATCTGCTTCCGTCTCTCTCCTTATTTATTTCAGAACCCCCTTCCCTCCCTCATTTCTGAAGAAGGGTCTAGGCCCAAAATGTCAGCTTTCCTGCTCCTCTGATGCTGCTTGGCCTGCTGTATTCATCCAGCTCTACACCTTAGTACCAATTCTGGTTCCTTCACACAGTGTGGATTTGGAAACTTCAGAAAAGATTCACACTGTGTACACCTTTTATTATCTAGTTTGAAACCTTCAGTTCACGTAATACACTCCAGCATATCTGAATCTTTTTACTTGACAAAAGTGTACATTTTAAAAGACTTGACTGAAATGCTTTAAATGATGACCCTGTACATCATTTGAATGAAGTAAGTAAGAGAAAATGAGGGGGAAATGTATCAATGACATTAGCAAAGAACTCGTTTAATCATCAGATGCTTTTTCTTCACCCAGTGAGTTGGAATAACCCGGGGGCAAATTACTGCAGATGCTTAAATCTGTAGTGAAAACAAATGCTGGAGATCACAACGGAGCAGACAGTGTCCATGGAGAGAGAACAAGCTGATGTTTCAAGTCTAGATGACTTCTCATCAGAGCTGAAATGACGTGCGGAGTGGGCAGCATTCATGCTGTCGTTGGGTGGGGGGCAGTTAGTGAGGTGTAAAGTGCTGCTAGAGAATGAAACGTTAGCTTGCTCTCTCTCCATGGATGCTGTCTGACCTGCTGTGGTCTCCAACATTTGTTGTTTTCAGTTGGAAGAAGCTGTCAGCTCGTGCGGGACGCGTCCGCTGCACACATTCAATTGGTTGCTGTTATCTTCTGTCTTCATTTTTGATTACCTTTGGGTAGGAGACGTTCGGTCACCAAAAGAAATGTTCCAGAATTCTATTTTCCTTGAGTTTGCCCCAGGATATTTTTTACTTCACCTGGCAGTGTATTTGGGGGTTGGGTTGCCTAGTTGCAACTGGACTGAATAGGATTGACCTGATGGACAAGCCGCTGGTCATCTGTCGGATATATTCCTGCAATACGCTCTCACAATGCCAATCCTGAAAACCACTTGGTTTCTTATGTGCAATGCCATGGGCCATCAATTAGTTCTCATGGAAGGGGAGGATGAGAAGGAGAGAGGAAGACATATTCAGAGAGCCATTGACATTAATCAAAAAACAAATCTAGTCATTAAAAATGACCCTGTGGATAAAGTCTGTGACACTGAAGAAAATGTTAATTATTAGAAATTATATAGAATGACAGAAAACATGAAAGAAACTGATGTGAAATTTTCAAAAATTAAGGAATGCATCAGTGAGGCTAAGTCATGCAATTCACAGTTGTTTGAATTATGCCAGGTTAAAAGCAGTGACAGCAAGGACCTTCTGTTACTTATATTATTCTGAAGAGATAGAACTAATTCTTATGTAAATATGTATGCCAGGTCACCACATTCACTGTAGAGCTGCAGTCCCCATGCAGTAACATGTCTCAGCCTATAAGCCCTCTGACCAAATGGTGCACTATAATGGAACAACAGCATTTTTAGTCTCAGGCATGATTAGGCTGGATTTTTTGAGGTGTGGCAATCACACTTTAGATTACCCCTCCACACATTTTATTTTCACATTATGAAAGACCTCAACATTTCTAACAGAAGATTCCAATCAGGGCTCCTTCAGAAACGCAGAACCACACCTGAAATCCGACAGGTCTCTCACAGTGCAGGATAGTTACTGGAGGGTAAGCCTTCCCTCTTTATCACAGCAGTCAGTTGCTGGATTCTGAAATTTAATTGGCTAGTGTCACTGACAGCAACTTTGTCAGTTCCCTGAAAGGATATGGATCTAATGTAACTGGGAAGGTAGGTTGCCAGGTGGGTAAGGGCTGGAGTACCAGGTAAGTGGGATGTCAGGTAAACAGGATGCCAGAGCTCAAAGTGGGAAAGGGGCCAGGTATGAATGGTTTGGAGATATTGAGTCCAGCACAGGGAGGGTCGGGGAAGGTGAAAGAATAGGAGGAGTGTATTGGTTCCATGGTGGGGAGTGTGTGGTTGCAGGATAAAACCCTATGAAAGAGAGGGGTGGTGAATTTCTAACATGCTGATGGGATGGGACATATTGTTAGGGAAGGGGTCGTGTTGGCGTGTCAGATTCTAGCCGGGGTGTTGAGCCTAGAGTGGGCAGGGGGCTGTCTGTTCCTGGGGGAGGCGGGTGTTTGGGGTCTGCCAGGAGGGCTGGGGATGTTGGGAGAAGAGCCTGTCTGCTGCGAAGCTGGTAAGTCTGGTGACGGAGACGGAGGGTGTTGGCTCCTGTGGTGGGAGGGAGGTATCTGCTCCCCAGGGGATAGGGGCCTGTCAGGCTGCAGGGAGTATCAAGTATATTTCACAGGCAGAGCTGAGATGTTGGCTCCCAGAAGAGGGTATTCAGCCTTGGATGGGTAGACAGGTTTGCCAGATCCTCAGCAGAGAAGTGGGAGTCAGGTCAGAATCTGAACAATGTAAGGGAAGTAGAGCCCGAAACGTCAAGTTTTCCTGCTCCTATGATGCTGCTTGACCTGCTGTGTTCATCCAGCCCCATGCTTGTTATCTCGGATTCTCCAGCATCTGCAGTACCTTTTATCTCGAATGTAAGGGAAGTATATTGGGGGGTCGGTGGAGTTGGTAAGTTGAGGGCCAATTAATAGTTATTCAGAATTTAGATTAGATTATTAATAATCTAAATAGCTCTGAGTGACTACTTACTTGAATCTGTCCAATTTAAATGTGGAAACTTTGGAGGGTTTCAGGTGCAGGATAATTGTCCATCAGTTTCTTCAATTTCCTGGACGATTCCCTCAGTCCCTGCTATACTGTGGATTCCACAGGGTCCCAGTGCACAACTTCCATCAGAAATAACCATCTAGCCATCTAAAAATTCAAGCCATTAAGGGAACCAGAGGTCAGAATACCTTAAGAGGAGGAAGTAAATTCATGGAGTTAGTATAATTGTGTTCTTAACTCAGCAGGACATTTCCTTTGCTAATATTTTATTTCAGTTGTTGTGAGAAATCTTCTAAAGCACTAAATGGGAATAAAATGTTATATGTTAGATACCATTTAGATAAAAAAAAAAATACCTAGAAGTTGTGGAGACCTCAATTCCAATAATCACAAAACAGGACTTCATTTATGGGCCAGAGAAAGCAATAAAGAAATTAATGAACAGTAAAAAAAGATTTCAGGAACACAAAATTTAAATTCTGCAGAGGCTGGAAAGCTTTCATCAGAACAGATAATGCAGGAAATACACAGGTCAAATATTATATCTGGGAACAGGAATAATGGCTTGGATTTCCACGTGAGTTCACGAAAACGTGACCTCGTGCCCTTTTGAACATTTTGAAATGCACACTTCTGACCCACACATGAGTTTGCAGTTTTTTTTACGGTTTCGCATAGTGTCCAGTTTGCAAATCTGAAAACCGCCGATGTGGGAGGAGTATGAGTGTGGAGGTAGGCCAATTGGAAGGCCTGTGATCTCCAGCAAAGCATCCCAGCTTCCATCACAAGTTAAAGGTTTCTTCAACCTCATCCAACCCCAAGTCATCACACTCCTCAGGTCTAAATGCCCCCTCAGAATCCTTGTGCCCTTAACTGTCCACAATAGCCTCTCAACCAGCTTATACTAGGTACAATCCTCAGAGCTATGCAATAACAATGAGGGATGTTATAAAACTACTGGAAAAATTAAACTCAAATAATCTTTTTTAAAAAACACTGAATTCAAACACACTATCATCAATGTTGCGTGAAGTCTTTATAATATGAGAGCAATGTTTTGATGATATCACAGAGCTACTTCCCACAGGTCATATATATCACTGTATAAGTGGGTATAGATAGACGCAAGATCATTGAGGTTGATTTGAAGGGAGATGCACATGTAGACAGTCTATTAACGTTGTAACAATAAGACTAGAACCTGGTGTATCTCAAATTGCATACTGTACATTGTGCTAACATGCAAAAAACAGCATCCTACAGTAACCACAATAAAAGCCCATGAGCAACCAAGGGAATAAATCCACATTGAGTGTCTGCAAAAAGAAGCTATTTACTGGCCACCCAGTGCAGATTCAATCCCTTGGAGAAAAGTGCTGAAAAACTGGTCTGGGAAGCACAGTTAAGAATTCTGGCGAGAATTTAGCAGTTTTAGAATTAAAGGAAAAGTTAGCCACAAGCAAGTTAAAAATATTATCAGTTCCAGGCTTAAAGTTTCTAAATTGACTGAAAAGTCAGGAATATTATTCATTTTTGGAATTTGAAGTTTCAGAGCCCCAGAAGTGAAGGTACGTCTACTCTTTCAATGGTTTGGGCAACAAATAAAGGTTTCAGTGGGCAACTGGTAAGTTTCATCAAGTTTAGTTTTTAAAGGCAGAATCAGAAACAAAGAAAAATAGTGCAAATTTAATCATTTGGAGTTTACATTCAACACAAAAATTTATTAGACAGAAGAAAAGTGATGCCAGCAAGTTATTCTTGACATAGAAAAATATCAGTGAATCTTATTGATTGAAACCATTTTTAGAAAGTCTTTCCCAACACATCTCTGGAAATCCCGGTTAAAAAAATCTTCATTTACTTCTGGCAAGAAACCATATTGGAAAAGGGAAACCAAAATCCTGGGAAAGAAACATCTTCATTTTCCTCTATGAAGAAACAATATTGGTAAAGGGAAAATAAAATTTAAACAGCAATTAGAACAACTGAAATCTCAACAGCTTTCAGTTTTGGCACTGCCATAACAATCTTTATGAGAACAAAGATTAAACAACAGGGCAATGAAATGAGTGCAGTAGAAGCAGATCAAGATCATAATGATCATTTTTCAAATCAAGAAAATACTCAACGACTGCAAGTATCTGTCAGTGCAACACAATTCATTGTTGCCAATCCCTTCATAAGTAATTCAAGTTATCAGATCTATTTGCTGGATCAGAAAATTGGCATTTGTGGAAAGCAGAACTCCTAAGGTTTTGAACAGCTTCAACACTGGGCAACATTTCAAATGCAAACTGATTAGCACTCTATAACATGGTAAGGACATCAAATTATGTGCTACATAGACAGATCAATAGAACTAAATTACATTTGACAACATCCTAACAGCTTTTGATCCATATTTCACTTGTAGAGCAAATAATAAACTAGTGGGATCATGTTTTAACAGCAGATACCAACTTCCAGGAGAGCCTGTAGATTGCTTCATTAACAGCCTGTGTCTGAACCAGGCATCTATGGGAACACCTCTGACTAGGGATATGCTTATAGCAGTCACGGGCTATTCTCCACAATATCACTTTGAGTCAGAATCATCACAGAATCATCATCAGAGAATCCTTACAGTCTGGAAGCAGGCCATTTGGCTCATCGAGTCCACAAGACAGTCCAAAAAGCATCCCACCTAGACCCACCCTGTCCCTGTAACCTGCATTTCCCATAGCTACTTCCCCTGGCCTGCACATCCCTGGACACTACGGGCAATTTAGCATGACCAATCCACATAACCTGCACATCTTTGGACTGTGGGAGGAAGCCGTAGCACCTGGAGGAAACCCACGCAGACACGGGGAGAATGTCGAAACTCCACACAGACAGTTGCACAGGCCCCTGGCTCTGTTAGGCAGCAGCGCTAACCCCTGAGCCACTGTGCCGACGCACTTTACATGAGACCCACTGCTTCGTATAGATAATCTCTTTGGGCTCACTACGACTTCCGATAGCGATGGCATGTTGATGAATAGATAGACAAACATCAAATTACTCTAGACCAAGTCTTCAAGATGATGTCCATGATCAAAAGAGAAGCACTGGGAAGAAAAATGTTACATGGTCACAAAACTGACCTTACTATCAACACAAGACTACTCCTCTGAAATTTGAATATCAGGAGTTGGAATAAGATAGGGGATATCTAGGATCCTGAGCCTAATAGCATCAGTAAGTGGCTGGGCAACAAGGTGGCCTCACCTATGCTTTGAAACAGCTGAAGAGCAGACTCAGAAATGGGAATTGCTTAAGGCCAAATGTCTGGTTAATGATGTCGATGCAAGCAGCTCACTCAGATATTTGCAGAATCCAAGTGTCAGTGCAATATGGCTTGATAGAAATGGAGTCAGAAAGTGATGAGGAATTTTGGAGTGACCTGTGTGTTGTCAACCCAGGCTCTGCATCCAGTGTGGTGAAAATTAGCCTTTATTGCAAGAGGTTAGAGCACAGGTATAGTTAAGTCTTGTTTCAATTGTGTCGGAGTTTGGTTAGACTGCACGTGGAATACTGTTTGCAGTTTTGGTCTCCTTATTTCAGGAAGAAGGAGTGCAATGAAAGTTCGCCAAACCTGTTCCTAAGATGGCAGGAACTGTTCTGTGGAGAGATTTTCGACAATTGGACCTCTATTCTCTAAAGATTCAAAGAATGCAATGTGATATCATTGAAACCTACAGAATACTTACAGAGATGGACAACACCAATGTAAGTAAGATGTTTGCCCTGGTTTGACAGTCTAGAAAGAGGAGCACATTTTAAAATAAGGGATTCCACCTAAATATAAGATGGGGATTTGTTTTTGTACTCAGAAGGTTGTGAACCTATGGAATGTGGAACTCATTGTTTAAACATGTTTAAGGCAGGGATTGGTAAATTTCTGATTATTGATGGTGTTCAGGGTTATGAGGCTGGAGTGGGTATAAATATTGAAGTGTTCAATCAGCCTGGATTGTATTGAATGATGGGACAGGTTTGATGGGACAGGTTTGATGGGATGAATAGCGTTCTCCTGTTTCTATATTTGTACTCTAGCCTAGAAGATGACCTGATAGGAGGTGGCAACTGGAAAAAAGGAATGCACTATCAATCATACAACCCCTGGAGACCTGACCAACTTAAGCTCCAAAAGTAGGTGATTCTCCACAAAGCATTCATCCCACACATAAGTGAAAGAGTGAGAGGGTTCTCTGGAGAAAATGCTAAATATCAACACATCCCTTACCATTTGACCAATTTGGTGATACAACAAGAAAGACGTGTTCCTAACGTGGACCTGAGCATCTTAACAACATGCACATTCAAATCTGTTAATCACACAGATGCTTAGTAATTAGTCACTGAGTACTGTATGCAATTGTTGGGATGGCAGTTCTCAAACAAGGAAGTGTGTAGCAGGGCATCCAGTAGCAGCTGAGAAGCCTGACAGATGGTGTGGAGGAAAGGAATCAGATAGTACCTACAGGCCCTCTCTGGTAAAAGCTGTGTCTTTGTTAGGCAGAGAGAGGCCTCACAGAGACAAACAGACAAAGGTTTCATCAAACAACATGTTAATACAGGTTCAACCCAATGTAAATATTCTGGTTTCCCTTGTTTTAGCCGACATTTCTCCTCAATTTTATAAAGATGCAGTGGAATAAAGAATACCTGCTTCAATCTTCAGATTGTTTGTGAGCTTAAATCCATCTTTATATCGTAATCATGCTTTTGAACTGAAGAAAGGTGTTCTGCAGAGTAATTATTTAGTTTAAATTTCATCACAGCTTGAGCAGCAAGCACAGTCTATTAATTAAACCTAAAAAAAAATCAACTCACTGTTTCAGGTGAAAAGAGTGTTTGCTTCCTGGTTGGTGGGAAGGAAGGAGGTGAAAGGGCAGGTGACACACCTCCTGCACCAGTTCTGTTGGGAGGGGAGTGCTTGTAGAATGGTCCAGGCTACTGTGGATTAAACAGTCTCTTTAGAGTGCAGAGATTCTCGGATCCTCATTGCTACTAGCAGATGTACATTATTTCACTGTTTACTCACCTCCTTCACCAGGTCTGCATTGCAGTCTCTAATAACCTGGAAGTCCACTTTCTCTCATGATGTGCTAATCTTCACAGACCAGTGTCACTTTCAACATGACTGTCAGCACTTATTTCAATCACCGTGCACACCACTTTGGTGAGGTCCAAACTTGCTTTACGTTGTGCTAGCAAGTTACAGTATTGGTTCCCTGCTGAGGCATGCAGACAATGAATAGCTTAGTTAAGGCTGGCTGCACACAATATTCAGTCCCATGAGCTGGCAACATTTCAATTACCGAATGGGTCAATTGTGTATTGTGATGCCAGTGTCTGTTTTTGTAGACTATTCTATTTAGCTCCCATAACATAGTAGCACAATCTATTGGAATTCTCATGCATTGCTACAGAAAAATGGAAAGCAGGGATTTTTGGATTTTCTGTTTTATCAATAACAATATGGTATCATTTATCTGACCGTGAAACTAGAATCCAGAGAACAGCCTGCTATACAACATGGCCAGATACCCGTAGCTCTTGGAATTTAAAACAGCAGCAAGTTTAGTGTGAGGGCACAATTCTCCATGGTAATAAAGAAATGATCAAGGTAGTAAGTAACAAGTGGAGGTTCGACAGGATGAAAGAGCTGAAGATAGGATAAAGCTTGTTCACAACTATTTTGCAACTCATGTAGAACCCTTCTCCAACTGTTTACAATAACTTTTCCAACATTTCCAACACAGGACATTAGTGAACAGAATTAGAGCACAAATGATAAAAGCATAATATACTTGCATGGATTGAGGATTAATTAATTTAAAGAAAACAGAGTAGGAACAAATGGATCATTTACAAGTTGGTAGGCTGTGATGAGTGGGGAATCAGAGAGAATCAGTACTTGGAACCAGTTGCGTGTTAAATTTGTCAGTGATTTAGAGGTGGGGAGCAAATGTGATCTAAGCAGATTTTCAGAAATTTAGTTGGGAACATGAGTTTTCAGAAGGTTTCTAAAAGGCACCAAAGAGATTTAGACAGACTGAGGCAGCGAGCAAGAACATTGCAGTTGGAATATAATGTAGGTAAGTGTGAAGTTGTCCACTTTGCTGGGAAGAATGAAACTTTAGAATATTGCTTAACTAGTGAGAGACGGTCATGCAATGGCTCTGAATATCCATGTTCATAAATCACTGAAAGCTAACATGTAGGTGCTGCAAGCAGTTAAGAAGAAAGTGGCATGTTGGATTTTAGTTAACACATAGACTCACAGAAAGAGGCACTTTAGCCCATCCTATCTAAACTGGTCATCAAGCTAACTCTAACTCCAACTTCCAGCACTTGGCTTGTAGCCTTGTATGTTGTGGCATTTCAAGTGTTCGTCGAAATACATTTTAAGTGTTTTGAGGGTTACTGCCTCTTCCACCTTTTCAGCTATTGAGTTTCAGCAATGCCTTACCCTCGAGGTCAAAAGTTTTCCTCAAATCCATGATAACCTTCCTTACCTTAAACAAATGCCCCTTAATTATTAAAAACTCTTCAATAAAGGGAGGTGATCCTTCCTATTTACCCTCTCTGTGAGCCCTCATAATTTTATATGCCTCTATCAGGTCCTCCCTCAGCCTTCTCTGTTCCAAGCAGACCAAGCACAGTCTACCCAGAAATGCTCCAGCTCAAGAGACATCGTGATGAATCTCTTTTGCTCATGCTTTTGTACACTCTCTTAATTGCAAGACAATTTGAATATAAGGTTAAAGCTGTCTTGTTGTCAGTGTATAGAATGTTATGATGATTTCGCATCTGGATATTGCATACAGTTTTGGTCTCTACATAAGGAAGGATAGTACTGCAATAGAGGAAAAGTAACAAAAGCTCACCAGAGTAATTCCTGGGAACAAGGGACCATCCTATGAGGTAATATTGGGCCTGTATTCTCTACAATTTAGAAGAATGGGAGGTGCAAAATTCATACAGGGATAAACAGAAGAGACAGAAAGAACAGAGATAAAAGGTACTGCAGATGCTGGAGAATCCGAGATAACAAGCATGGGGCTGGATGAACACAGCAGGTCAAGCAGCATCATAGGAGCAGGAAAACTCGACGTTTCGGGCCTAAACCCTTCATCAGAAA
>JAHRHZ010000267.1:13440618-13453710 GCA_024137785.1 Ginglymostoma cirratum
AGACAGAATTTCAGTATAAGGCAAAAGCTATTTAGGACTGGGATGAGGATTAGGAGGGTGGTCTTTCATTAGTATTCTCTATCTCAAAGGGGCTGCAGGAATTCAGTCACCAGCATAAAGATATCAAGCAATATGGAGATAGCATGGCAAAATAACATAAAGTTGGAAGATTAGCAATGATCTAGTTGAAAAGTGGAGCAGGCTTGAGAAATTAAATGGACTCCTCCTGCTGTTATTTTTTATCGGCTGTCGCAGTGTATATCATCATACATCAAGTTCAATACCAACATGCAGCACCGACCTCAAACCCATTTTTTCCATGCTTTTCAGAATGCTACACACTTGTTCTTTACCAGCCCTTCAATATTTAAAAGAATGCACTATTTTCAACAAAACTTAGTTGATTGCAGATTGATACTTCCTCTTCTAAGCATGCTTACAGGTAAATATTTGGACAGAGTTAAGAGTTCTATTTCTGTTCCAGGGAAGACACTTTGCAATTTGATTGTGTGAAGATATGGATTACTCTCTCTAGAAATAACTGAGCATCTTTCTGCGAAAGTGTCACACTCCAGAAGAAAAGGACAATAATATCATATGGGCAGCAAAATGGAATAAATCTTTGACCTCTTTAAGCTCGGTCACTGAAGATTCTAGTGCTGTGGTTGTGCGTATGACCTGGAGCAAGTTGGCATGAGGCCTTCAATAGAAAAGAAGGCCTTTTAGCATCTGTTCCCTTAGTTCTTGAACTTGCATAACCCACAGCTGCACTGGCGCACTGAATTTTACATATCACACCGGCTTACCTTTTTGAGAGAATTGACTTGCGGTGGAAAGTTTTTCCTGATTAGCTGCTTAATTGTAATTAGTTCTAGCACATCCTAATACACAAAAAAAACTGAGTAAATTGAAGCATTTCTGTTCCTCAATGTTAACCAGGAACAGAAAACAAGGCATTATAATTCAATTAGACACCTTTGAGTTATTATATATTAAAACATGAAGCTGCTTGTGAAGCTTGGAGATATACAGATCACAGGCAGTCTTCTGTTGAGGTTTTGGAAGGAGCAGGTTTAATTTAATAAGTGGACTATCTAGCTTGCTCTGATGAGTTGAGGGCAGATATGTTCAAACATAAATATTTAATTGACAATTTATCATTTGTACTCTTGTTGCTGTGTTAGTCGCCATGAAAAACAGTATTGTGACAATAGAAATAATTTATGACAAATATTCAATATGCTTGCTTCCACATACATCTTTAAAAATCATATCAGCAAACGAAGCTTCAGGAAAAAATTTGTAGCGTGAAGGTTTGTTTACCTAATTTCATTTTCCTGGACAATAGTCACCAGACGGCTTCTGAAGAAATCACCCAGTCACTGAATTGTAAGTCTTCTCATGACCTATAAAACATCAATGTGTAGATTTTGCCACTGTGGTGACAAACAAATACTCTCAAGAAGATAGTTTAAAGGCTGTGAAACATTAAATATCAGCCAAATGTGCACTGAGATTAATACATTGGTAATTAACATGTGCCCTATTATCAATCTTTTGTTAACAGGGACAACAATTATAGTACTCATCCAGTTGAAAGTTACCTTGTCTGTTTTCCATGTAACTAAGAAGACAGAATAGTCATAAGAAGATGTTTGACATTAGTACAATTGCTGACGCCAATAGATATTTTCAGCACCGTGACACAGGAACATTTTTTATATGGTGCACATTGCAGAATGGTGCATTCACAGCTGAATGTTTTCATCTTAATAATGCAGTGACATATGTGTTTGTGTGTGTGTGTGTGTGTGTGTATGTGTGTGTGTAACTAAGATACAGTTCGACATCTACAATACTGGTCTAAGTTGCTGAAAGAACCTTGCCTTAATAATGACTTAAAATGAAACCACATGGGATTGCGGATAGTGTATTGAGACAAATAGAAAATTGTTTACCAGCAGGAGTAAGAATAAATTTGTCTACTTTTGAATGGTAGGTAGTGAATAGTGGGATACTTCAGAGGTCAGTACTAGGACCCCAGCTATTCACAATATGTGTTAATGATTTAGATAAGGGAACTAATTGTGATATCTTCAAATTGCAGATGACACAAAGCTGGGTGGAAGGCAGAGCTGTGAGGAGGATGTGGTGTGATTTGGACAGGCTGAGTGAATGGGCAAATGTATGGCAGGTGCAGTATAATGTAGATAAATGTGAGGTTGTCCACTTTGGCAGCAAAATTAAGAAGGCAGGTTATGACCGTAATGACTGTAAATTGAGAAAAGAGAATGTTCAACAAGACCTAGATGTCATTGGACATCAGTTGCTGAAAATAAGCACAGGTGCAGAAGGTAATAAAGAAGGCAAACTATCTTGGCCTTCATAGTGAAAGGATTTGAGTACAGGAACAATCATGTCTTACTACAGTATACAGGGTTTTGGTGAGACCAGATCTGGAATACTGCATGCGGTTTTGGGCTCGTTATCTGTAGAAGGATGTTCTTGCCAGAGAGGCTTTGCAGCAAAGGTTTACCAAATTCATTCCTGGGATGGAGATTGAGCTGGTTAGGACTTCATTCACTGGAGTTCAGAAGAACGAAGGGGGAATCTCATAAAACTTGAAAATTTAAATAGGATTAGACAGGTTAGATGTAGAAAGAATGTTTCCAATGGTGAGGGAGTCCACATCCAGGGATCATCATTTAAGGATAGACGGTAAACCTTTTAGGACTGAGATGAGGAGAAATTTCTTCACCCAGAGAGTGGTGAACCTGTGGGATTCACTACCACAAAAAAATGGTTGAGGCCAAAACATTTCTGTTTTCAAGAATGAGATAGATATAGCTCTTGTACGTAAAGAGACAAAGTAATATGGGGGGAGAACGACATTAGTGTGTTGAGCTTGATGATCATAATAAATGGTGGAGCAGGTTCAAGGGGTTAAATAGACTACTCTTGGCCCTATCTTCTGTATTTTTACCTCAGCAGTGAAAGTCCACATTCCTGCTAACTGAAGAATGAATGAAATGTTTCATTGAAAAGACAAGATTAAGAGGTGAGCTGTTCAACCACTTTAAAATTATGAATGGGGTTGGACAAGATAAATGTGGAGCGAATGGTTCCCCTTATATGAGGTTCTATCCCAACAGCTCCAAATATAAGACAATCACTAATGAACCTAATTGGAAACAAAAGAGAAATAGCTTTTCATTACATTTTCATTACATGGGAAGCTGTTGAGATGAATAGCTTTGATAAGTTTGAAAGGAGATGCACTCATACATGAGGAAAAAGAAAGAATAAACAGATTTGCTGAAAAACTGAGATGTGGCAGATGGAATGGGAAAAGACCTTGAAGAATATGAACGCTACAGCAGGTTATGTG
Organism: Ginglymostoma cirratum; assembly: GCA_024137785.1. Classification (NCBI taxonomy): domain Eukaryota; kingdom Metazoa; phylum Chordata; class Chondrichthyes; order Orectolobiformes; family Ginglymostomatidae; genus Ginglymostoma; species Ginglymostoma cirratum. Next base: position 13,444,007 of record JAHRHZ010000267.1, read on the forward strand.
GATTGAATGATCTATTTCAGTGCTGTATACTCAAAGTAATTCTGTTTAAATTACTTGTTGTTAAATTGCATCAGCATCACAGATCATGTCACCAATATTATTAACGATTTCAATGGAAAGATTATTTATCTCGTTATCTCCTCCTTACTCATGAAGTGTCTGTTAAATTGGCCCAGAAATTCTGTTTGCCGTTGGGACAGATTAGACCGACTGTAATCTCTTTAAGATTACTTATATACAAGTTGACGATATTTCTGGCTGAAGTTCTGAGTCTGATCTGTCTCTAATGTATCCATTGGAGTAAATCAAGGAGAAATCAGCTCGGATATAAAAACAGGAAAGGCTAAGAAAATTTCAAAGGAAACTGATGAGGTTCTGAGGAAGAGCCAAATCAGACTCAAACAGTAACTATTACTCTCTCCACAGATGCTTCCAGATCCTAAAGTCACTTTGACATGGATTGAGGCAAGGTAAGCATACAAGATGGGGATAGAGGGGGAAGGTGTGGGCATTCAGATGCCAAATGGCAAAATGACTAGAGTGCCAGATGGGGTGCCAGGTGAATGAATGACTAGAGTGCTAGTTGTGTGGATGAGTGTTTAAGATAGTTGGAGAGGTCAAGCCAGGGAGGGGGTCAGATTTAAGGGGTGCTTGGATTGGAGAGGTCTCACACTTGAGTCTTGACTGGGGTTGGAGCAGGAGGACAGTCTGTTTGTGTTGGGGTGTATGTTGGGATTGGGGGCTGCAGGACTTGGGCTTTTAGTTGTGTCAGGTTGGTGAAGTAAGGGGTGGAAAAAAGTTTTGGACTCAGCAGGGTTGGAGGAGGTTGTATCATAAGTGGGACGGGTTAGGCCTAAGGGATGAGAATCAGGAGCAACAGGGTTGGGTCTACAATAGGGTACGGGTGGATTCAAAGGGGTTATGCTATGTCCCGGTGTGGGTAAGGTAGGGGGCTGAATTGAGTATCCAGGTAAGACTGGAATAGAGGTTTGGAATTTGTGGGAAATATGTGGCTGTCAGATCTGGAATGGAGGCGTTTGCAGGAGGAGGATGAGGGGATGGCTGTGGTCTGGAGGCTGTGAGGGAATGTAGTTGTGGGGTCAGTGGTACATCAGTGGTTCAGTTCAATATTTATCCCAGATGTAGAATAGGCTTTCATCCTTTAGCTTTTCCTGAATAACTTTTATGCCTAAGAGACTCAGAACAATTGGAATTTTCTGATTTAAAGGGACTTTTATTAAAGAGTACAATATGCATGGAATTGCCTTTGTCCGTGGCATGTCTGTCTGCACTCATCACATCAGGGTATTAAACCCAAGATTGGTAACAATGCAAAAGTATGGGATATGCCAGGTCATGAGATTACAGATTGTCGAAAACTGTGACGATATGATGGATTTAAGAGGTGTATTTTGTCCATTTTTATGAAAAAAAGCTTGAGACGGAGAGACCAAGCAGTTTGCTCAAAGCCCATAGAATAAGCAGCTTGTGAGGTCTTGTTTCTAATTTAAGTTAGAGCAATAGAAGCAGCCTGAATGGGTGAGATCAAGCTCCCATAGAACCAGAATTTTATTTTAGTTTTAACCTTCAGTAGCAGTTGCTGAGGTCTTGAAGTTAAATGTGGAATTTCTTATTCCACTCTCTGTTACAGCTAAAAGCTGGGGTTCTCTTCCTGCTGCTGGAATTGCATATGAGACAATCTGTTCTACTGAATTTTCCTTTGCCTAAGGCGTGTTTATGGGATTTTTTACTATATTGGAAGATTTAACTAATAATAGTTCATATATATTATTTTGTTAAACATTTTGGTAGAGTTACAGTTAAGCCAATTCTTTTATTTTTATTTTGTGTGTGCAATAATAAAGTATATTTTGTTTCAAGCCCCAGTAGTTCGACCAATCAAATTGCACCTGGAACACAACACCTTACACTTGCCTTTACAATAAAGAAAAGTTAGAGACTAGACTAACTTCTTAATATATTTTGAGGGAATTTGGTCTGGTCCATAACAATACAAACCTGCTGCTGATGATCCATAACTCCTCAAGTAAATCCAACCTTGAGTTGCTAGATCTGTTCAAAATCTATCCCATTCAGAATGATGGTGATGCCATAGAATGCAATGGGTGGTAATCCCCAACGTGAAGGCAGGACTTTGCCTCCTGAAAAACTGCGCGCTGTTCACTCTGACTAATACTGTCTTGAACAAGTACATTTGGCACATGTAGATTTTTGAAGAACAAGAGCGGAAGCAGAAGCAGAAGCTCAGCAGGTCTGGCAGCAGCAGTGAAGAAAAAAATCAGAGTTCACGTTTCGGGTCCAGTGGCTCTTCCTTAGAACAGATTTTTGAGGACAGAACGTACTCAAGAATAGCGAATTATAGAGTTTTCACAGCATGGGTAGAGGTCCTTTGACCCATTGAATCTGTGCTGGCCATCAACATCCAACTATTCTGAACCCATTCCCAACAGTTAACCCATGGCCTTGTTTGCTCATCTTCAAAACTTCTTAAATATGTTGTGTGTTCCTCTACCACTGTTTCAGGTAGTGAGTTCCAAATACCCGCAACCCTCTGGCGAGCAAAACAAGTTCCTCAGAATGCTTTTAAACCTTAGCCAGAAATGTCGAGTGCATGATCCATTTCCTGAGGTCCCCAGCATCATAAATGCCAGACTTCAGAAAATTCAATTCACTCCATGTGTTACCGCGAAAGTGCTTGAAGCATTTGATATTGGAATGAGCAGGAGCCCTGATGACCTTCCAGCAATAGTACTGAAGATTCAAGCTCTGAACTAACCATTCCTTTGAACCAACTGTTCTAATCCAGATACAACACACCTTCTAAGGGATAATGTACAAAATTGAAGAAGTGTATCCCATCCACAAAATACAAGAAATAAATCCAACTGAGCCAAATACCATCACATCAGTCTACTCTCAATCATCAAATTGAGGACGATACCATCAACAGTGCTATCAAGCAGTGCCTGTTCAGTAATAACCTGCTTACTGGTGCTCAGTATCAGTTCACCAGGACACACAGCTCACTATGCAAACATAGCAAAAGAGCTGCATTCCAGAGGTAAGGTGTCGGTGACTGTCCTTGACATTAAGTCTATATTTGACCAAGTGTGGCATGAGGGAGCCCTACCAAATTGGAGTCAATTGGAGTTAAGTTGAAAACTCTCTACTGGTTGGAGTCATACTTGGCATCAAGGAAAATGGCTGTGGTTACTGAAGGGAAATCTCAGCCCCAGGACATCACTGTCAAGAGTTCCACAGCATTGTATCCTCGGCCTAATCACCTTCAGCTGTTTCCACAATGTCCCTCACTCCATCAAAAGGTCAAAGTAGGAATGTTCACTGCCGATTGTATAATATTTAGCACTATTTGCAATTCCTCAGACACTAAAACAGTTTGTATCCAAATGTGGCTAGACCTGGACAAAATTCTGTCATTGTCTGATAAGTGACATGTAACACTCACCGTCCACAAGAGCCAGGTAATGATCATCCCTGAAAAGAAAGAGAATATCAATTTCTCTTGGCATTTAAGAGCATTATTGTCACTGAATATATATCCATTATTAACATCCTGGAAGTTCCCTTGGCCAAGAAACTGAACTGGACTGTAAAATGGTGAACTATAAACACTGCGGCTACAAGACAAAACTGAAGACGGGGAATTCTGCCGTAACTAACTCACCTCCTAATTCCCCAAACCTTGTCCACTATCAACAAGACACAAATCAGGATTATAATGGAATATTCTCCACTTGGCTGAATGAGTACAGCTTTAACAACATGCAAAAATCTCAAAATCCTTCAGAGCAAAGCGGCCAGTTAATTTGCATCACTTCTCACATCTTTAATGGTTATTCCCATCACTACTGACACACATTAGCAGTGTCAGGGCTGCCCATAACTGAGAGACACAAAATGGCTGACAAGTGGTTAAACAGAATTAAAAACTTGAACCAACATTTAAGTGAAATCATGAGTTGACACAATGGTACCTTTGAACAGGGGTAATTCCCAGGTGAGAGACAGTCCTACACAAACAAAAACTGCAAAAAGGTCTGTTCGAGACAGTTTGATAAGAAACATCAAAAGGACAGCTTAAAGATTTGAAGCAAACATTGAAGGGAAAACTAAGCTCCAAGAATAACAAACACAGAAGAACTAATAGGATTACGGCTCGTAAAAATCTAGAGGATCAAACAAGATCATTAAACTATGACAGTGAATGACTCTGGTTTCGTTCATGAAAGAATGTTGAACCATTAAAGTGAAAAGAGTTAGTCAGAACAAGGGGCATAAATGTCATTCTGGAAGACAGTATGTGATCAGCCTAGGTCAAGGTATGGCTGTGAAAACAACAAATAAAGAAATTTCACAGTAATTAGTTGTTTCTTTGAAATTATTCATAATATTAAGAAGTAGGTTCTAGTTAAAGTTTCTTCAGATAATCACAGAGATTTCAACATAATTATAAGTACATATATAGAAAAATAATACAAAGATCGCTAAACGCATTACCGGAAAAGATTCAAGTATTGATGTGAAAGCTAACTAGTCTCAGATAGCCTTCCCCTTATCATTAAGGGAATGCCTAGTGTACAGTGTTAGAAACAAATTGCTCACCACTCATTAGCTAAAAGATGCTAAAAATGGGGATAGGTATAAATCATTACATAATAACTAACTTTATAATAGAAATAATCTTACCGCAATTAGAACCAGCTGTCTTTCGTATTTTTTATAAAAAGGACAGTGGGAGACCTAAGATGGGGAACAGAATTTGATAGGGCGGTGGGGTCTAACTGGAGTTGGCGGAAGTGTTGGAGGATGATATGTTGGATGCGGAGGCTTGTGGGTGGAAAGTGAGGACAAGGGGGATCTTCCTTTATTATGTTTGATGACATGTGGTCAAGAGCTGTGGAGTGGGGAATGGAGGAAGCATGGTGCAGGACTGTCTGGATGACAGAGGGGGGAAAAGAGCGTTGTTTTAAAAAGGCGGACATCCGGGATGCTTGGGAGTGAAATATCTCCTTTTCAGAGCAGGTGCGATGGAGACGGAGGAATTGGGAAAAGGGGTGGAGTTTTGGCAGGATACGGGGGGGAAGAAGGTGTAGTCTAGGTAGTTAGGGAGTCTGTGAGTTTATAGTAAATGAAGGTACATAAGGTGTCACCAGAAATGGAAACAGAGAGGTCAAGAAAGGAGAGGGAAGTGTCTGAGATTCCCTTCTAGCCACCAGTTGGATTCATTCCGCCAATTGACCAACCAGGACTATTTATATGACTGGTTCTATTCAGTTGATCAATGGTAACCCCCAAGAGGTTAACATGGGAGATTCAGGAATGTTACTAGAGTCATAGACATCTATAGTATAGAAAAACGCCCTTCAGCCCATTGCATCTGCACCAGTCAAAACGACCACCTAACTTTTAGTTATGGTCTGCCTGGCTGTTGGCCCCTTATTGTTAGGTATGCCTGGTACTACCCCTGACATGCCCTGCTGCATCCTTCATTAAATCAGTGTCGGTCACCTAGCTTGTTGGTAGAAGTGATAGGAGTGACCAAGCCGGGAGCTTGGTCAGTTTTGTGGAGCCAGCCAGAGGAATTGTGATCATCACTCAGTCAGTTGCAACAACAACAGTAAGTGTTCTGGTCTGTCATGTCAAGGCTTTTTGTCAAATTCAACGTCACTAGAAAATGGCTGGGACAACACCAGGAGACAGCAAGAACTGCAGATGCTGGAGTCAGACTCAATGCAGTGTGGAGCTGGAGGAACACAGCAGGTGATGCTGCTTGACCTGCTGTGTTCCTCCAGCTCCACACTGCATTGACTGGGACAACACCTAGCCTGGGCAGAGCCAGTGGCACTTTGATGGCAGAAAGTGTGGGACCTATGTCTGCTGGATGCTAGGACATTAGAGGAACAAATACATGAAGTAACTGTTTGTAAAACTCACTGCATTTGATTTGCTGTCATTTCATTACCATTTGCTGTGCAGGCAGTGAAGGTGCTTAGGGATCAGTTGCTAGACAAAGGCTATTGGCACTATGCCACTGGTGTTTGCAAATCAAACTTGGACATCTCAATAATTTGGAAGTTGGTAGCAATGACTTTACAAAAGGCCAATGCCAGCTGAAAGGTAACCATTATCCATTGGGGTAGAATGAATTAGAGATGGTGTTTAGATTGGATGTAGCTATTGAGTAAAGAAAAAATGTGGCCTGGTGATTAAATAGTGAATAGAGTTGTTTATGAAAAGGAGTATCTACCGTGCCAGTTATATGTCAGTTACATGTTGTACTATCACACTGCTAGTGAGAGGAATGGTGACAACACTTGTACAGTAATATTTCAAACTGGCACAGGGGCATGGCGTGCTGATCTTTCAGTGGATAGCTGCTGAGTGACATTGTTGTAGAAATGACCTATCATAAGATGAGGCTTGAATCAGACAAGAAGGGCAGGATAGGTGTTTCATGAGCCGCATTTGGTAAGACATGGCAAGAAATCTCTCTCAGCCTCATGGTGAGAATCCTCTAAAAAGCACGGCACTATCTCACTTACACCAATACCTGTGAAACATGAATTTGTGAATACGAGTATTTCAGGCTGTTGTCTGCCTAGTCTGTGGGACAGATTTGCCAATCTTGGCACTGCACCCAGATGTTGGTACGAAAGACTCTGCTGTTTCATAAGGCAATGTTTGCTGTTGTTTCTGATTGATCCTGGAGGGTCCTTTCAGTTCCATTCCTTTGTTTAGTGAGTGGCTTTCTAGTTAAATGTAAAAAGACCTCATTCCTATGGATGTCGAGTTACCCAATTGCCAGGCCAGGTATAGATGGCAGATTTGATTTCCTGTGCTGAGACCAGAAGGCTGGTAAGTACTGAATTGAAAAATGGGATTCTGTTCCTCAAAATTTCCAATCTATTCCTACACCAATTGGTCAAGTCAGTTAACTTATTAATCACATTGAATTAGGCTATTTTAGCATTTAGGTTTTATTTCACCCCATATTATTTTTAATGCATTTTTTAATGTTGCGTTATGTATGTGATACTTGTATTCTGCTTATTTCACCCAAAATTGTAATCTCCTACAAATGCTGCTCACATTATTGATCCTATTGTTCGCATAAAACAGCTCGCTAAAGAGTTCCTGACACTCATTGAATTTTAATGTTGTATTGCATGGAGTGGCATTAGTCCTTGTTTGAAAAAAAGGTTATCCTCTTCACATCTATCTCCTTAGCCACATTTTACACTGTTTTTAAATCTCAGCTTAATTTGCGGATTTTCAGTGATGCTGGCCAGAAATTCCCACCTTGCATGCTAAAAAAAAACTTCAATTTGTCTCAGTAAATGCTTTGCAAATATTATCTTAAAGTTCTACATCTCTATTCCTGTTTTGTTGACCAATGTTTTGCATGTAGGTACATGTATATGTATAGATTTATGCGTAGATAAATATCTATATGGACTTGCACGCACATTGGATAATTATTAATTTTGTTCATAAAAATTGAATTGTGTTAAAGTTCTTTGTGTTCTATTTTTCATACTAATTCTATTTCTAGTTTAAGATTGCTCTAATGCAAGTTTACTAGAATATTTTACTACATTAATACTACTTCTATTGTAATTTGCTACTATAGGAGCTTTCTGTCATTGTATTTGCTTATTTGTCGCCATATCTGAGCTTAAGTCAGCTGCAAGCAAATGAAAATCAGCATCTAGGTTTCTGTACCTAAACCCTCTTCAGTCTCCAATGCTTTTACAGGAGTTTAGAATCAGCGCAGGGAAGGAACATCAAATGATTGCTGTACAAATTAGAAAAAGAGTTGACGTGAAATTACTCGCCTTAACAAACGTCATGATGGGGTGTGTTTCCAGCCAAGGCAATAGCCTTCCTTGCCCCATTGGGGATTACACTAAGCAGAATATTATTTTAAGGTGGATCTTTGAGCATTCCAATTAGTTCAAAGTCAAAAAAAGCTATTAGGTCGAACTTATTTATTCAGAGGGTGACCTGGAATAATTTGCTAAGCCAAGTATAACAAAGCCAGGTATGCAATTGTTCAGTATACAGTTTGATGTTATGGTGACAAGAGAAACATCAGCTTCGAACTTAATCCTATCCCCCCATTTCTATGAGAACACACAATTTGGGTAGAGTCCTTACCATTCTATTCACAGCGCACTTCTGCCTGCCTGCCCACCTTTCAAGTTTCATGAATCATCAGAGACTTTCATTGAAAACTGCAACCTCATAAATATGCAAGCATTGTCTACTTGTGATTCCAGATAAAATCAAAATGCAGTTCAAACTCACTGATGCACATGTCTTGACCAATGCCAGACAAGTCCGTGAAATCAGATGGCAAACAGGATCAGAGTCAGAAGACACTAAGGAAGGTCACTTTCTAAATAATTAGTTATGACTTCCCTGTGGGCCAACAAAGGAAAAATTGATCATCCTGGTTTCTTCCTCCAGCCCCCTCCACTTTTCTCCCTTGCTCTTCTGACCCCATGCCAACACTGCACCACTTAAATTATGCTGGGACTGTTCCCACAGATTCCTGCAGGTGACTTCTTTTGACTATGATATCGCTTCTAGTCTACAGTGAGGTATCGATCCCCAGGGGGGTTGAGCAGAAAATTCATGTCCAAGGTTTAAAACAAGGCTGCAGGGTCAAAATCCCGGTGCTTTAAGGCTTGTTCTGATTTATATGTCCAGAGTTAAAATATAGCTGTGTTTTTAACTGTCAGATTGGTGATCTGTATTGCTATATTTTGCTATTTTCTAAGTGACTTGAGCTCATCTAGCCTCTCTTTATGCATAAATTTGAAACCACAAACAAGAATTCTGGAGAAAGGTTTAAGTGGACAATAGTTAAACTTGACAGGACAATTCTACCAGTTGAGCAAGAAAGAAAGGGCTGGTTAAAGGGTGTTAAATCTGGACAAATGCATAAGTAAAAGCTCTTCTGCACTCCCAAATAATATTTTACAGATGATTGATGAAGGAGGAATGATAATTGTAATAGCTCTGCAAAGGCTGGTATCCCATCACCAAGTCGCTTTTTGTTTATAGGAGCACAGTGCAAGACATTGACCCAGCTAGCCCAGAGCTGGCTCCTGGAGTGAACAGAACCCCTGACACTCCTGTTTATATCTGTCAGCCAGGGCTCCCTGATTGGACCAGGTTAACAGCCCCAATCGTGGAACTCATATTCTATGCGTTTCAATCACTACAATAATATTCGGTTTTATTGTGTTTGGTGTTTATGAAATGCCGTCCATGACTTAGATAATGTCACATCTGTGGAAAACAGTAATTGTTGTTTTCAAACCTGGTCTGATTGAAATTGTGGGGCAAAAGACATGCTGACGCACTTAAAGAAGAGATCAGTTAACCAATGCAAAAATACAACTCAGTGACTGTTGGAAAACTTGACGTTTCGGGCCTAAACCCTTCATCAGAAATGGGGGAGGGGAAGAGGGTTCTGAAATAAATAGGGAGAGAGGGGGAGGCGGATAGAGGATGGATAGAGGAGAGGATAGGTGGAGAGGAGGCAGACAGGTCGAAGAGGCGGGGATGGAGCCAGTAAAGGTGAGTGTAGGTAGGGGGGTAGGGAGGAGATAGGTCAGTCCAGGGAGGACGGACAGGTCAAGGGGGCGGGATGA
>JAHRHZ010000267.1:13458710-13474644 GCA_024137785.1 Ginglymostoma cirratum
TGTCTGCCTCCTCTCCACCTATCCTCTCCTCTATCCATCCTCTATCCGCCTCCCCCTCTCTCCCTATTTATTTCAGAACCCTCTTCCCCTCCCCCATTTCTGATGAAGGGTTTAGGCCCGAAACGTCAAGTTTTCCTGCTCCTATGATGCTGCTTGACCTGCTGTGTTCATCCAGCCCCATGCTTGTTATCTCGGATTCTCCAGCATCTGCAGTACCTTTTATCTCAGTGACTGTTGGAACCAGTCAGATTGTTCGGCAAAAGTGAAAATGTTGTTTTCTCCCTTGTGTCGTTGGAAGTTTGCAAATGACTTACAGTGAGTTTAAAAAACTTTATTTAGTGGCATGAACTCTGATACGTTGTTCACATTAAAAACAATACAAATTAGTTAAAACACTGTTGTGATGTTACCTTCCCATCTCCTTTTTAAGTTGTGCTGCAAACTCAACTGAATTTATACAAACGTGTGTAGAAGAGTTCAAACAAAGGAACCAATATAACCACATTAACAACTTTAAATCACAGTTAGCGCCACACAGCTATTCCTCAACCATTTAAGAACTGTCGACATATTTGGTCAGAATTTTCCCCAAGGGCTCTGGAAGCCAAAATCAGGTCCATTTCCAGTTCCTGATCCCACTTAGAATGGTGAAGCTGCAAGTACATGCACGCCACAATTTTCCTGAGGGTGTTGTGCTAACTGACTGATGTTTGCAGAAATCACCAGAAATCAACGTAGAGAGAAAGAGACCTGCCTCAGTAGCAGAATTGCCTTCAATGATCTAACAAAGTTAGGTGGGTACAGAGATTATGATCTAAAACTGAACTCACCATCCAAGGCAAATACCCTTTCCAGGTGAAATGACCCTTCTACTTTCAATTTATTGTTCCATGTTCACTGCTCATAATGTCCTTTAGATTGTGGGAAGACCAGACACTGACTGGTCCACTGGCATGGCTCTGAGTTTATGCTGTCTGCTGCATCAATTCGCCACCTTGCTGCTAGTCTGACCTTTCTGTCCTTGACCTGCTGCAGTGTTCCAATAAAGCTCACTAAAAACTCAACAAACAGCTGGTCATCTCACAACTCAGCACTGTTCATGCTGCTGGACTCAACATTGAGTTCAGCAATTTTAGATCACTTTCTCTGCCGCAGAATTTTTTTTGTGCTTCTACTTTTGGGTTTATTTCTCTTGTTTCTTTACAGTCAGATGGCTTCTATCCCACTATACACCCCACCTCTAGACACATCTTTTGTTCCTCTACTTGCCCGTGCTATGGCCTTGCTTCTAAAAATCCTTTATCTTCCACCTGATAATAGATTTTTTCTTTCATTTTACTTCATACAGTGAATGAGACTACCCTACATTACTGCCAGCGCAGCAGCCTCTGAACCTAAGTTTAGTTTGCTAATATCAATAGAAAGTAAATGAAAAGCAAGACCAAGTGAAAATAAATCACAATACAGAAGGCAAGAAACTGGAGAATTCAGGATAGTCGGCAGATTTTGGCAAACCTACGATTAAGACAAGTATGCACCTGGTTTAGCTGCAAGAGACTAGCTGCGTCTGGTAAACATTGGAGAGGGACTCTTCAGTGTCATGTCAATTAATCCATTCAACGAGGCCATCTGACGAAGGGACATGCTGGAAACCCTCTTTCAGTCTGCTTTCCTCCAAAGAGAAATTCACAAGTTAGTGAATTTTATGTGTAGGCTGGGTTGTTAAATATATGAAATAGACAGACTTTTAATAGTAAGGGAAGCAAGGCTATGGGGAAAGGCAGGTCAATGGAGTTGAAGATTATTAAATCAGCCATCACCTCATTGAACGACAAAACAGACAAAACAATGGACTGAATAGCCTATTTCTGCTCTTACATCTGATGGACTTATAGTCGCAAAGAAACTAAAAGTTTACCAGTATCACAGAAAACACTGATACAGAAACGTGACCAAATTCTTTTATTAAGACAAATGAATCAATATCACAGCCTAACCATTTAGTGGAGTTGGTAACCAAAGTCAAAGTTCAGGGTTAACACAGCCAGAAATGTTGAAAAAACAGTCAGGCTAATGAATGGAAACTGAGGAAGGCACCCAGAACAGTGGAAAAAGAAATCAGGTACTTCAATTACTATTACATGGGAAGAAAGAAAAAAACCTTGTTCCTTTCATTATTTCTTGTAAATTGCCAATATTTTTGTTAAACTCAAGTTAGTGTTAAATAAAAGCATTTTATGTGCAAATTACTTTGATGATATCATTTGTATATGTTTTGATTGTGATTCCATTGGAACAAGTATAGAGTAGAGTAGAATATCCTCTATTGTCAAGTGTAGTCCAGTTCAGAAGTACAGGAGTACAGTGAAAAGTTTTTACAATGCTGTCTCTAATGGCGCCATCTTAGGTACAAGTACCTAAGTACAAACCTTGGATACAAAAGAGAAATAAAAGGAAAAGTAGTAACATTACTTAAAATGTCTAAAAAAATGTTAGAAATAAGGTAGTTATAACACTGTTAAAGGATTGACGTTACAGTCTGGTAAAGAATGTCAAATAGACATTACATTGCAGTAGCATTGCAGCAGCTCAGTGAGCACATGGTCTGATCGCCCGCACCAGGCCCCAGTCCAACAACTGTCCCTCTCCGCTCCAAGCCTCCAATCTGCCTTGTACTGGCTCTCAGCTGCACCAAAGTAAGTTGCGCTGCTTTGTGACTTGCTTCGTCTTGCAATGCTCCAAGGCTCGGGTTTCCCAACCAATGCACCCCAACCTGTTATCAGGTTCTCTTGAAATCAGTTTAGTAGTTATGTTCTAATTTTTTAAAAAATTTCATGCGCTATTTTACAACTTAATGTAAACTTTTTTTTTATGAGTGGCAGGGAATGTATGTGGTGAGCTGAGAACTTTGTTACACTGACCTTTCAGTTTGGGGAGGTGTAATCTAATCTTTAACATGCTGTCTTGCAATGATTTTATTTTTCTTAATGCAGTACACATCAAAAAACTGTAGAAATTAACATTTGGATGGGTTCAGGTTACATTAATCTTGTTGCTGACCAACTTCTTCTTCACCAGTGTCTGAGAAATATGTACGAAACATTTCTTGGATGGCTGTAGGATGGAATTCTGAGGTTTTGGTGGAAATGTGCTAGTTAATGCATTTCAACGAGACTAACTTCAAAATTTTCTGTTTATTCACTTACATATTTTCTGGGTTTTTTTTACAACAGTGCTAATGAGATGAGTCTGTGTGATACATTCATAATGTGACAGCCCCATCTGTCCTCTCAGGTGGATGTAAATGATCCCATGACACTATTTGAAGAAGGGTTGCAAAGTTATCCCTGATGTGTTGGCAAGGATTGATCCATCAATCAACAGTACAAAATCAGATTATCCGGTCACGATTACATTACTGTTTGTGGGGACTTGCACATATTTTCTGCATTATAACAGTGATTATAATCAAAAGCCTCACTGATTCTCAAGCACTTTGGAATGTCTTGAGGCTGAGCCCTTCATTTCTCTGTTGATCCGAGGAAGGATATGTTGTTTTGGAGGGAGTACAATGTACGTTTACAAGATTGATACCTAGGCTTCGGATGTTAAATTATGAGGAGAGATAATGCAACCAAGGCCTGTTTTCTTTAGCATTTAGAAGGTTAAGTGGGAATCTGATCTAGTCTTAATGCTAAAAGACATTAGATAAAGATCAACTATATCGTCTGGCCGAAGATTCTAGAACTATGGAGCATAGACTGAGACTTAGGGCCAAATCAGGAGAGATGTTAGGATGCACTCCTGCAAACAAACAGTGGTAGACATTTGGAACTCTCTTCCACAAATGGATGTTAGATCAATTGTTAATTTTAAATCTGAGTTAGATGAATTTTTGTTGATCCAACGCTGTCAAGGGATATGGGCCAAAGGCAGGCACATGGAGTTAGGCCACAGATCAGCCATGATCTCATTGAAGGTTCAAGGGCCTGAATGGCCTACTCCTATTCCAATGTCCCTATGAGTCAGAGTCAGTGGGGGCAGAGTTGGGGGGGTAAATGTAGAAAAATGGTGAGGTTTGGTCAGGTCAGATGAGGCCAATTCAGGTCACAGAGATACTGAGGGGTCTTTGGGGAGTCAGAGGGTGAGGCAGAGTTGGAAGATAGGGGTTCCTACCAAATGAAAACATATAGGTGGGTGCAAGGGTGGATGAAACTGTGAGTGCTTGCTTTGGGCACAGACAGATGTTCAATCTTCCTGATAAAAGAGTGACCATGCTATTCAGAGATGGGAGAGGATAAATAACCTAGGTCTGCACATACAAAAGTCCCCTCAACATTGTACCAAATTGTTTCAAGTGCCAGGTTAAGTATTTGCAATGTAGCTAACTCTATTTGGACTAGGCAAACATAAATTGCAGGAGAGAAAAGTGTAAGAATTGACTTAAAGATGTTAAAATGACAGAGTTTTGCACTGCTTCATTTAGAATAAGGGGTTCTGCAAGTCATATTCAGTCTTAATATATAATTTTCATATGTGGCTGCACAGTGTCTTGCAAAAAGCATTCAAATAGCAGTTAAATTTTTTTGCACTGTGAACATTTGCTTAATTTCGAAAATTAAATTGAGTTATTAGCGCTTAACCACAGACTCTTGTGTAAAAATATATCCTATCAATGCAGTACCAGGTTATCTGGGCTTTGCCCCTCAAAACATAAGCAATGTTGTTTCAAAATATGTGTACCATTCAGTTTTATCTCGCTATGCACCGTTACTCAAAGGAGAGGCCACACGAATGAGCTACTCCCAAGCCACTGCAGATGCAGCTTTGTAATGATATACAAGAGTGACCTACCATCTTAACTCACTTACAAGATGCTTTGCCAGGCTGGGTGACAAAATAACATTAGCACACTGTCTGTCAGGTCTGCTGCTACATGCTGTTAAATAAGAGGAAGGCAGCTTTGAAAAGTTCATGGTGCAGCAGCTACAGCATCTGCTACAGTTCAGGGTTGTCCCTGAGGGCAAACACAGAATTTAAGCAGGAATATTCAGAGTTTTAGAGTGTTCCAAACATTTGTGAACAGACTTGGAGGTTCTTATTAATGACACAGACCTGGGAGAGCTTGGAAGCAATTCTCAAGCACAATGTCTAAAAGTCCATATATTTTTCTCAGTATTAATTTTAGACAATAAAAAGTCAAATCTTGGGTTAAAAGGATGGAAGAACAGTTGACAGTATGAAGAATCTGTTCATGTTTTAGTACCATGTGAACCCAATGGGAAAGATGTTCACTTCAATTAGGCTGAAAAAAAAGGAGTAGAATTTTCCACAACCTTCAGTGTGTGGCAATGGCAAGGAAGTTGGTAAAAAAGAGTGAAGAAAATCAGATTCTTGACATCGAGAAAACCGTGTCTGATTTTCCCCTTAAGGTTTAAAAGGCAAACTTTAAATCTCACTAATGAGCAGCAACTACCTTATTTCCATGCATTTGCATTTCATTAGTAGCTAGCCTGACCTCATTTCTATGCAGCTCACCATTCTCCTCTCCTTCCCAGATAAACTAGGTGGTGCCAACTGCCAACATGAAAATCACAACAGTTACCCAGTGGCACAGACCGCCACTTGCTTCTCTGGGTTTTCACCAGGCTTTGTCACCATTTCCCAGCATGCTCCATGGATACTCCATCCCTCATTCACGCAGTCTTAACCGATAGACTGTCAGCTTCTCTGAGTTACATCAGTCTTCAGCACAGAGGGAAAGGCAGGCAGCTTGTCCCCTTTGGGAATACATATCAGTAAAGGAGACGAGAGTGTTGGTGTCTGGAAACAATCTATCTCACTATTAGTCCCATAGAATGTGACAGCACCTCATGTGGCAAATAGACTGCATGTGCTTTAGCCACATGGCCATGTTTGACAGTAGAGCGGGACTAGTCCTCAGTTGAGTGGAGATGGACGATGGTCTGTGAAGGGATACTGCCATCCTCAGTCAAGGGGCTTATCTGATGGCACTTTAAGGGTTGGATATGTTCAGTCAGATGCTCGGTCCAATCAAAGTCTGGGGATCAGTGTCCTTGTATTCTAGTGACTGGTCAGCATCAGTCCTGTTGGTTTAGTACAAACAGCCAGAAGTCACTGACGCATCAGTTGAGGATTTCTGAAAACAAAGATCAGGGAGCTAGGCCCTGCAAAGTCAGGGTTGTTGTCCCAATTCAGTTCAGGGAATCAGCCATGGTCACTCCTGGGGTTCGGACATTAATGTTTGGTGATTCATGAGGGGGCAATCCATGCAGTGCCGGGGAAAGGGGAAAGCTCAAGATAGGGTTGACATACATTTGGTTGGGTCACTAATGGAATGATGATGCTGAAATACAGCAATTCACAAAAGAAAGATAGGATCTCATACAACATAGGAAGGAATAGGAGTTGCATTTTGGAGGTTTCTCAAATGTCACAATCACCAGCTTCAATATTCCACTCAGAGTTTATGGAAAATAAAGCCATGGCAATTCACAAAGCTTAGGGATAAATGGGGAACACCAATAAAAGGACATGGGGTGCAGAGTGGGCAGGCTGAAAGCTCGTTGATGATTTGGGGACAGCAATACAAAGGAAACATGGAAAGTGGGGAAAGCATTGTTCGTCTCAGATGGAATCTGCAACTCATGCAACGATACAAAGCTGAAGCTTTGTCATCTTCACACCAAATCCAACTATGTTAAAACAGGACAAAATGGCCATCACTGCATGCAGAATGGGGAGAGTAAGTTACTGCTTTTTCACTTCCAGGGCAGACTACAATTATTTGTATGGGAGGCCCTGCTTGGGATAGTTTCATTAAACATGCCTCCACTGATTCTGTAATAAAAACCATTTACCATCAAATTGAATTCAATGGAAAGGATTTTATTTGGTAACCATGAACATCGCAAATTATTGCCTCAAGCAATTATGACTGTTGCATGCCTTGCATCAACTGGTCCCCTTGTCATGTCAGTTATGGAAAATTATGCAGAAACAAACATAGACGTTTGACCTTGCCATTTCTACTACACTTTTCATACCTGACACTAGAAGACAATGCTTTTAAGCTGCCTTGTTCTCAAATTGCACTGTAAGTATCCAATGACATAGTCTGTGGTGTTAAAAGGTGGCTATTTTTGGAAGATGGTGCTATCACATTGTATTTAGCTACTCAATGTAACATGGGTTCCTAGGGTGTGCCTTGACAGGAAGCTTCTGGGGGCAGCTTTACTCTGTATTTAACCCTGTACAATTCCTGTCCTGGGAGTGTTTGATGGGGATACGGTAAAAGGAGCTTCACTCTGTATCCAACCTTGCACTAACCTGCCCTAGGACTATTTGATGGGGATACAGTAAAAGGAATTTTACTGTGTATCAAACTCTGTACTGTCCCTGCCCTGTGAGTGTTTGATGGGGATACCGTAAAAAGAACTTTACTTTGTATCTAACCCCATACTGTCCTTGTCCTCTGAGTATTGATGGGGACACTATAAAAGGAGCTTTACTTTGTATCTAACTTCATACTGTCCCTGTCCTGAGAGTGTTTGCTGGGGATACCGTAAAAGGAGCTTTACTTTGTATCTAACCTCATGCTATCTCTGTCCTACGTGTGTGTTTGGGTTACCGTAAAAGGAGCTTTACTCTGTATCTAACCCCATAATGTCCCTGTCCTGCGAGTGTTTGATGGGAATACCGTAAAAGGAGCTTTACTCTGTATATAACCCCATATTGTCCCTGTCCTGGGAGTGTTTGATGAGGGCAGTGTAGGGGAATCTTTACTTTAGAACATAGGAATAGGAGTAAGCCATTCAACCCCTGGAGCTTGTTCTGTCCTTCAATGGAATCATGGCTGACCTGTGGCCTAAATCCATGTACTTTCCTTTGGCCCATATCCCTCAATACCTTTGCTGAACAAAATATTATCTATCTCAGAATTATACTTAACAACCAATCCAGCATCCCCTGCCGTCTGTGGAAGAGAGTTCCAAACAGCTACCACCTTTTGTGTGCCAAAGTACTTCCTAACATCTGTCGTGAACACTCTGGCCCTAATTCTCAGGCTCATTTGTTCTAGATTCTCCAACCATTGGAAATAGTTTGTCTTTGTCTAAACCCATCTTGTCCGGTTAATATCTTGAAGACTTCAATCAGGTCACTCCTTAACCTTCTAAGTGCTAGAGAAAACAGGCATCATTTGTATAATTTCTCCTCAGAATGTAACCCCTGAAATCCAGGTATCATTCTTGTAAAGCGACTTCATACTCCCCGCTTTGTACTCCAATTCGATACCCACACAAACAACAACAGCTCTGAGGAAGGGTCATTCGACCCGAAACATTAACTCTGCTTTCTCCCCACAGATGCTGCCAGACCTGCAGAGCTTTCCAACAATTTGTTTTTGTTTCTGTTTTACAGCATCCACAG
The DNA here is from genome assembly GCA_024137785.1 of Ginglymostoma cirratum. NCBI lineage: Eukaryota > Metazoa > Chordata > Chondrichthyes > Orectolobiformes > Ginglymostomatidae > Ginglymostoma > Ginglymostoma cirratum. Next base: position 13,467,162 of record JAHRHZ010000267.1, read on the forward strand.
TTCTTTCAGTTTTTATTTGATACTTGCTTGCAATGAACACCATCCAACACAGTTTCAGGCATTCACCCAGTCTATCAATATCCTTTTGTAATGTTGTTCTATTACCGTCACTGTGTGCAATACTGCCTAACTTTGCATCTAATGGCTCCTCCTTCCTAAGAGTTCTTGTTGGCAACAACCCCATCTTCCTGAGAGGAAGGGGCATCTAAAGTGAGACGGAGGTCCTTCAGCTCTGTTGTCTTTACCACTCATGCTGATCACCCATGGCTAGAGTGAAGGAGTTCAGGCCCATGTGAATATCAGGCAGACACTGAGTATGCTGGACCTCAGTTTCCATGGTGATAGCCAGCCAAACACAGGCATGTCAGAGCCACCACAGTACTGATAACATTGGTGGATAAAGATGAATTCTGGACTGATGTTCAATGATGATTGTGATGAATCACTCTGCATCAAACACCGGGTCGGCATCATCATGTCTAAACGTAATGGTTTGCAATTGTTCGACTGATAACTGCAGAAGAAGAACATCAAATGCATCTGATGTCAGATAGACACCGGTGCTTTATGAAACATCATAAGCTTCATGGATCAGTGGGAAGTTGCTTCAACATGATGACCCAAAAGTTAAGTTCTCAAAGGTAAAGTTAAAGCTAAATAATGTGACAAGACACCCCGAGAGACAAATGAAGCTGAGAGCACAATGTAATGAGAAGTTCCTGATTGTAGCTTTTAAGCAAAAGCCATTCATCTCAGCTGAAGCAAGTCTAAAGCTTGGACTGATAACCCTACACATGCCAGAAAAAGAGATTTGCGGAATTTTGGAGGTCACTAAGCCATTGACTACTGAACAGATTGCAAAAGATTACAAAGATATTTTTAGACATCTTGGATATTTCCCTGGTGAATATCATCTGGGAGTAGATGAGAAGGTGAGAATCTTTGGAAGAGATTTCCATTTTCCCCCAGATCCAGCTTGAAAGACGAAGTGGAATAGCTTGAAAGAAGGAAGTAATCAGGTAACAAATACTACAGCCCTGATAGGCAGCATGTTAGCAGCTAAAATAAACTTGAGAGAAATAAGAGTATGCATAGATCCAAGAGACCTATTTAAAGCCATGCTGCTCTATGACAACCATTAAAGAAATGTTCTCACATTGTCAGAATGAAGGCTTTTGCTGTTCTCGAAACACAGGATACAGTGAAGCTGAATGAAAATAATCATTTTCTATCTGCACTCTGCACACTGTTTGTGGTGGTTTTGTATGCCATTTGGCCTTGGTCCAGAAGAGCATCAATGCAGTGAGCATGAGATACTCTATAATCTTCAAAGAGTAGAAACTATTGTAGATGAACTGCTAGTCTATAGAGAGGAAGGCATGATGGAAGAAGCCATTGTGTGCTACAATTGCAATCAAATGTGAATAAACCTGAAGTTAAACAAGATGCAGTGGGAGATTTCTTCAGTTCAGGCATGTCAACCATATATGATCAGTCAAAGGACTTGACCTTGATTCTGGCAAGTTGAGAACTGTCTGTAAGATGCAGCAATCAAGAGACGAGAAAACCGTGCTTTGTCGACAATTTATCAAAGTTCTTGTTTAATTTGTCATCACAGCTTGAACCTTTATTCAACTTCTCTCCTCAGAATGTGCAGTGGTTTCAGAGCACAGAAAATCAGCAGCTTTTATTAGAATCAAGCAACTGACGTGACAATGAACATAAGTACCATTAGAAAAGTTACAATTTTTTCGGCTGGATCTTACAATAGTTGCCCAAATGTCTTTTTTGTTAATTTTCATGGATGACTTCTCTCCACAGGGCCTGGCACATTTTCTCACAATACAAGCCCAAAGTTGTCTCATTAACTAACTAACCTGCCTCACGGCGCCCCTCTCATCGAATGGTAGCCCAATTCTACCACTCATTGTAGACTCAGAAACTCACCACTGCCAGGACATCCAGGTGTTGGTGCCACATTTTAAAGGCCATTGCACACCCAGGCAAATTCTGGCAGTTTGCAGCCATCTCGGAAAGTTCGTGACATTTGCCCTGGACATGGTAAAGAAGGGGAAACGAGTGCGCTGCTTTGCAGAGAGGGACCCAGATGTCCTGGTGGATTGGATGATGCAGAGGGGGACCAACCCATCTCCTAGGACCATCAGTACAGGTCACAACCCTAAGCTATTCCAAGGTTGACAATCAGTAACTGTTGTTCCCACCATCTGGAGGAACACCAAGCTATGCAGGAAGATCAGTGACTTTCTCCATTCTATCAGGGTAAATTCCACCATCTTTTCTCAGCTACCTCATACTCACTCTATCTCTGCTACCACACCTACTGCCCACCAAGGCTCCTAATCTACTACTCTCATTGTTGCAAGCAACACCTTTCCTCTCACACTCCCAAACAACAAATCCCCTTTAACTGTTAAATCTAGGTGGCTTCTGTGTTTCCTACTCACAAACTTTGAACAGCTAGCCACTTTTGCACCAGCACTAAAAGCTGTACTCACTCTCATCTCACTCATCCCCAACCTTGCTCTCAGTCCAGGAGAAAACAGCCTACTATAGGGCAAAGGAAGCTAAAATGGATGATGGGATGCCCAAGGTTTGGCTCCCCAGTATCTAATAGGAGAGGTCCCTGACCTTGACTGCCCTTATTTTTTAACCAATGATATTGGTAGCCTGCAGTTGAAAATGGTAATGCTGGCAAATTCTGCTTTCAGGCAAGGGGGCTGGTTGGAGAAATGCAATTGTACAGTGTGTACCGCTGGCTTGCTGTAGTCTTGTGACCTCTATTTCTGTTGTAAATACTTGAAGCTTGCTTCATGGCAGCCATTAAAACTGAATACGTGAACCACAGTGCAGGCTAATGCAGAGCTAGTTGGGGTATGGGAACAATAAATACAAAACACGAGGTCCCAAATGACCTAATAGAATTGAACAGTAAAGAGGAGTCTCTATGTCCTATGAAGGACAGACAACTAATTTTAGAGACATCTGGTGGTTCATTTTAACCTTGGGTGGCATGTGGTCTTCATGTAGCCTAAATTTCACTTAAATTAGCCGAGAGGAAGACTAGGTGATTGTAGTGGGGAGAGACTGGAGAAAAATGATTGATCAATTGGGACAATAGCACATATCCAAAAAAAAGTGTGTGGTTTCAATCTGGAAACAGGAATCCCTCCCATGGTCCTATATTATGCAGTGCTCCTGTGAAAACTGCCTGCCACATTTAATCCACAGTCAGCCATCATTAATGTGGCAAAGGGTGATCTACTTTTCAATTGACCCAATGCCTTCTTTAGACAGGCTTCCCAGGACTGTGGGACACTATCATAATATGCTACGAAGTACACACCACAGCATATTTATAGTTTTATAAGGAAATAAGTTCATTATTAGATGGGAAATATTAGGCAGTGTTGTTGGTAAAGAGCAAGAAAGTCAATAGGGTTGTTCTTTCAACCAGTAGGATAGCTCTTTAAAATAAAGGCGCAATAGCCTCCCTCTGTATGACTCTTGTTTTTATTGGATGAGGAAGGGTGAATCAACAGCGATGGCATGATGGTTCAGTGGTTAGCATTGCTGCCTCACAGTGCCGGGGACCCACGATCAATTCCACCTCAGGTGATTGTCTGTGGGGAGTTTGCACATTCTCCCCATGTCTGTGTGGGTTTCCTTTGGGTGCTCTGGTTTCCTCCCACAGTCTAAAAATATGCAGGTTAGGTGGGCTGGCTTTGCCAAATTGCTCCTAGTGTCTAGGGATTTGTAAGTGGGATGCTCATCAGAGGGTCAGTGTGAACTTAATGAGCCAAATGGCCTGATTTCACATTGTCAAGATTCTATTCTGTGAACTGCACTCATATAAACCAGTCAGCAAGAATCTTTTTAAATTCTTTTAACATATTGCTATATCATACTCAATTAAAATATTATTTGCTAATTTAAAAATGAAGGCGTCAATAACAAGGTTCACTTGAGTGAAAAGAAGAGGAATTTTATTGCTTTGTAAACCCGAGAAAAATAATTAAAAAAACATCAAACACAGATATAAAATTTTAAAAAGGGAGAGCATTTAGAATAAAAAAGAAAGATACCAAGAATGTTTGCCAATAGTAGGAACTGCCGATGCTGGAGAATCTGAGATAACAATGTGTTCATCCAGCTCTACACCTTGTTATCCCAAGAATGTGCAGGTTTTAAATGTCCCTGGAGCCCTTGAGGTGTTAGATTTAACTTGAAACTACACATGTTTCATTGACCACTGCAATAGTGAAATTTGTAGATATCATTGAGTTTTCAGGTGAATGGATGTTTCCCTAATTTGCTTTTCATACAGACGCTGAGAAAAACATGGAAAGGTGACGAGAGAGTAAGCCTTCCCGTTCTGCTGTCATTCTTCTCTCTGGTCTGTCCAAAAAGAATTGCCTGAAATTCAATTCATTCTTATACTCCTGTGTCTGGCCTCATTGTTTTTACAAGCTGGGTAATCTTTTAGTATCTTTCATCATAATGTGCAAAACCTCCAGAAAGGTGTAAATCAAACAGACAGTACGGATCTGAGAGACTGTTTTCAGGAATTATGACGATGTGTTCATTTCAGCACGGGTTGTGTTTTATTTACTAGTGGTTTCATGGATTGGGTCAATCTATGGTCAGGTGAACACTATAGCCATCTTGAGTTTGTGTTTTTTCCCATCTTTAGAAAAACCTATTTCAGCCAATAACAGGTCCTGGGTATTAAAATTGCATGACTGTCAGAACATTCCCTAATATTAGACCTGACAATGTTCATTCCTCTCCTTGGGACACATGATCTGTAATTGCATTTCTTGACTGCCATCCTTTAAATGAAATGTAAGGCCAACTCTCAGGCAGGAGGCCTGAAAACCCCAAAGCATGATTGAAAGAATTCTGCCAGAGACCTGACCATCAATCTCTCCTCAACCAACAACGTCAAAACTAGATTTCTGCATCTGTATTCATTTGCTGTTTGAAAGATCTTTCTGGTCCAAACAGTTACCTCATTTACAGAGCTCGATTTTACTGTGGACTTCTGGGTCCTGAGGTTAGACCAATTGCGGTTCGCTAGCTCTCACATGGTGACCGTAGGGACACCTCAGCAATGTTACTATATGTAACCTTCGAACTGGCTGCCCCTGGAGTTGCTGTATTGGTGACAATCAGCAGGTTGGCAAGCTTAAAGCCTCAGTAAAACCAGCATGATAGGTGGGCACAGCACTGAAGAAGGTCAGAAACCTTGGGAGTCTGGACAGGAAAGCTTTGTAAGAATGAAATTTCAGGGGGCCAAGGATCAGAAAAGAAACCCCTCCTAGGGCATAACTTGAGCTAGAAGGACAATCTTCTCAGCCTGCAGCTTCCTGTTTGTGCTTTTAGAACTCAGGCCCATGTCACCCCTTCAACCCAACTCACCCATGCCAACCAGGTTTCTTAAATTGGACGAGTCCCATTTACCTACATTTGGCTCATATCCCTCCAAGTCTTTCTTATCCATGTACCTGTCCAAATTTTAAATGTTGTAATTGTACACGCCTCTACTACTTCCCCTGGCAGCTCATTCCATATACACACTGCTCTGTGTGAAAAAGTGGCCCCTCAGGTCTCTTTCAAATCTTTCTCTTGTTAGCTTAAAACAATGCCCTCTAGTTTTGGACTCCCCTACCTGGAGAAAAGACCTTGACTGTTCATCTTATCTGTGCCCCTGATGATTTTATAAACATCTATAAGGTCGCCCCTCAGCCTCCTTTGCCCTAGGAAAGAAAGCCTCAGCCTATCCAGCCTCTCCTTGTAACTCAAACCTTCCAGTCTCGGTAACATCCTTGAAAATTGTTTTTTTGGAGTCCTTTCCTGTTTAATAACATCCCTCCTGTAGCAAAGCGAACAGAATTGTACGCAATACGTGGCCTTACCAATGTCTTGTATAGTCATAACATGACGTACCAACTCTTGTACTGAATATTCTGAGTGATGAAGGCAAGCATACTAAATACCTCTTCACCACCCTGTCTACCTGGGAAGCCATTGACTCCCTGCTATTTTACTGCATTGTCCTCTCAATGTCTCAACCAGTGACAAAATTCACTAAAACTGCCTGCACCTCAAAGGTAATTCAATGATTGTGAAATACTTTGGAATATCCTGAATATGTGATAATTAGTGACATAAATGCAAATTCTTATGTCTTGCTGCCTTCATTTTAACAATTGTTTATATTTGAAATAATTAATTACAGCTCTACATATGCCATGATGCTAGTTTACAGCAATTTTCTTGTCTAAACTAAACTTCAATGCTCTTCAAACTCATCAGGCGCTCTGAGGATGACAGTGTAGTTTCTTGCTGTGGTCTTGCCCAAAGTCACGTGATCTTGAATGCATCAGTATGCAGTCTACCCCAAAAACATGCTGGTGCTTCTCCCACTTTGATCAAATTGTACAGCCTACGAGATCTTTTGTGTCAAGATCAGAAAAAGGTTTCGTGAATTTTTCGCTGAACTGTGCCAGGGAAGTTTTGCATAGACCACACAGTCAGATGAATGAATCTCAAGAGACTTGCACCACACATGGCTTGTTAGCTGTTTGAGGAACCTTAAAGAAGCGTTATTAGAGGCAGGTCATGATTACCAGGCTTTCTCGCTGCCTGAGATCTGACTGATCACCTCAGAGGGTTCAGACAGGAAGTATTTTACATGTATTATTTTGCGTCTCCTTGGAAGTGAGTGGGAGAGGCTAGAGATATTGCGTTGAATTAAGCAGAAAATAGGTCACAAAAGCCTGCATTTCCAGAGTAGGGAACATAACATTACAAAATGCAATTATTAAAAAAAAGAGCACAACCGAAGATGTATCCTGATAGTGTATTTAAAACGTTAATTAGAAAAGAAAAGAGAGCCGTGCATTAAATTTATAATATTGTAATGTTGTAGGTACGGTAATGTAGTGTTCACATCAGTGGACAGGTTAATACAGTAGGTAGAATTCCAATACTAGAGTATCTTAATTTAGTCAAAATATCTGGAAATGAAAAACACAGGTAAAATAAAAATGATTATGAAGCTGCTTTAAATTATGAGATTTATGAGATGATTATATTTTGGTCTTTGGTTTTATATTTAGAGCAAATGAAGGGGTTATCTGACCTGTTCTGGAGTCTGTCAGACTTTAAGCCTGTGTATTTTGATTATTAAAGATCAAAGGATTGCTTTACTGATAAGAATGTACAAGGTATTTATGCTTGTAGACAATTCTAACAAGTCCTGATATTTTTCATGAGTGGATTTGAGACTATCAAAATCCTAGAAAGTTGTAAAGGCTATCAGTGTGCAAACAATAAACATAATAAAATTCTAAGATGTAAGGGAGTTGAGTTCAAGAATCAATAATTAGCATTTCTAACTTGAATAACAAGATGTAGAGCTGGATGAACACAGCAGGCCAAGCAGCATCATAGGAGCAGG